>JAWNPG010000031.1:10162500-10762500 GCA_035045145.1 Drosophila meridionalis
ACAATATTAAATTTTAATTTCATTATTTTTAATCTCAAATTCTATAAATGATTTATGTTTTAAGTATGTTTAAATGTTTAACGGAATGTGTTACATTTTTTCCACTTCTTTATACATTTTTTAATGAAACATTAATATTTTTACCCTTATTTTAATAATATTCAATTTTAAGAATTTTAATGGACGCCCCTTAATCGCTTGCCTTAAAATATCTGCTGACGTCCAGTTTTATATATATTTCATGTCCGCTTCATTAAAAGTCCATAAAGTAATTAAATTGCAGCGCAGTTTAAATATGTTTTCCTTTTCTTTTTGATATTGTTTCTTTTTTTTGTGTTGGTTTACATTAATTATTTTTTTAATTTTAAAAATTTAAACTAAAGTTCGCCTCAAATGAGTTGCGTGTCCGTGACAGCAGCTAGCCACAAAAAAACAGAAAGAAAATATATGTTATATATATATATAGAGAGTCGAGGAGCAGCTAAAGCCAATTAGGGAGCTGCAAAATAATGCAAAAGTTAAATAAGAAATTTGATGGAAATTAACAAATGCAAAGTTGGGCAACCGAATGCAGCTGGAGCTGGCAGTGTTTATGTTGCCATCGCAGCAGTTTGTTTGATTTTGTGTTATCGCAAATGCAGAGGAGGAGGAGGAGGAGGAGGAGAAGGGGGAGGGGCAGGAGTCGGAGCAGTCATTGCTGACTGTCATGGAGGGCGTAGTCCATTTGCTTTTTATGTTTTCTGCTTGTCCAGCGACGACGACGACGACGACGACGACGACCCCGGGCAATCGGCAGCTGCTGTCTCCTCAGTCTCTGTTGGCTTTTTGACTGTGGAGTCTCTCCCTCTCTCTCTCTCTCTCTCCGTCCCTCTCCCTTCCTCTGCTCGAACAAGGCGCACATTGTGTGCAATTTGTAGCGCAACATAATTTCTTGAATATTTACTTTAATCATATGAAATGACATGCCCCAACTGAAGTATCTCGGTGTAACCCTCTCGCCTCCTCTTTTGCAGATCCATCATCAGCGAGTGCCTCGCCTCGTTCCTATATGTGTTCATCGTATGCGGCGCAGCTGCGGGCGCCGGTGTGGGTGCCAGTGTCTCATCCGTGCTCCTGGCCACGGCGCTCGCCTCCGGCTTGGCGATGGCAACATTAACACAGTGCTTTTTGCATATATCGGGTAAGCCAAGAAACGAAAACAGAAACAAAACAAACAAACGAATAAACAGGCGACAAGTGTTGTATGTTGCATGTTGTTGTTGCTTATTGTTGTTGTTGTTGCTGTTGTTGTGGAGGGTTCTATAAACTCTGCCGTGGGAATTTCGTTGCCACCAAACAGCAGCGACAGCAGCAGCCGCAAGAACCCCATTTCACATATATTTCGTGGAGTCTTTATGCTGCGTTGCTTAACAGAAAAGGGGTATATTGGTTTTTGTACTAATTTCTGTTTGTTGCATTTGTAGAAGACTGAGAAAGTAGAAAACTTTGATATATATTTCTGTACAATATAAATAATATACATATATTATTATAATATATAATATATATTATATTAGTACATTCTTTAAGAAAAATAAAAAAAAATTATATGTAAATATAGATCTTCTACACATACAACACAAAAACATATATCTTTTATATTTTATTTATTTTATAATCTAATCAACATAAGCCTTTAAAAAGCCGTAAAAAAAATAATAAATTATATATTAAAGATATACTATATTTCTATATTAATAAAATTTAATCAAATATAGCACATCAATCAAATCTATCTATTAAAATAAAAATTAAAATATAAAAGATCAATATTTCTCTGTTTTATATAATATATATATATAAAAGAAGATGTATAGAAGATATAGAAGATCGATATATAGAAGATCTATGATTTTCAATTTTATTATAGTTTTTTCTTTTACTTGTTTGCAAAATCTACTTTGAAAATGATTTATTTTTTACAAACTTAAAAAAAGTCAAAATTAAATAAAATATAAAAGATCTATGATTTTAGATTTTAAAAAATCAATGAATATGATATTTTAAATTTATATATTACTATAATATTATTTCTATATTTTGTTATAATATTTTTTTTTTTTGAATTTTTTGATCAATTTTTTTTATTTTTGATCTTTTTATGTATTTTTTAAAACTTAAGATTCCATTGAACTTTGAACGAGTATTATTGGAATCCTTACACTTTTATAGTTTAATATTCCTACATATTTTTTAAATATCTTTGATCAAATCGCAAATGTTATGCAGTCAGTTTTAACCTATTCTTCTTCAATTCTTTTATACGCTTTAAATTTGTCCAGTTTTTTTTTTCAATTTTAAATCTTCTATCGTCCTACATATTTTGTTTTTAAAGTTTTTTGTTCTTATAATAAATTCATTGAACTATAAGATAGTTTTTAGCTATCAGTTAATCCATAATTCAAACTTCCAAAATGTTTTCATTTTATAATTTTTTTATCTATTGAATTTTAAATGCCTTGAATCTCCAATCTTCCTCTCAATATTTTCCGTTTTGTTTATATTTTAATAAATTTTATGTTTAAATTGACAATTCGTAATACTCTCTTTCAATTTTCCTTTATGTTTTTTTGTTGTTCTTGAAAATTTGAACTTCTTTAATCTTTCTATTAATTTTTTTTTTATATATATATTTTATATTTTTTATTTAAATTTTATATTTTATGTTTTGTATATAACAGAGTATCAAGCAATCAGTTATACCCCACATCAATTTGACTATTTGTTTTCTTTTCATATTTTTGTATTTTTCTTTTTGTAATTTTCGAAAAGCCAACGCACTGTGGTTGTCGCCCACGTCTGCGACGCCGTCGCCCGCGCCCGCGCCCCACTCCCATTCCCACTCCAACTCCCGCTCCAACTGCCACATCCCCCATCCCCTCCTTACTTTGCTGCACTCAGCCGGGAGACGCTCTTATCTGTGGCGGGCGCACTTGCAGTGGCCTCTCTGTTATTTTTCACTGTTCGCCGTACGACTTCCTCGTGTATTTGTTCATCTGCGTTGACATTCAGGGCAATTAAATGTTTTCACAAAAGTCCGGGGAAGTTGGGGTCAGTACGTGGAGAACATGTGTTCTTGATTTCGCCTTTAAGATGCATTCTGTACAGATATATGTGATATATATGTATCTCTCTATGTTATATGTTATATGTTTTCTTTTTCACAGCCAATTGGCTGCACATTAAGTTATGAACACAGTCCCTCAATCCAGAGCATAAAAAACAGATATTCCACGAAAGTGTCAAAATGTTATTTAACGGTTTTCAGCGTGAGAGGGGCTGCACATGATAAATATATATATATATATTTTTATAATAGATTGAACTAAAAATAAAGACATCGGCCAGAGAGGAAGACAAATGAAATATTATATTAAAAATATAATAATGATAATAATCTAATAACAAATTTCATTTCATTAAAAGTTCTATTCTAGTTCTATTTTATATTATTTTTTTTAATTTTTTTTTTTTTTAATTTCCTTAGACCTTATTAAATTACAAAGTTGCTTCACTTTGACAGCTTCTACGTTTTTCTAACCATAATACACCTGGCTCATTGATCAACTTTTCCTTTCTTGTTAAATATTTAATGATTAATCCACTTATCCGTATTTGTTTTTTTTTTTTTTATTTTCTTCCTCTCGCACCACAGGCGCTCACATCAATCCCGCCGTAACTTTGGCCTGCTGCGTTATCCGCAGCATTTCCCCCATACGTGCGGCCATGTACATGACCGCCCAGTGCGGCGGAGGCATTGCAGGTGCCGCTCTGCTCTACGGGTAAGTCAATCAAATATTATCTAATTATTTATTTAAGAAATTAGATGATTAATTAATATGCGAGGTTTTCAGATGCAAGAAAGTGAATTCTTCATATGACTAAAAATGTCTTTATTTAGAACTCCTTTTTTAACATTGAATAAAGTTTTAATTTTTTTTTTTGGTATTTTATTTTTAATTAATTTATTTATTTTTATATATTTTAATTTAGTTTTTAATATATATATCTTAAAATTATTAAAAGGCGTAGTCTTTCTTTGACTAGAAATGCTTTAAACCAGACTTCTTTTTTTTTTAAAAGAATTTTTAAAATGTAAAATAATAATATTATCTGGAAATTATTTTTAAGTATTAATAAAAGGATAGTCTTGCTATGACTAAAATGGCTTTTATCTTGAATTCTATTTTATAGAATTTTTAAAAGATTTTTCACCATCAAACTTGAACATTTTCTGGCATTTATAATGTTTTTAAAATTCAAAAAAAAAAAAAGATTTTAATATATTTAAAATTGTAATGAGGAAATATTTCTGTAACATCACATCATAATATTTTTAGAACATTTGCTTTAAAAACTGTTTTAATTGCAAAAATGATTATTTTCGTAAATTTTGCTTAGATACGATCGAAATTGTGTGGCAGAACTCAAATTATTATTATTATTTTTTGTATCTATATAATTTAAAATATTTCTTTAATCTTATATACAAAAAAAATCTTTAGATACGATCTAATTTAGTATAATTTAAAATATATCTCTTAGGGTATATTTTATAGATCGAAAGTTTAATTCTTAATTTTATTTTTATGAATAAATTTTAAAAACATGAAAGATGAAGTTAATTTTATGTTAAAATTCATTTTTAGCAAAGAAGTTTTTATAAAATAGTAAATTAACTTTAATATATATCCTTATATGATCCTATATTTCCACTCTATGAACTATACATAATGCCTTTAAAATAATTAGTTCATCATTCCATCAATGATGATTCAGTTGATTTACTGCAATATTTTCCAAATTTCCGCTCAGTGTAATCCGAAATGAATTGCCAAGGTTTCTATTCAGCAACTGCTTGAGTCCGACTGCAATCAGTTTCCAAGTATTTCCAAATGATTTCATAGCACTCGAAGCACGCTCACGCAGCCTTCGGCTTCGCCCAGTAACGAATTTCCATACGGAACGTCCATGGAGCATGAAATGCATTTCGCTTGAAATCGTATGTTTGACCCGAGCTTGGCACAGGATGTGCCTCAGCTAACAACAATTTCCGAATTAAATTCAACAAGGTGCTCAATGTCACTCGAAAATCCTAACGGCAGAAGCGGTGACTGTACCAAAAAAGGACACTTTGCTCAAAAATCATTTACAGGAAATACGTAGTTTGTGTGTGCAAAAAAGAAGACGAAATAAATAGGGGAACAGCTAGAGAAATGTATAAATAGGATATGCAGGTAAAACGCACACACCGAGAGCTGGCAGCACCTGCATAGAGCGCAGGTAGTAACTTGCCTAGGTATTGAGCTGGCTCTCGCTCTCTCTATTCTATCTATCTCCCTTGCTCCCTCTATCACCTACCCACGCTTATCTCAGCTAGGGCGAAAACATCTGCCGACGTGATTTCCCATTTTTGTTGAAAATGCGTTTGCTGTCAGGACCGGATTCCTTTGTCGAGGCCAGGCAACATGTGCTGCCTAGATACACACACACACGCACACGCATAGGCACTCTCAGGATAGTGCGTATCCAAATCTTTGTAGGTCCTGTCAGCGTCTTTTATGCCTAGCTGACAAACACTGCGCAGGATATGCGTGTGGAATATCATTCTTTGTCAGGACTAAAAAAAAAAAATATATATATAGATATATATAGCATATACAACATATATATATATATATATATATTTGCTTCTGCGCTCCAATTTTTGTTCTTTCCCTGTTTTGTTGTACGTTGAACTCCTTTTTGGGAAAGTTAATGCGCCTGCGCAGCCTGCGCCTGTCCCTCGTTCTGGGTCTGTTTAACATCTGTTTCTTTGGCTCCTTTTTTCGAGTTTGCTTTAGTTTTTTTTTCAGTTTTTTTTTCAGGTTTTTTTTTTAAGTGCATTGGCATCTTTACTTTCTACCATGGCGCAATCCGAAACATGTTTCAGCTGCCAGCCCGATCAGGCAAGATGCGAACTTCTGCTCTTTACTCCACATATAGAGTTCGTATCTGTATCTTTCAAAGGGTCGCTGGCAGCTCCAGTTGTTTTTTAGTCAAAACATATGTTTCCAAAAGTATTTTAGAGTAAATGTATGTAAGTGTGTGTGTGTGTGTGTTTGTTGATTAATTGGTTTAGATTTGGCAGTCGATCTTGTGGCTTTTGGGCGGCTTTTGAGTTGAGTTCTTTCGGTTCGGTTTGATTGATGGGCCTTTAGCCGAGATTGAAGCCAGCTCGAACCTTAAGCGATGCGTGAAATTGAGTGCAAATTCTTGCGGTTTCTTAGAAAAAGTTGAAAATTCCTTAAGGCAGACGGCTAATAGCTTTGAGAATGATTTTAAAATTGGTAAAACTAATTCATAATTTATTATTCGTTCATAGATGACTTTTCGTATATTGATATCTGATATTTATCATCAATCCATTCTTCTTAAAGCTTAATCTTAATTAACTCTTAGCTTAACTAAACTCTGTCTCTCTTTTCGTTTTATTTCATATATGATATGCAGTGTGTTAAATAGCTTGTAAGGGAAACTTATTATTGTTTGGCACATTCTTGTAGGCGACTTCTGCGGAGTTTGCTGTTGATATTATTATTATTTTTTTTTTTTGTTTATTTATTTTTTATTATTTAACTTTTAGTCAAGAATTACGCGCTTGTTTAACTGAAAGAATTATTTTTTTAACACTTTCATATACAAGATTCGCGCTAAATTTTAATTTTAGCCAAAGATTTTTGAATTTACCAAATGTTGTCTAAACTATTTGTACTTTGTAACTAATTTGTATACGCATATTTAAAATTTTAAATAGAACTATTTTTTCTTAAAGATAAGAGAGAGAGAGAGAGAGAGATAGTGAGTAATTGAGAGTCAGTGATAGTGTGAGAGAGATAGAGTGAGAGAGTGTGAGAGAGAGAGAGAGAGAGAGAGAGGGAGTGAGAGAGAGTGAGAGAGTGAGAGAAAGAGAGAGAGTGAGAAAAAGAGGGAGAACAAGACAAATAACTGGCTAAGGATTTAGAGGATGCATGAAGTTAAGACTCTAATTGAAGCAAAGTTGAATTTCATTGATATAGGACCCTTCTTCATGATTCTCATGCTGTCAAGTAAAGCCTAACAAAACATACAATATATACCTCTGCTGTCTATTTGATTATCATGATTTCATTTAGGCTCTGGAAATTCCATTGTCAATTGACCTTTTTTTGCGATTCTCATACTTTCAAGTGACTCTTAAAAAGGCAGATAATATATACGTCTGCTCTCGATCCGATTATCATGATTTCATTTAGGGTTTGGAAATTTCGTGTCTTAGGATAATCTTTTCAAAATAATATCAACAGATTTAAAAACTCAAAAAGTATTGATGTTTAAATATATATGGGCTCTTTCGAAACTCTTAAAACTCAGACATATTTAAATATCAATTCTTAAAAAAAAGCTGAAAAAATGACTATGCTAAAAGTTAGAACACTCAATATGAAGAATATTGGAATATTATTCGTAGTTATTAAAAAAAAACTTTGATGTGTTAATTATGGGAATCTCATTATTCACTAATATTCATTTTACATATGTATAATATTATTCATATTATTATGCATAAATTGTATTATATGAGAAAGGAAATGAAACACTAATGCAAATAGATAAAACAGATAAATCCCAACAATAGCAACAGCAGCATAGCTTAGAGATAAGAGTTGACTTAAAAAGTAATCTTGTGATTATTATAATATAGAGATCTGCTCTATAGAGCATCATGCTCATGCAGACACTTGCTCAGTCCTGTTGTCTGCGCCGCTGTCACATATCAATTGCCGCTACCCCAAGTGCCAGAGGCAGCCAAGAGGCACTTGAGGCGCAGGCTTTATTATTGTTTCTTTACATATTCTACATATTCTACTTTATTTTGCTTTCAAGTAAAAACTCTTCAAAACAAAAAATTAAAGAAAACATAATGGTTTGACATGCGTGGCCCGCATGCAGTTTTAAGTATCGATATCCGGCTCTCGCCTGCTTAGTTATGGAGGAGATTCAATGAGGATATTTTTGGTTTGGTTTCGTTTGGTTTGTTTGGATTTTCGCTTTTATTCTTGACCGGCGGGAAACGTGCGCCAAGCACGTTCCAAAATATGCCTTTGCTGTAGAAACGATGATGACGAGGAGAGATAAAAATCAGGTAGAGCCCGACGGCAGCAAGCAAAACTGCATAATTACCATTGGCCTTTGTTCGGCTCGATCCGGCTCGTCGTCCGTCGTTCAATGCCGTCGCTGTCGTTGCTGCGCCTGCGCAGGATGCGACAGAAACTTGAAATCAAACACGTGTCGCTGCCGCTCGCTCTCGCTGGTTGGTCAGCAAAGGGCAGCTGCAACTGTCGGGGCACTTAAACGAGCTCAAAGCCTGCCAGGCACACCTGCCGCCCAAAAAATACTGAAAAACATAAAAGAAAGAGATGAAAAAATTACAGTAGTTGCCTCTGACAGCAAAAGAGATACAAAAAACAGGATTTTCGAGTTGAAATTTGAATTTTAAATGCAACGAAACGAAATGAAACGTAACGAGAAATCGCGGCTTATGCCTTTATTGTCGCTTCGATTCGTATGTGGGGCATGGGGCATGGGGCATGGCGTCTTCCTGGCCCGTTGCCCAAAATCAATTCGTGTCACATAGGGGCAATTGAATTACGTTTGTGATGCCGCCCGCTAACAGCTTATCGCTGGCAACATGAAAATGGCATCCTGTGTGCCGTTTCCGGCTGTTACACACACACACACACATGCAAACACACTCAAAGGGGAACAGCTGCTGCAGCCTGCAGGTCAACCGTTAACCGTTTCATCTACTAGACTTCGGCATGTGCAACCGTTTGCTTTGATTGTGGCAAGTGTTGCGCACGTGAAAATATAATTAATTGCCATGTGGCCTGGAGTCAATAAATTGCATTTACATATATGTACATATTTATGTGGCATTTTAATTGTCTGTCACTGAAATTTGCAATTAAAGGGCAATTGAAATTGCTGCATTTACATGTAGATTAAACGGTTTGAAATGCTTCAATTGTGTTGCACGTAAATATTTTGTTTGTTGCACTAACAGATTGGTTTCGAAATGCCTGAGGAATTTGTCGTCGGTGTGCCAGGTTGACATGTCCTTTGGCATCTACATCTCCCCATCCCCCGCTGCCCGCCTCAAACCACAAACCGCAAGCAGTTGCAGCGTGTTGCACATAGCACATAACCTCACTCTTCTTTGCGGATGTGGCAGCACAAGAAATGTGTGTTTCTGTCCTTTTTACACAACTTTTGCAGCTGTATGTATGTGTGTCTGTGTGTATGTATGTATGTCTGCTGCTTCTTGTTGTTCCCTTTTGTTTGCCTTTTTATCGTGCGCCAACAATTTTGTTCGGTTAGCAAAGGGAAGCTGCGCTAAGCTTAACGGCACATAAACTGGTTACATTTTGCTATTTCCTGCTACTTAACTGTAACAGTGTGCGGGTGTGTGTGTTTGTGTTGTTTGTTTGTTGTTGCTGTAAAATTAGCACTTTATACATTTATGAGCAAATAAGCCGGACCAAGAAAATCAACTCAAAAATCAAACTAACGCAGCCATAAGTAAAGCCATGTTTTACTTTGATACCCTTTTATTTAGTATTTTCTAGCCAGAGGTAATATTAAAGTCTTTTTATATTTATGATCAGCCATGTAGATTTGGTACTTTTTTATTCAAATTTCCTTTATATCGAATTGATTTAAAGTATCGCTAATCTGTGCCAGTTCGCTTAAAGCATGTATATCGATATATCACTTTGATTGCGTGCCAGTTCTAGTATGCTGTTGCTTATTGTTTAGTGAATTAGTAAATTTCCCTTTATGTATTAAAAAATCATTTCAATCGACTATCGATAATCAGTGTCATTTTGCCCAAACACTATACATCGATACCACTAACCATACAACACATAGACTGGACATCAGTACAAAATTGCGCAGAGCTCGGAATTTGTACCGTGGGTCCCAGACAACTTCGTATTTGCTCGGCTCGGTTACTGTAGGTCCCAAAAAAAAAAATAGCGCGCAGCAGAATCATTCTGCTTCAACACATCGGCCGAGCAACAGCGGACGAAAATTGAAATTTGCTGTCATGCGATTTCATTTCTTTGCTGCTGAGTGAAGAGTATGCCGAATTCTTGAAAGCGTTTGCCATACTCATGCAAAATGTTCGCTTTTTCATGCATTTTTGTTACGCAGGGTATGAAAGCGTTGATGCGCTTAACAATATGATTTCACGACAAGCATGCACACATTCATACAGTCCCTTACTACATATGTGTGTATTCATGTGCCTATATGTGAAACTTGCTGCCTGTAGAATTTACAGTTGCTAGATCTTGTGGCCTGAGTATGGGATGGGATGGCTGAGGAAGTTTTGTATGTGTGCATGCTTGTGCATAGCACAAGCAGCAGCTCCCGAAAATTGTAAAATTTGTTCTTCAAGAGCTCGCATTTCTTCCCTACTGAGCAGGTATAGCACATTGATGAATGGGTTGACCGTGGCTCATGCAAAATGTTGAGACTTTTACTATTATTTGTGTGAAGGGTATGAAAGCGTTGGTGCGCTTAACGAATATGTTTTTGTAGTCGCTCTTGCTGCCTGTGGAACATTTGTATGCGAATATGTGTGTTCATAGTACATGAGCATTGGCGTGCGCCTACCACGGGCTTTTAATTGCGTGAATGATTTTGCATTAGAATTGCACAGGGAGTGCTAAAGACTTTTTATTATTAATTAAGCGTTTTCTGTTGTTACGAAATTAATTCATTAAATTATTAATATTATTACCAACAATTTGCTCTGTTAGCCATTAATAATACTTTCTTATCAAAATTAAATCAAATTGATTAAGAATAAATTTTCTATTTTGAAAGCAAAGGTGGGTGGGGGAAACCATTTACTATCTAAAGTTAAAATTAATAATAAAAAGTCTTTAGCATACCCCCTCTGCAATTCTAATGCAAAATCATTCACGCAATTAAAAGCCCGTGGTAGGCGCACGCCAATGCTCATGTACTATGAACACACATATTCGCATACAAATGTTCCACAGGCAGCAAGAGCGACTACAAAAACATATTCGTTAAGCGCACCAACGCTTTCATACCCTTCACACAAATAATAGTAAAAGTCTCAACATTTTGCATGAGCCACGGTCAACCCATTCATCAATGTGCTATACCTGCTCAGTAGGGAAGAAATGCGAGCTCTTGAAGAACAAATTTTACAATTTTCGGGAGCTGCTGCTTGTGCTATGCACAAGCATGCACACATACAAAACTTCCTCAGCCATCCCATCCCATACTCAGGCCACAAGATCTAGCAACTGTAAATTCTACAGGCAGCAAGTTTCACATATAGGCACATGAATACACACATATGTAGTAAGGGACTGTATGAATGTGTGCATGCTTGTCGTGAAATCATATTGTTAAGCGCATCAACGCTTTCATACCCTGCGTAACAAAAATGCATGAAAAAGCGAACATTTTGCATGAGTATGGCAAACGCTTTCAAGAATTCGGCATACTCTTCACTCAGCAGCAAAGAAATGAAATCGCATGACAGCAAATTTCAATTTTCGTCCGCTGTTGCTCGGCCGATGTGTTGAAGCAGAATGATTCTGCTGCGCGCTATTTTTTTTTTTGGGACCTACAGTAACCGAGCCGAGCAAATACGAAGTTGTCTGGGACCCACGGTACAAATTCCGAGCTCTGCGCAATTTTGTACTGATGTCCAGTCTATGTGTTGTATGGTTAGTGTCGATACCAACTACTTAATGCAGCTATCTATTAGTATACATAGATAGTTATAATCATTTCATTTATATTTATACACACTCAATCATGAACAGGGCATCTGTTAGTCAGTCACTGCACTGGCTTCTTTACTATTTGCTTTTCAGTGCGATCTAAACTTTAATAAGCATCCAGCCAAGTGAAAAATTGTTTTGGTTAGCCGCACTCTGTGTACACACAGCATATGGCTATATATTATATATAAATATTATTTTCTTTATCAAATGTCTTTCAAATATTTGAGCTTTCTATGCGCACGTTTTTCTTACTTTTATTTTACTTTATTGGCAGAGTGCAAAGCTGGCGCTTATTGCCACTAAGCCGGCATATCTCACCTTTTCACTTGCTTTTACATCCGAACATTCTGGCATCCCTGTCCACAGTTTGTCTCTTTCTCTCTCTCACTCACTCACTCGCTGCTCCACTCAATGCCATTTGCTGCAACTGCGGCTCTATTTGCTCAACTACTTTTAAGTGCATTGCGAAAGCGTTTATTTCCGGATTTTCACAGTTATTCAATGTTCCGGAGATGATGTGCAATTGCCATTGCGGCTATGTGCGCTTCCACAATCTATAGAAAGCATCGCAAATATTTATTCAACAACACTTATGATGTGTAAGAGTATGGGATTTACCAACACTGTTATGCGCTCGCATTCGCTATTCACCATTCGGTAAATTTCCTTTATTACGTGCCAGGAACCACATGAACAAACTCTTTGGAGTTTGTTTATTTAGCAACATTTTTTTGGTGTGCATTTCTTTATGTTATCCATTAGACAGCTGCGTTTTATATTCTAATATTTAATGAAGTGGAGGAGCATTTAAAATGCTTTTGATAAATTTATTGCAATCAGAATTGAGGTTCAAGAATTTAGTTTAAATTTAATTTATTGTGAATTTCTGTATTTATAAATATTTATTTATCAAATTTAAAGAATTTTGTTTATTGCATTTTTGTTATTTTTACTCAAATACTTATATTTTTGTTGTGAACTTTTCTATGAAAACATTTTCCTAGTCTTTTTTGAGAGACTTTGAATTTATATTAACTTATTATTATTATTTTATTTAATTTTAATTTTTATTATTTTAAGTATTGTATTTTTATTTTTGTTTTATTTTATTTATTTATTTTTTTATTAATTTATTTTATTTATGTATTTATTTATTATTACTTATTTATTTATTTATTTATTTTTTTTTATTATTTTTAAGAGTGAACTTATTATAAATATAATTTGCTATGAATTTATGTAAATAAATAAATATAAATAACAAATAAATAAACAAATATTTATTTTATATTTGTAATTTAGGTTAATTTGTTGAAATATGAATATAATAATATCTTTGCATACAGAATCTGAATTTTTACAAATACATATGTATATTTATTTATAATATTTTAATTTTGATACAAAAATATATATCGTACTTTTTTTGTAATATATAATAAAAAAAAAAAAAAAAAAAAAAAACAATGAATTTTTCATCTGAATATTATTTTTTAAATTTTTATTTATTGTGATTTTTATATTTTTTTCTTAAAATTACATTTTATTATTTACATATGTTTATTTATTTATTTATTTATTTAAATTAAATATATTTTTTAATATTTATAAAAAAAAAAAACAATATACTAATATTTTTATTTAAAATAAGGTTTATTGATTTTTAAATTTTCCACTGATTATTAGTTATAAATAATATTTTTAAATGACAACAGCAGCTTATCAACTCAACTTTGGTATATGATCAATTTCAATTATAGCTGAGACTGAAGTTAACACACATAGAGCTAAGTTGATAGCAGCTGCATGTGGGTAAACTCATTAGCATTAACGCAAAAGTTAAATTGTTCATAAATCTTGCAGGAGCCGAAAAAAGTTTTGATACCGCGCGCAGCCTAGAAGTAGGCAACAACTTTTGTCACTTTGGCCAATTGAAACTTTGGCAATCTAAATTGTGTGAGGATACAGAGATATATATACATATATGTATATGTATATGTGAATTGAGGTTAATAAACTGTCGTAGGCAATCTCGTAATATATATTGTATAACAGCTAAACTTCTATGTGTATGTAGTCCATATGATTACCTAACTTTAGTCTATGTTAAATCAATATTAACTGGAAATTCTCTCTCTTTTATTGTCTGTTCTTTACAGTGTAACCGTGCCAGGCTATCAGGGCAATCTGCAGGCGGCAATCTCTCACAGCGCCGCTCTGGCCGCCTGGGAACGGTTCGGGGTGGAGTTCATACTCACCTTTGTCGTGGTGCTCTGCTATTTCGTCTCCACGGATGCCATCAAGAAGTTCATGGGCAATTCGGCGTTTGCCATCGGTGCGGCATACAGCGCCTGTTGCTTTGTGTCGGTAAGTTTGACATTGATAATGATGCTTAAAGGAATGCCACACCACAGAAATCCAGAGACTCGAGACTCGAGACCTGAGACTTGAGACTTGAGACTCACGAAACGCACCTGCCGTTTGCGCATTTTTATGGTGCAAAAATCGCAGCATGACGGGCTCCAAGCTCCAAGCACCCAAGACCCGGTCACAATCAACAAAAGGGACCGAGAAATCGGTCGAGATAATTAATTTAGCGCAAGTCAGGGTCGAAGCGCTCGGTTCGAATCGTCGCTGTCCAGAAATTAAAAGCAAATATTTAGCCAGTTTATTATTTTATTTTTCGTTTTTTTCTTTTATGTTCCTCTTAAGCCGCACAATAAAAATGAAATTTATATTGATTTGAATTACGATTTCGAGCTTGCGATAATAATTGAACAGGCAATCACAAAATGAATTTTAGACAATTTATTGAGTTGGAATTCGCTGAAAACTGAAATGCGAAATGCGAAAATATTGAAGGCTTTGAGCTGTTGCAGCTGCTTCAAGGATGACCTTTCAGGCATTCCAGAATATATATAAGTAATTCAAAAGAATTTTGTAATGATTATTATAGTAAAATATATAAATCGCTTGGAAAGTAAAAGCAGATTCCCTTAGTGGGGAATTCTTAATACAGAATATATATAAATATTACAGTTCTAGAGGACGATAAATATGTTGTTGTTTTTATGAATATTACATTTTTTCAAACATTAATTTATTTTGAGCTATTGAAGCTGCTTTAAGAATGTCTCTTTAGATATTCCATAATATATGTATATTTTCTGTAAATATGTTTTTTTAAAGAATTTTTAAAATCTTTTTATAAAAAATATTTGGAAAATAAAAGTAGATTTCCTATATGAGGCATTCTTAATATATAAATAAATATTATTTTTTTTATTTATTATTATTATTTATTTTTATTATTATATTTTATTTTTATGTTTATTAAATTGTTTTTATAAATTGATTTAATAGCGAGAAATAACTAGAAATTTTTCTTACATAAATTTGAATGGGTTTGAGCTCTACGATCTCTTGATTAATACAATATATAGTTGCTAGACGAGGCACTCGAAATGTAACCTATTCAAAAGGTTATAAGTTCAGTTTTAAAACTAAAAATTATTAATTTTAAAGCGCAGAATGTGTAAAACTAATGAAAAATTCAGAATCAATTCAACTTGGTTCATAATGAATATCCTTGATTATAACCCTTAAACTGTCCAGAAATGCCTCGTAAAAAGTTCGAATGCGATTTTCCGGAAAATTGACCCGTACAATAGGTTTTTTTTTAGTTTCTCGAGGCTGGTATATATTGTTTACTACCCACCTTGCTATCCATAGTAGCCCTGGGATAATAATTCATCGGGTTTGTGTCTTAAGAAATCGAATTCAATGAGCATATATTGGCTTACTGGATGCTTCATAATACTTTGCTCAGCTCAATGCTAAGCTTAGATATATATACATGGGTTCTACTAAAATCTTCTATTCAAACCCGGTCTTATGCCCTTACGCCATGCTAAAGCCTACCCTTACACACCCCCACTCTCTATCTTCTCACAACTCTCTAACACACACACTCTCTCTCTCTCTCTCTCTCTCTGCCTCCCATTGCAGATGCCCTATTTGAATCCTGCCCGCTCCTTGGGTCCATCATTTGTGCTGAACAAATGGGACAACCATTGGGTCTACTGGTTTGGTCCGCTCGTCGGCGGCATGGCCTCCGGCCTGGTCTACGAGCACATCTTCAGCTCGCGGCGCAGCGTGCGCCATGCGAAGGGCAGCATCGACAATGACTCCAGCTCCATACACTCCGAGGACGAGCTGAACTACGACATGGACCTGGAGAAGCCCAACAAGTATCAGCAGTCGCAGGGCACCTATCCGCGCGGCCAGACGAATGGGGCCACGGGCGCTGCAGCGGCACAGCATGCGGCTGCCACGATGCCGCCCATGGGCGTGGTGGGCGCCGGAGCGGGCAACTACTGTCAGAACTTGTACACCGCGCCGCCGCTCTCCTCCAAGTACGACCAGCAGCAGCAGCAGCAGCAGGAGCCGCTCTATGGCGGCACTCGCTCGCTCTACTGCCGCTCGCCCACGCTGACGCGCAGCAACCTGAACCGCTCGCAGTCTGTCTACGCCAAGAGCAACACGGCCATCAATCGTGACATAGTTCCACGTCCCGGTCCGCTGGTGCCGGCGCAGAGTCTCTATCCCATGCGCACGCAGCAGCAGCAGCAACAACAACAGCAGCAACAGCAGCAGCAACAGCATCATCAGCAGGCAGTCTCGGCCACGCAGTCGTCGCATCTGCAGAATCAGAACGTGCAGAATCAGATGCAGCAGCGCACCGAGAGCATCTATGCCATGCGCGGCTCCATGCGCGGACAGCAGCAACCACTGCAGCAACAGCAGCAGCAGCCGGCGCCCGTTGGCATGCAGCAGCAGCAGCTGCAGCCGCCGCAGCAGCAGCAGCACATGTCGGAGCCACAGGCGCAGCCGCAGGGTTTCCAGCCCGTCTACGGCTCACGGAACAATCCCACGCCCCTCGATGGCAATCACAAGTTCGAGCGCAGGGATCAGCAGCAACAGCAGCAGCAGCAACTCTATGGCATGACTGGTCCGCGCAATCGTGGCCAGTCGGCGCAGTCCGATGATAGCTCCTATGGCTCGTATCATGGCTCGGCAGTCACGCCGCCCGCGCGTCATCCCAGCGTGGAGCCCTCGCCGCCGCCGCCGCCCATGCTGATGTATGCTCCTCCCCCGCAGCCCAATGCAGCCCACCCGCAGCCCATACGCACGCAGTCGGAGCGCAAGGTGAGCGCGCCCGTCGTAGTTTCCCAGCCGGCTACCTGCGCCGTCACCTACACCACCTCCCAGGTGCCAGCAACGATCACGACAACAACAGCACAGCAGCAACAGCAGCAGCAGCAACAGCAGCAACAAATGATGATGCAGCAGCAACAGCAGCAGCAGCAACAGGCACATCAGCAACATTATGGCATGCTGCCGTTGCGACCGAACTGAAAGCGGCTGTCCTGGGGCCCCGTAACGACGCCGCCGCCAACGATACACGCCGCCCTCGCAATTCATCCCACGGGCACCATGACCCTGCACAGCTGCAGCCTAGCCAAGCAGAGCAGTCTGTTCTAGAGTGGTTCGGGCATCCAAAGGAAATGTACGCAAAGTCCTAGCATTTAGTTGAAAGAAAAACATAAAAAAAAACATTTAAGTGCAGTTTAATTAGACACATATATATAAATTATAGATATATATATGTAGACCTAGACATAACAGAGAAAACATAGCCACAATGTATTATTCATATACGACAAGTAATAAGGAACTCATACCTAGCAACAGCAACAACGATTATCATAAGTAACATACATAAATACATATACATATAAAGCCCATATTCCACCTTAATAATACACAAATCGCATTATATATGGGTAATACCCAGTCAAATAGATCCATATAACACTCTGCTTAAATCTCCAAAAAAATTCCCTGCTATTCATTTTGTTGTTTTCATTTCATATTTCGTTATCTGCATTTGTTATCACTCATTCAAATATATATATCTAACCCCATTTCTTGACTAAATTGAATATTATATTATCCACTCACATATAATTATATAATCAAGAAATTTCCCTAATTTACATTTTGTTGTTTTCATTTCCTATTTCGTTATCCCCAAATCAGGGAATTACAGATTTCAGTTAAACTCTCATTCGAATTTAATTTCTATATCCAAGCCCATTTCTTGACTGAATCGCATACGAAATATAATTAATATATTATATATATAATCATAAAAATATATTATATATATATTATTATATCTCTCAAAAATACTTACTGTCTTTTATCAGCCATATTTTTTTTATTCCTTAATGTTTAGTTTTCCTCTTAAGATTTTTACCATATATAAAACCACTTAATATAAATGTATATATAGATACATCTATACTGATAATTATTTAGTTTAAATGTTATCAACTAACAGCTTAACCATATTAAAATGTAAATGTTAGGGCTCACTAAGCATTAAAGTCGGCATCTATATAGCATATATCATAGAAAATATATATTAATATATACGCATAATTCTAACCATAAAATGCTCTGTATTAACTTTAAGTATTATAGTCTGTATTGAACGCATTGATAAATATTAAAAAAAAAAAGATATACATATATGTATATAAATATATATATCAAATACAAGAACTGTTCTGTAACCTAGAAAGAAATGTTGATCTAAATTAAATTCAATTTAGCGCTTGCTAAAAAATATCTCGACTTTTTTTTCACAAAATGGAAAATTTATATTTGATTTATTTATTATTTACAGCGGGAGGTGAAGCAATTTAATTTATTTTATGATGTGATATAATTTTCAATTAAAAGCAAATTAAGTTTGCCTGCTCTAAAGAAAAAAATAAAAACAAATATAAAATTCCCCATTTCAAATCCTAACAGTCAACATTTTAAATCACGCTTAAAAGTAAGCAGAAGAAAAAATATCCTTGACGCAGTGCTGCATAAATATGCAAATTGGGAAATAATAATGAGGCACGCACTTTGCAGTACTTTTTGGAAAAAAATATACCTGCTGCTACAGTGCTTCATAATCAGTGTTGCCAGACTTTGAACCATGAAAATAGCAAAATCGACTCTCAAAAATAGCTGAAAATAGCAAACAAAAAATTGCTGGACTCTTACTGCATTATATATATTACATATATGCAATATGCCCGCATGTTGTCCGACTCGTCCTTTCTTATTCAATCTATAAATTCTGTGATTTTTGTCCACGAATCACGACATATTTGCTTATATTTTTTCTACATTTCTTAATACACTCTTTCACACAATTAATTGCAAGAAGCGCGACATTAAAGATGGTGTAAATTGACCATTAATGATTATATAAGTACTATAAAGTAGTGGTGGTGGTATCGCACAGATTTACAATTTTGAATTTAATCGAACATTTTTTTGTTCTTTATATACTAAAATAAGTTTTACAATATTCTTTTGTAAAATAGCTAGATTTATAGCTAATAGCATTTTCAAAATTTGTATAGCATTTCGGATTAAAATAGCGAGAAATGCTTTTAAATAGCTAAACTGGCAACACTGTTCGTAATTATGCTAAGTGGGAAATTATTTTTCTTCGAAAAAAAATGTACCTGCTGCTGCAGACTGCAGACTGCAGTGCTTCATAATTATGCTAAGAGGGAAATTATTTTTGAATGATGCATGCAGTATGCAACACTGCTTCCAAAGTTTTGCAGCGCAAAAAAAAATTACTTTTCCTCCAGTGTTTCATAATTTTGCAAGTGGCCAATCTTTTACGAATGCTCGCACTTTGCAACACTGCTTAAGCGCTTTTTTTGTATTCGTGAAATTTAGCTGTTGGCTGCTTTAACCATGCAAAGGTGTACTTACACATTGAACTCGGATCGTTCCCAATCCCCAAAGGGATTGTGCACCAAAATGGCCGTTGCCATGTCATCGCCGACGCCAATACGAAAACGCCTCCAACTCTTCCAGATCACAAGTTTGAGGGGCCGCACGGGAAAGCCAAATCTGTTGCCATTGAGGAAGCCATTTGGCATGTTCGACGGATACTTTGCGACCAACAAAATTCGAGCCGAGCACTGGAATACGCTGAAGTTACTGGAGTACCTGCAGATAACCAAGGAGCACTACCATCTGTCGGACACCGATGCCCTGCAGCTGCTCGAATTCTTTAAGAACAACTTCACCGAGGCGTGTCGCCATCTTTATTTCAACTGCAGGCGATCCATTATGTTCTTGGACTTAGATTCGCCCTGGCGACTCAGCACGAAATCCATTAGCGAACTGCCCACCATGGAGCAGTTCACGAACCAAACCTTCTTCAAGAACTTCAATCAGCTGTTCATCGTCAACTCGAACATCCTGACCAACGTGCTGCCCCAGCAGTCGATGGCCGAGCTGTTCGCAGGTCGCTATATGCGCATTCAGCGCACCATTCATCGCGGTCAGGTCATCTGGGTGGGCGTTCTGCTGCCCACTAAGGATGCGCCCATTGAGGTCGCGGGGCTGCTGTTGCCCTTCTCGGACCCAGCTGAGGTGGAGCGCAGCACCGATCTGATGGACGAGTTGGAACACTATCTGGCACCGCTCATCCTGGCCAGCAAATCTTGGGCTGTGCGTGAACAGAAGTCCAACCAAACCGACGTTTTATTCGAAGTACTAAAGACATGGACAGACCCCATGCGACGCATGCTTCACGATGAGCTCCTGAAGCGCAAACATCAAAGAGATGCTGTTACTGATCTACTAAACACCTATGAAATTCTCTATTGAGATGGAGAGTTGTACGATAAGTTATAAGTTGCGGAATTTTTTCATGTAAAACATCATACATTTTTTTATGTATTTCAAATACACAAAATAGTTTTCTTAATATTTTTTTTATATTTCATTTTAAAAATTCTATAAATAAAAGAAAAAGTGTCATTAATTTTTTTTAAACATTTTTTTTGTAGAAATTAATTTGTTTTTTCCTTATATTATTTTTTTTAGATAAATGACGCAGATTTTAAATATAAAATTATATGAACATAAAAAATTCGTTAATACACAAAATAATTACCTTAATATTTTTCTCTATTTTTATTATTATTATTATTTTTTTTTTATATTATTATTTATTTTTTATATTATTTGTTGAAGTCCAATTGTATTTTTAATTTATTTGTTTACATATTTAAACATAAAATTAAAAAAAAACACTAAATTTTCATTCCTTTTTCAGATATTTGACTTTTAGAATGTAATTTGAAAATTTTCAATTTCTTAAAAAAAGATTAAATTTTATGCACAAAATAATTTCTTTATATTTTATTTATTGGTATTTAATTAACAAATAATAAAAAAAAAGTATTAAAAAATATTTTTATAGAAATTTTATTGAATTTTTTATAAATTTTTTGTTTTAAATATTTGATTTGAAATATTTAAATTTATATTTTAAAAACATAAACAAAGGTTATCATTTTTGTGTACAATTATTGATGCAAAAGTGCATATAAGTGTTGTTGGGCATATAAAATTGAATAATTAAACATTTGTAATGAGTTCACATAAAAATTGTTTTGTAAATAAATTTACAAATGTATAAAATTAAAAAAAAGGGAAACAATAAGGAATTCAATAAAATGAAAAATGGGAAAACATGCAAAATTAAAAAGTATTATAAATTAATGGAACTCCACTTCACAAATATGGTTAAGAAATATAAAATGCGGATCATTAAAAATAATAAAATTTAGTTTATAAAATCTTTGATATATCTCTCTATAGATCTTCATAGCATTCGTTTCGAACGTCTTCCACGTCCGAAAAATTATTTCGGTCATCCGCGGAGTATTCGTCGTCGTCGTCGTTCTCGCTCTCCTGTGGAACGTATTGATTGCGCTGGTAGCGCAGCCAGTGCATGCGACCGTTATTCGATTGGGGCTGCTGGGCGCGCTCCGTATCATAGACCAGCCAATGGCATTGCTGCTGTGCGTCCAAGGAGTTCAGCAAACTGGGCCAGTAGAGACTGGGGCCAACCTTGGCCAGTTTAATGTGCAGCCGATAGCCGTGCTGCTGCTCCGACAATATCTTC
This sequence comes from Drosophila meridionalis, assembly GCA_035045145.1. Classification (NCBI taxonomy): domain Eukaryota; kingdom Metazoa; phylum Arthropoda; class Insecta; order Diptera; family Drosophilidae; genus Drosophila; species Drosophila meridionalis. Next base: position 10,184,461 of record JAWNPG010000031.1, read on the forward strand.
ACCTCGCCCAGCAGATTCAATATGCAGCGCTGTGGCGGCGTCGTCTCTCTGACCTGATAGAAGAGCACATTGTCCCGATGCACGAGCTGGTACTCCGGCACCTGCTGCTCGATGATCAGCTCTAGCTGCAGCAGCGTCTGATGCCAGCGCACCTTGGGACGAACTGCATTGTCGGCGACAAGGGCACAGCTGAGCGCACTGGCCATCTTAGCGGTTGTTAACTGTAGCTTGGCCTCTGGCAATGTGTGGGTCTTCTTTTTATTATTTTCTATCTTTGGTGTGTCTGGTTTATCCATGTTGTCCGTTGCCAGTAATTGTTGCATCAGACTTTTGGCGGCATCTTTAGTCGAGGCATCATCAGAGCTCAGATCCTGCAGCAGATTCTCCATAAATAAAGCTGCGTTGTCCTGGAGATGTGTGGATATATTTAGGGTTTCCTGCTCTTGAATCTCAGTTATTTCAAGGGGTTCCTTGGGAGTAACTGAATACTTGTTCATCAAGCAGCTAGCTGGGAGTTTGGTTTCAGATTCGATTTCCTGGAGATTTATTGCAGTGTCTAAGTTTTCAAGCTCATCCATCATCTTTTCAGGGTTTTCATTTAAGGGTTTATCGAGGGTATTGAAACCAAAATCGGTTTGCAATGGCTCGGATTTATTTGCCGAGTTCATTCTTTCGGGTAGATTCTTATTCTCCCTCGGTCCGTCTTTTTCCGTCAACTTCGCCTGCTCCACTAGCTTCCCATGCTCGTCTTCCATCTTCAGTCCATCCTCCAAGCTGCACAACTCCTCCTGAAAACGCAGCTGCTCTCTGAGCACCTCGACATGCAGCTTGTGCAAGTTTTTGATGATTTTCTCATTGCGCTTGGCGCAGCTCCGTTTGAGCAGCTCCTCCTGCAGCTGCGTGGCCTTCGCGCAGATGTGGAGTGTGGGGCAATCCTGAAGCACTGTCATGTCCCTGGCGTAGACAACATTGAACATGGCCAGCTCCACAGTTAGCTGCAAATGCTGATTATCGCCGAGGTGGCTCAGCAGCTCAGTGACCCGCTCCTGCGCCTCCTGCGACCAGTCGCCCTCGGCTATGGCTGGCACCAGTCCGCACAGTCGGACGTCCATGGCCAGTGGCGGCTCCGCTGCGAAACGTCCGTCACACTCCATGAGCTCAGCCGGCGGCACCTTCAGCAATTCCGTGCCCTCGTCCATCAGCTGCACCGTGACCAGGCGCTTGTCGGACATGTCCACAATCCGAACCCTTTGGGATTGAGCACGTCGATGCAGGACGCAGATGTCGGCGATGTTCAGTGTTTGCTTCGGTCTCCGATTCTCCTCAAGGCTCATGTGCATGCAGAGCGCCATGCTGAGCCTGCGCATCTTGGATAAATTCGGGGCATCCTTCCAGGACGCGCTGTCGCTGCTTCTGTAGCTGAGCGGCATCAGGGCAAAGTGCACCGGATCATAGATCCTAATGATGTTGCCACGCACAACAGTGCCCGCTGCTAGAGCTGGGTACTGGAAGTCCATGCGAATGGGATGATGCCTCCGGCTGCAGTACAGCTGGACGCACTCGCCGCAGCTCAGCATCTGCGGGCAGAGCTGGCGGCTGTGATTGATCTGCTGGCGACAACTGGCCGCCGTTTGCTGCACCTGATCGTTCAGCTGAATGTCGTGCACTTCGAGGAACTGCATCAGCCGCGGCAACTCCTGGTTATTGTTCTCATCCAGCATAACCAAGGAGACGATATCCGACCTCGACTCCTGGGGCAGCAGAGAGTTGTGAATCCTGTCACTGAACGCACGAAAGCGTTGGGAGAACCTTGACCAGGAATCGGGCAAGCTGAAGTGAATCATTAGCTTAAAGCGGCCCACTGAGAGCGTGGTCTGCTGCACTGCATCCGTGGCCAACAGCAGCTGATGCACTTGCTGGAAAAGAGGAATAGAGAATTAGCTTGAGAGATATTTCTTTGATAAGGAGGATGCATTGCCTCTCACCTGCTTAGCCGCCTCAGTGGAATCGATGCACTCATGACCCGCTGCAGTCAACGCCCCTCGGAGAGCGTCCAGCTCCTCGGCCTGCTTGCAATAGATGATTGTGCGCTTCTGGAGCGATTTCTTGTCTGCCAAGTATTGGAGTAACTGCTCGATCTTTCTGTTGCTGCGCTGCACACAAACACTGATCCTAAGTCCGCCGTAGACAGCTGCCTCGAGAAAGTCGCCGAAGAGCAGCAGAGGATTATCATCAAAGCGCTTCATCAGCTCCATGAAAACCTTTTCACGCCAGTGCTGGGCGATAAGCACCAATTGCAGCTGGGGCTTGGCCAGCTTCTGCAGCAGCAGTTGCAGCAGCTCGTGGAGCAAGGCGGGCTGCGCGGCATGGATGCGATCGAAGTCGTCGATGATGAAGTGCTTCAGGCGGCGCGGATCTATGAGCTGCATTTCCTGCTGCAGCAGCTCCTTCAGGTGGGTGGGCGTCGTCACCAGGATGCCGCAGGAGTTGAGCAGCCGCAGCCACAGCTCCTCGGTCGGATGGCCATGAGAATTGACGACCTTCAGCAGGTTCGTGTTGTAGGGCGTCATCAGGTTGACGCACTGGCTGGACAGTGCCTGGGCATTGGCCACGGAGTCGGCCAGCAGCAGTGCCAAGGGGCCCAACATGGGCTGCTTTCCAGTTCCTTGCGTCTGCATCGAGCGCACCACCTGCGAGCACAGCGTGGGCAGGTAGCACCAGGAGCGACCGCTGCCCATGCGATCCACCAGCACCAGCGAGTGGCCGCTCATCAGGTGCGGCCAGGCGTAGCGCTGCGTGGCCAGCGTTGGCATCACGTTCATCTTCTGCATGGCCAGCAGCACCTCCGAGCAGAGCAGCCCGTTGGTTAGGATGCGAATCGGCTGCACTGGGATTTTGCTGTACGCCAGCACTTGGTTATCCAGTCTACTTAACTCCGGAACTGGGTTCAGGGATATTCCATTAGCCTGAGTTAACGAACGAAAGACATTATAGATACGTTCCAGTTTATTCGGATCTGGAGGTAATAGAGATTCACTTGACTTCAAGGCTTTGTTTCCCGATAATTTGTTGCAGCTCTCTACTTTATCCGTTCTGCATGCTGCATTCTGACTGATCTGTAGTTTATCCGTGTTCATACAAGCATTATAGATACGTCCCAGTTTATCCGGATCGTGTGGTGAAGCCTGATTTTGACTGGTTTTAATAGATTCCATTTGGATTGTGTTGTATCCGGGTTTATCCGGATAGTTTAATAAGTGTTTATCTTGCCTAGTCTTCAAGGATGCCGATTTTTTAAGTGAATTGGATGTGACTTCCAGTTTATCCAGATTGGGAGGTAAAAGAGGTTTATTTAACTTTAAAGTTTTGTTTCTCGATGTTTTGTTAAAACTCTCCACTTTATCCGTTTTGTATTCATTATAGATACGCTCCAGTTTAGCTGGATCATGTGGTGAAGGCTGATTTTCAGTGGTGTTAATAGATTCCGTTTGAAATTTATTGTATCCGGACTTAGCCGGATCGAGTGCTGATGGTTGATTTTGACTGGTGTTGATAGAATCCGTTTGGAATGTGTTGGGTCCAGGTTTATCCGGATAGTTTATTATGTTTTTGTCTTTCCTAGCCTTCAAAGACCCCGATTTTTTAAGGGAATTAGAGACGACTTCCCGTTTATCCGAACGGATAGACTGTACCTCAGTGAGTTTAATATCGTTGCTTCCGGATGTGCATTTAACGTCGGATAACTCTGGGATTGCAGCCAGTGAATTAGTCTCATGCTTATCTTTATCCCGATTCAAATCAATTATGGAATGTTTGTCATTCTGTGATTTTTCCGACTGCTGTTCAGTCTTATTCACCTTTATATTTTCCGGATTGAGCTGTGGACTAATCAGGGGGTGTCTGTAGAATTCTAAAATATTGCACCTATTTATTTTGTTATTTGTCGTTGTTTTCTGTTCCACCACATCGGGATTATCCGTGGAGCAGTTGCCGTTGCTCGAGATACTCCCCTCGCTCGAGATGCTCCCTTTGCTCGAGATGCTTCCTTTGCTCGAGCTGCTGATGCGTTTGAGCGCCGTATCCACGACTCCATCGCTGCTGCTCTTAATTTTGCTGAGACGCCTCGCTGAGTCGGGTATCTCGGGCTGTGTCCGGCAGCGGATCAAGCCATCCAGCCTGTCCGGCTGCTTCGAGGGACAGGTGAGATTCCGTTTAAGGGTGCCGAACTTATGGTAGACATTCCTAAAAATCGAATCCACGTTGTTCTGCCTATCGTCGCTTTGCCAACTGCCTGAGCTCGAGCTGTCGTTGGCCGGCGACCTATCCTTAAAGTGCGCCACAAGCTGGAGCACGGTTTGGGCACGCAAACTGGGCCTGATGTCTGGATCATTTAACTCCGCCAGATCCGTGTCGTTGGCCACCCTGGAGCAGTGATCATAGACCGTGCTGACCACCTCGTTGTTTAGCCGAGCACATTGCTTCTCCACCAGGTAGAGAGCGGCATCCACCGGCGGCTCGTTGATCATCAGCTGACCAAAGTTGTGATTCTCCTCGTTGCGATGCTGAATCTTAAAGATCAGACGCTGCGCTTCCTTCAGGCGCTTCTCTAGCAATCGCACCGCCATCTTGGACCACTCGCTGCCCGTCCGCGGCGCAATGCCGGCAATGCCGCCCCATTCGATCTTGATGTACCGCTCGCACAGGTGATCCGGCAGCAGCCACAAATCCTTTGGTCTGCAGTTGAGGCTGAAGCCGTAGTCTATGGCCCACACCAGGTACTCTTCGTCATCCTGGCAGACGATGACAAGTCCTCGCAAGAGTTTCTCCATCTGCAACGGCTGAAATCGCACTATGACATGTTTATCCGGCGGGTAATTGTCGCACTGATTGTCCGCACGACAAAACTCCGGCAAAGACGCCTCCATATGGTGCACGTAGGCGCCACCTATCTGCAGCTGCTGCAACGTCGTGAAGCAGAACAACTGCGGATTCACATAGTGCGTAATCAGAATGGACTCCTCTGCTCCGCTCTGGTCTGGTTCCTTTTGCTGCTCCATTTGCGCTAGCCTCAGTTGAACTGTTCGGAGGAAAAGATTTATTTGTACTTTAAATTCTATTAGGGAAAGTTTATATACATATATATACAAGAAATTACTGGCCATGGCTTAAAGTTACAAATAATTTTCCACAAGAGCGTCGAAGAGAATTATTCATGTGGAAACTTCTCTGATTTCCACGCAAGACAAAGTTTTTGGTAGGCGAAATATTTCTATATACACTTAAAGCTTTAATTACAGTTAGCAACATAGAGGGAAGCTGTTGCCTAAGCTACTTATAAATATAGATTTTTTTTTTAAGCATGGGCAATAATATTTAAGATCGCTCAATTAGATGTCTCCCGTTCCAAGTTTTCACTTGATACGTATAAATAGATGAAGCAGAATGGCAAATTCCTTAATTGAAGATGTTCATTTGTTATCCTCTTTTACAATTTACCATAAATATAAATAACGGGAAAATTAAGGAATATGCTTATCGAACGAGTCTTGAGTTTGAAAGTACTTAGAAATGACATTTTCGCATATTAATTATCAAATTTGGCTCACACATCTCTAATACCAAACAGCTATATGTTTTTACAGTTGGAGCAATCTAATCTAATTCTACAATATATATTATACGCAGAACATAACTGACGAGCGTGCTAACTGAATAGTTTTCATGGTTTCATATAAATAATAATAAAATGGAATCCTACAGAAATTCATTGAAGGAACTCAATACTAAATAATATTAATTCGATGAGTTGATGCTTTAGAGAGTCTCCCATAAATGGGAATATATGAATACTGGGAACAGTACAGAAATCCCATTGTAAAACGTAGATAACGTTAATTTAAATAAGTTTTAAATGCTTTTAATAATAGTTTAAAATAAAGAAAATATTATAAATATTGGTAAAACTTTTTGATTAAATATAAAATTCGATAACAGCTCTATTAAAACTGTTCAAAACTGTTTATATAAATACTGGGTATAGTTGGGTATAAATTAAATTTAAATTAAATATCTCTATATAGCCTCTCCCTTTCTATCTAACTCTCTGTCAGTCTTTCTCTCGCTCTCTCTTTCTTTATCACTTTTTTTCGATTTACCCTCTTGTATAAATAAAGCGATTTGAAAAAATATTCGAAATAGTTAAGTAAGCTATTTCTCTCGCGCTCGCTATAGCTCTCTCTCTCTATCTTTCTCTTTCTTTCTTCTTCTCTCTCTCTTGTTTTCTATTTTTCTTTCTATCGAGCTTCCTCTCTCTTTCTCTCTATTTAGCTCTTATTCACTCTCTCTCAATCTCCTTTATCCCTGTCTCTATCTCTCTCTCTCTCTCTCTCTCAGTCCAGATCTATCTAGCTCTCAGTCTCTCGCTTGCTGTCTCTTTCTCTCTCTATCTCTCTCCCTATCTCTTGTTCTCTCTTTTTCTATATCTATCCCTCTCCAATTTTAATTCGTTCATGTAAATAAACCAATTTATTCGCCTTTCTCTTATTTTCTATCTATCCCTCATTCCCCTCTCTCTCTATATATATATATATATATATATATATATATATATATATATATATATATATATATATATATATATATCTTTCTATCTTGCTCTCTATATTTCTCTCTCTCTCTCTCTCTCTGTCCATCCGCTTGTGTAAATAAAGTTATTTATTCCCCTCTCTCTCTCTCATTCTCTATCTATCTCTTTGTCCCTCTCGCCTCTTTTCCCTCTCTCTCTCTCTCTCTCTCTCTCTCTCTCTCTCTGCTGCTCCTGCTTACTCTCTTGTATAAATAAAGCCACTCGTCCTTAGCCCAATTTAAGGCCATTTGGTGCTTTTAAGCAACTTTTGCTAATTGAATTTGAAACAAAGCTTTTGTGCGCACTTTAAACAGCATCAAAAGGGGTCAACTAAAGTGCCAAAAGCCGCAAGTGGGCGCATCGAAAGGAGGTACTTGTGCCTATATTTGCCACTTGTTTGTGCCGCGCTGAAAGCGCAATTTGCCACAGCAGGCGGCCAGTGGAAATTGTTGTTGGATTAACGCATTCACTGCAATTGTAAAACGGTAAAAACGTTCAAACTTAGCCCATTGTGGCGCAGCTATTGATGCGATGGATGCTCGTCGCGCTGCTGCTAGTTAATGGAGTTTAATGGATTGACAAGTTTAGCTTTAAATAGTTACTTGATATACTATATATAACTATCAGATATACATATAATGTAATATATAAATCTATATATCTAATAATCGCCTTTAACTTAATCTGTTAATATCTGCATTCAACCATACAAATTTGCTTAACTTATGAGAGCAAATGCAACTGCCTGCTCTGCCGTACCCAAGCCTAACCCTACCCCTACTATCGCTACATTAACAGCTTCTGCTAGTAAAAAAAAATAAATCTCTAATTTATCACATAAAAAATCTCATAAATGCAACGATATACGGATAATATGCAAATACGCAGCCAGGTCGAGAGGGGTGGATACATAGATCAATCAAATCGCGGCTATTCAAGCACACAAATCTAACCTAATTTCAGCAGGACAAAAAAAAGTACATTATATAAAGGGTATGAATAGACTTACATCGCTTAATTTGATCAGACACGCTCTACTAAATGCACGAACAATTGATATAGAAAACTGTATTTAATAATACAAATTAATATTAGTATTTTGCGTTTTGTTGCACATAAAATGAAACACTCTCCATTTGGCAGCAGACTGCAACATGTGCTCTAAGATAACTATAAAAAAAAGTGCAGAAAATTTATCGTTGCACAAATTTATATTCAAATAAGCCCATCTCTAGCTCACGCACACACACGCAAACAAAATGTATAACGGCGGCTGAAAATTTTTTGATTATCAGCATTTCCTGACACTGTACGTAAACAAAGCGAGAATGTATTGCTAAGCTGCGCTCACGCTATTAGAGATTATCAAATTATATATAACACACAATTTTTTAACATTTATATATGTATGTATAGTTTTCAAAGCAGCACTTACCAAAATGACTAAAGTTTAGGGCAAACAATTACACATATACTTATGTATGTGTGTGAGTTTAATAAGTCATTTGCCAATACTAAGTGCACTGCACGTCATTTCACAACCCTAGAAAGAAGTGCTTCACAACAAAAACGGATGCACACGCGACAAGTTACAGTTACAAAAAAAAGGAATTTCATAATAGTAAGAAATCGTCACACAAACACACAATTAGAATTAGAATTATGAATGCTTTTGTTCCATGTTCTTCAGAGATCAAAATCGAAATAACTAAGAGCGCGATACAAGTCAGAAGCGATCGACTGAGCGACTGTTTCAATGTTTATGTCTAGATGCCGTGATTCATACATACATACATATGTAAATTGCCCAACAATACACATATAGTGTATACTCACACATACACACACACACACGCACTTCTTGACATACAGAATTTGTGGCACATGTACGTGTGTATATATGTATGTATATAGCTTGCAATGTAAGTGAATGCTTGTGCATACTTGTGTGTGTGTACCAAGTGTCGTATTTCTTTTTTGTGCAGGCAATTGATAAAAGATTCTGATTTTACATAGTGTAATGTTGTGTTCTTTAAGCAGCTGAAAGCTGATGCTAAAGACTCAAAAATAGGTTTAAATATATGAATAGATTAATTTTTGTTAATTAAAAGCAAATATTTGAGATTATTTGCAAAGTGGCGATCCAATTAGGAGTTCATTTAGTCTATTGTGAATTACGGCCATAGATTCATTATGTACATACATACATACTTATGTAAGTAGGTATAACTTTTTCCCAAGAGTATTTTTTCAAAGAAATTTGGTATTATTTTTGTTCTCAAATTTGTATATGTATATGTATATATACAAGTGTACATACATATATAAATATGTATACCGATATTTAATTTTTTGATAATTAAATAAGTACTCATATACATATGAACATACATATATGCACATAAATACTTGTGTGCATTTGATATTTGTATGTATGTATGTATTTCTGTGTATGTATATATTTACTCTTATAAATCATTTGCAATCTAAAACTGCACGCACCCGCCTTTTTAGCAACCCTTTAACCGTTTGTTGGCTAATTTCAAAACAAAGTGTGAACAATTTATTTGGCCTCAAAAAAGTTGCGACTTTTCCTACAGAAAAGTGCACCAATTGTTTTGTACCCTTTTTCCCGTTTTTACCCTCTAACTTTCACTGTCATATTTCTTTTTTTTTCTGTTTTTTTTTTGTCTTCTATTTTTTTGCTGTTTGCCATTGCGGGTCGCCTATAAAAAAGTTTTATGCCACTGGGTCGCTGGCGTCGTCTATCATGTGTGCCCACCCCAACCCCTATATCGTATATCCTTAACTCCTTTTTTATTTCGTTTGATTGTTTCATATTTATGAGGATTATGCTTTAGTGCTGTTGAATGCCGACTGCTCCTCCGGCAAGTGGCTGGGCTACGTGTGGCAATTTATCTTGCGGTTAAGGACTCTCGTCTCCCGGCGTAAGTGAAAGTTCTATTCCAAATGCGACGGCCGGATTCGCATTGTGTGCGGTTGAGTGGCGAAAGGGGCGGAAGATCGTACGCACAAGATAAACAGCAATTGTGGATGAGGTCAGTCAGTTGCTAACGGACTCAATTGAATTGTGGCATTTGCGATGCGCTTTGCCAAACGTTTATTTATACAAATCAGGCCGCACGGGTTAAAGGCCATTGAATGGAGAAAGGGTTGGAGAGTCTGAGTGTGTGTGTGTGTGTAAGTGTGCGTAGACTTGGCACGCATTTTTGTTTATTTTGCAAATCTTTGAAATGCGCGCTTGCTAAATGGTACGTTCGATTTGTTGGCAAACATGCATGCTGCGCTAGATTAATATTTATGCAATTTATGCATTAAAGAGCTTATATTGCAAATGTAATGTTAGCAGATGCGGAATGAAAACAAGTGAAAGTTAGAAATATATTATAGTTGAACTACTGAAGTAAATCAATAATTAAATTTTGTAAAATATGTTGTATACTCTACAAAATAATTGTACTAAAATAATCATTTTTTAAATAAAATCACAATTCATGGAATTGTTTCAAATAAAATACCCATATAGCTGCTGGTCATACTTTTGTTTACATTTTTGTTTAGCGGCCTGCCAACCTATTTGAGAAATGCCAACTTGTTTTGCCAAAAATTTCCTAAATAATCGATAGGCTCGCGCATCACATGTCGAACGCCATTTTTGTTTTCGATAATAGCTCTCATCGACATACACAAAGCGCATCACACATACAAAGACACCAAAAAATAAAAAATAAGCAGGCTGCATACGAAAAATTAAGAAAATTAATTAAGTGCTGCTTACGACGAGTTTGTGCTAAAGCAAATAAATAATACTTTCTTGTGTGTGTCGTCCCAACAACAGCAGCAAAATAACCAAGTTTAATATACGTCTAGAGAACATTATGTCGAAAAATAAAAAATTGTCGCTATCGGGCGACTCGACAGAGAAATTCATCTATAAGCCCAAGGACTTAATATGGTAAGACTGCTTTGGCACAACCAAATTTTACAGTGCTCTTATCAATTGAGAAAGTGCAAAAGTTAGATTGTTAATAATAAATGATATTTTGTGCTCTTTGTATGGCAATAAAATCCAAGTGAAACCAAACATAACCTCAATTGCCGCTGTGTTGGGCAAGCATAAAATAATTGGAAAAAATTCAATTGGTTCACAATTAAGCAAATAATGCTCAATATTTTTAAATACAGTTATGTTTTTCTTTTGTCAAACGACCGACGCACGACTTTGTTGTAGCTGCCGACGATTGCTGTTGCAGCAAACGTCGACGTCGCTGCGTTGGCGCTTTTTTCGCGCGCGCGCGCGCCCAATTTCTATAGTTATTGATATGAAAAGAAATGAAAACATTTGATATACATATGTGAAAACTTAACTAAAATGAATATTTTTATTTATGTTGCAGGGCCAAAATGAAGGGCTTCACACCATGGCCGGGAATGGTAAGAGAAATGTTTATACTGCTGCCGACGGCGACGCCGCTGCCGCTGTCGCTGCCGTGTTTGTTTTCGACTGTACTTTTTTTTTCATGCAGCAGCGGCAGAGGCGTCGCGGACGTCGAGCACTGCCGACTCTGTTGCTGTTGCTGCTGCTGCTGCTGTCGACGTCATAACGCACTTACACGCTTCAATATTTCTTGTAAATGGAGTACAAAGCATTGATATCAACAGCGCGCGTATTTGTCCCGTGTTTGAGTTTAAATATCTCAGCTCTCTATATTCTGTATTCAGTATAGCTGAATAATGAAGAAAAAAAAAAAAAATTATAGAAAAGAACATAGTGGAATAGGTTGAACTTTGTATTGAAGTGTGCGTGTGCGTAGAGAAAAGCTCTGCAGTGTGTGTATGTACTTAACATTTTTAATAATTATTTCAACCATTTTGTTGCAGATTGTCGAGCCGCCGCTAGATCTGCTTGCCCAGCAGCGACGCGCCAATACGAAATGTGTGTTCTTTTTTGGTTCGCGAAACTTGTGAGTAAATCAAGTGCAATAACCTAACCGCAATCATAACTAATCATATGTATATGTGTTTGTGTGCGTGTGTGTGTTTGTGAGTGTAGCGCTTGGATTGAAGAGCACAATATCAAGCCGTTTGAAGGGCCATGGAAGGATGAACTGGCCAAGGTTAGCAAGCCGGCTGCCTTTCGGCACGCTATGGCCGACATTGACAAATATGTAGAGAATCCGGCAGAGATTGATGGTCAAATCGATGAGAGCTGTGGCATGGGCAATCATACCACCGAAGCAGATTTTGACAAGATTCGCGACGGCCTGGACAGCGATGAGAATCCCGAAACGGCCGCCGATGGCAACAATGGAGTTGTCCCCCATGTGGTTGGCAGTCCCGATGAATCCGACGGGCTGACCCCAAATGCTGTAGCCGAAAACAATGCAACTTCTCCAGTTGTGACGACCACGCCCACAGCCAAGAGCCAAGCGAAACGCACACCCAAAGCTAAATCCAGTGCTGCTGTCGCCGTCAGCAGCAAGCAAGCGAGCAAAGCCGCTTCGGCCAAATCAGCAGCCGCCCAAAAGCGACGCATCTCGGCCCAACACACGCCCACCGGTGCAAGTACCGCTAAACGTGGACGACGCGCAGCATCTGGCGAGGCCGATCACTATGAGAGTCCAAATGCGGATTACGATGGCGCTAGCTCGTCATCGCTAGCGGCACGAGCACGCATCGACACAGACGCCTTTTTGGGCACATTAACAAAGCGCACACCGAACGCAATTGCGCTGCTGGATCGACCAGTTGTCACACGGCCAGAGACACAGGCCATTGACATGAATTCGCGCTCCAATACGCTGGCAGATCGCGACATTGTGCCGTCGGAGCAGACATTTGGTTTTCTCGGTCTGGGCATGATGGGCTCGACCATTGTCAAGGACTTGATTTATACAAAACACAAGGTTGTGGTCTGGAACCGCACCATTGATAAGGTGAGTCGCCTTGATCATCCGCCGTAAAACATATACAAAATAACTGTCTCTTTCTCTCTTTCAGTGTCAGCCATTTGTGGATGCTGGCGCTGAGGTTAAGGACACGCCCATGGACGTGGTAGAGGCAGCAGATATCATCTTTTGCTGTGTCTCAGATCCCAAGGGTGCCAAAGATGTAAGTGACAATCATTTTTGTGCAGTGTATTCATATCATGTATGAACTTTCTGATTTAATTTCAATTTGTTCAATACAGCTCGTTTTTGGCAACTGTGGCGTCCTGCAGTTAAAGGATCTGCGGAATAAGGCATATGTCGAAATGTCAACCATTGATCCAGAGACATCCATGGATATAGGAGAGGGCATCAAGCAATGTAATGGTCGCTACTTGGAGGCACAAATTCATGGATCGCGACAAGAGGCCGCCGATGGCATGCTGATCATATTGGCCGGCGGAGATCGCACAGTCTTTGAGGAGTGCCATTCCTGCTTCAAAACCATAGCCAAGAACACATTCTTCTTGGGCAGTAAGTTGACCTTGCCAATGGCTAAAACACTCAATCTCTAGCGTACACTAAATGGTGATCAATTGTTCTCGTCTAGCAGATGTCGGCAACGCATGTAAAGTGAACCTCATTTTGCAAACAATTCTGGGCGTCAGTCTCGTCGGCCTGGCAGAGGCGTTAGCTTTGGGTGCGTAGATACGTTTGTTATATTGCATTAACAAATATTAATTTGATTTTTTATATTTGTAGCTGATCGTTTTTCCATTTCGTTAAACGATATCATAGACATATTCGACTTAACTTCTATGAAATCGCCGTTGCTACTTGCTAAGGGCAAGGGTAAGTGTTATATAGAATTATAAACTGGAGTAGAGTTCAATAGGCTACACTAGATATAAAGGGCTATTGTTAAATATGGTATACTTTGGGATTAATTCAATGAAAGTATAAAATATACTGAATATACATATGTTATTAGCTGTTAGTATATTCTGAAATAGTGGTTCTTTTGAAAACTTTTATACACTTTTATTTAATTTACAATTCATATGCAATAATTAAATAAGGGCGTATAAAAAATTTAAAAAGAACATTAATTGTAGATTGTGCTAATATCTTATAATATATTTTCTAAATTTCATACTTCTGTTAAATTATAAATTGGAAATGCTACTTAAATTTAATGTAGTTTTTAATAAACTGAATATAGTGGCTATATCTGACTTTGAGTTTTTAGAATTAAGATAAATTGTTGTTTGTTAGATGTAAGAATATTTTCTCAAGAGTTGTTGATTTTCAATTAATTGATTTTTATGACAGTAAAGACGATAAATGTAAGGATATCGGTAATATATATTTAAACTAGAAGGGATTTGTAAGACATTAACGTTTGGAATCTTGAATCTAAAAATAAAAGCTTCCATGTAAAAAAAAAAAAAAAAAAAAAAAAAAAAAAAAAGCCATGAAAAGTTAATCTTTTCTTTTAGAATTTCATTAATAATTTTTTAATAATAATAATAAAAATAATATAAAATATATTTAATATGTTATATATAATATATAAAATTAATATATAAAATATATTTAATATGTTATATATATTATATATAATACATAATATTATATAATATAGTTAATTATAATAATTAAGTGTATTCATTTGATGGGATTCATACTTATGCATATTGTCTTAGACCAATTTTGAAGATAACCAAAAGTATTTGGTTTTAAATACCTCCTTTCAGATTGCCGCTAATATATATTTTGTCTATGATTTATTTATAGCATTACATACATTATGTACATATATGTATAAGATTTTAAGAATCATGAAAATATGAAATATGTTAACTTTACTTTTTTTTTAAATTTATTGTCAATCTAAATTGGTTTTCTGTTTTTTTTTCTTAGAAATGGCCAAGGGCGACTTCAATCCGCAACAACCGTTAAGTCATATGCAGCGGGACTTGCGTCTAGTGCTCAACATGGCTGAGAATTTGGATCAGTCAATGCCAGTGACGAGCATTACAAATGAGGTGTTTAAGCACACAAAACGCTTGGGGTACAGCGAGCACGATTCTAGTGCTGTATTCGTAAGATCCAGATTTTAACATTTAGTTAACACGACTACCATTTAAACTATTCTTTATCATTTAGTTTAAACCGTACATCCAACAAGCAAACGAAACACATACATACAAACTGACACACAGATATACGAATACACACACATACACACACACGCACACAGACACACGTATTCAGTCGTGTTGAAAACAATAACCAAACAATATGTTTGAATCACATTTTTGTAGTTATTGTATTTGCAACACGATTTCTAATCCATTCATTATCTCTATTTCCCCCCAACTGCCTGTTAACTTTCCTTTGTCATCAATCAAACAAATCAAACGCATTCGCACACAAAACTAGAGTAACTTCTATCCAGATCAAAGTCTAAAGCAAGAAAACATGCCAATTAACATTCTGGCGAAAATGCCAACCAGTCCGGGTCTCTTGCCTCGTTTGGAGACGCCGCCGCCAAGCTCGCGGCGCCAGCGCTGGGCGAGCGTTTGAGAGCAGAGAATGCAAGGAGTTGAAGAGAATATGAAGCGATAATGAAAATTATGTGAATTGATGGGAGACCCATGAAAGAGACAAGATCAAGAAGGCCCCTCATATATATATATATATATATATATATATATATATATATATAGATATATATGTATATAAAGCCAGTTGTATGTTAGCGGACCGCTTGCATACCTCTTTGTGCGTTGCAATTTGTAATAGATCTGATGTTTTTTTATTACATTCATTTTTTTATAATTACTATTGTTTTGAATTATTTTCGGCCCAAATGTCAGTCGACGCCGCGGTACGAGCAATACTTATGCATGACTCCAACCAGCCCCAGTTTGCTCGAAGACCGCACAAAAACTAAGCAAGTCTGTATAATGTTCACAGATTCACAGATAATATCTGGCGGCAATTTTTCTTTCAACGTTTCAAATAACAATTATATTTCTGAATGTACAGAGCATGCGAATAAATCGTTCAAACAGAAAATATGATTTGAAATTTGAAGAAGCGAACAAAAAACCAAAACCAAACTTTTAAAAATCAATTAAAAACTATCAAAGAGATTTGCTTTTACGCGGCGCTGGCTGTGCATTACATGGAATTTAATTTTTACAAAAACTAAAATAAAACTGGCATTATAGATAGCTTACTTGTATCGCACATAAATCTAATTTGCATAATGACCTATGCAAGAACTGCAATACCAACCACCATTTCGTAGTTTTCTTTTCATAAACAAAACAAAAACAAACAAACAAACAACAAAATACATAACTGGAACAGAAGTAAAAAAAAAAAAAAAAAAACAAAAAAAAACGACAATTACTAAAAAAAATTTAAAAAAATTAAAAAAAAAAAATGAAAGAAGAAAGAAAGAAAACAAAAAATAGTGTAAACATTTAGAGCCAAGAGAGTTTGGAGGGATCTATATTAATAATAATAAGAATATATATATATATACATAAATAAATAAATATATTTTACTTATTATTTAGTCTGTATTTTGTTGTAAAACAAAGAATAATAAAAAACCTTAATTTTTAACTATAATCCCAATAACCAATTGAACCATTTTAAGTAATGTTGGGGCTAATAAACTGGAATAGCTTATAAGGTAAAATATTGTCTCAAATTATTGAACAAAAGAACCAATCCTAGATACCCGGTTGTTTCAAATAGAACAAAGTTTTGAATATGTAATTTTTGTAATATACAGAATCAGTTAGTGTAAAACCAGCAGCTGCGAAGCTGACTACAGATATAGAATTATATATTATATATTATTTATATTTATATTGGGAAAAATAAGTGGAAAAATTTGTTGCGTTATATTTGGAATAGTTAAGAATTGGAATTTGACTGAATTAGCAATTTGCGATCATGGATCTCCAAGGATATGCTGTGCTTCTATTGGTTTTAACGCTGGCGCCTCATATCAGGAACGAGGATGACAGCATGATTCAATTGGCGCTGTACGCCAACGAATCGGTGCCGTACGGTGAGCCGACTACTTTGGTGCTGACCATGTCGGATAATCCGAAGTGTGACATGCAGCTGAAGGTTTTGTCGCCGAAATATTTAGTGGCAAATTTTACCGTTGGCGAAAAAACTAATCGGAAATTTCCAATCTTTCGAGAGACTAATAGCATTCGGGAAGAGTTGAGTCTGCTGAATATTATGCCAGCCAATAATTTGAGTTTTGAGAAGGGTTACTTTACGGTACTGGAGGCCACCTTCTGGCAGCAAAGCAACGTCAGATTGACAGCGAGCGGATTTTGCCGTTCGGGATCGCCATCTCGAGTGGTTCTAGAGCCCATAACAATTGCATTGAAAGTGAAGATTCCGCTCCGTCAGTGCATACCCACAATGGAAACGGATGCTTGCTTCGATCCAAGCACCCCAATGGAAATGAGTGTAAGGCACGAACTCACGATCGAAATGAGGTTATTATCCGATTGCCGTATGAAAAGAAATAATTTAACCTGGACCGTACTGGACTTGACGGAGAAACGTGAGTGCGTCGAATTGTCGCGTTATTCCTAAACTTATTCCAGCATTTTTCCATTATAGATGAGTTGAAAACGTTTGGTCAGAAAACACTGCAACTCAACTTGAATCCATACGATCTGCGCTTCGCCAGCCATTCGGGTCCGAATAACGCTGAATATGTTATGCAAATTATCGGCTATGTCGGTCAATGGAAAACCGTTAACCGTTGCTATGTGAAGGTCTTGAAGGAACCGGTCGAGGCGATCATTAGGGGTGGCCATACGAGGCATGTAAATAAAGCCAGGGACCTCCAAATAGATGGCTCCTTGAGTCGGGACTACTCCAAACGCCCAGGGGAAAAACAATTTAAAGTATATAGGTGGACCTGTAATACGAATGATTTGCACAGCAGAATGTGCAACGATCATACGTGGACAGGTAATAATATATCTATATATATATATATATTATATACTATATATATATTAATAGTCCGTCTTGTACGTCTATTTGTTCCGATTGATCGAAGTTTGTATCGTGGCTTATTTCTGTATATAATATTCTCCATGTATTATATATAAGAACTTGTCCGTCTAATTATTCCCACTATTCAAAGGCTTCTCTATATATATATATATCATGGTTGATATGTTGTCTGTCTGACTTTTCCGATTCATCGATGTCTGTATCGAGGTTCATATCTATCTCATTCTCTATTGTATATAATATTCTCCATGCATCATGTATAAGGACTGTGTTGTCCAATTGACCGGTCTTTGTATCAAGTCTAATATCCATATATTATATTCTCTATACAAACAGAATATTTGTATTAGAAAAAGTTGAAAGAATAATATTATCTATGACATCTATGTTGACTAATATCTTCCCTGTTTCTGATCGTTGGCAGAATCGATATTTCGTATACCCACGCAATCGTTTACCGTTGGAAACAAATACGAGTTCACCCTGACAGTTGTTTCCGATATGTATGCCACTAAAAAGTCGCAATCAAAGCAGGTTATAATAATTGTGGGATTAAATACGTTGGAAGTGGAGATTATATGCGTATCGAATTGCGAGTCGAATGCGTATAATCCGGAAAGGAATGTTCACCTGTCGGTCGAGTGCCACAACTGTGGCAGTTATAAGCCAACATATTCTTGGTACTTGGACGAATTTGCGGTGGCCCAAACAAAGGAACTGCATATGCGTCTGCGAACGCGTAATTCTGAAGCCAAAATTTTTTTGCGTGTAATCACGCCGGATAAACGAATCGGCACAATGATGCACAGATTGAAGCAGCACCGGGGACCAAAATATGGAATATGTGGTTTATCTCCGCGATCGGGCACAGAAGTTTATACGCGATTTAATGTATGTTGTGTTGGAAATATAATTTATTTACCCGCCGAGTTCTTCTTTTACGTGGATCGAATATTGATCAATGTATGCAACAATTGCAATTGCAAATTGTATTTGCCACGGAATACAGACTTAATCTTGGCATTGATCTGTGACAGACGCCTTCAATGCAGTAGGCAGTACCTAAAGATTCGGATAATATATCCAATGAAAGTGCCGACGACGTCACCCGAAGCTTTATGGGAGTTTTTAAAATCACACCAGTCTTTCGATACTTGGGATGAAGTGCAATTTATAGCGTTCGTACAAGCGGTGGCCAATCGTATAAACACGCCGGAAATGGCCGCAACCTTGCTGAAAGCCTTCGAACATTTTAAGCCAACAAAGCTGGTTACGCTGGGCAGGCAGGCTAACTTTACAAAGACCCTGGCTGTCAAGTTGTCGCCGATAAATGAGGCCGATTTACAGGTTCTGATACGTTGCCTGACCAAACTGAATGAAAACTTCCAGGTCGTAACGGATAAGGATTTGGCGAAGCGCTTAATCGACCATCCATTTACCAATTCGACGCACAACCTTTTTACGGTTCATAATATAATGAAAGTCCTTAATAAGGATATATCACGGCCTTCTCAATCCATTTTCGACAAGTACAACGACGCTCTGCACGATAAGAAACTGGAACAGCCACTAGTTGATGAACTGCTCGAGGAGATCTCTCAAATTGAGGATGACAAGATGAGAAGGCGCTCGGAGGATTGGCTCAAGTCGATGTGGGAAACCGAACGCCTCTATCGCTTCCTGTATTTGGCCCAACAGCACGGCCTTGAGTCAAATGAAACTGGTGGCGTACAAGTGGAAGGCGTGAGCCTTCAGGTGAACTGCTACAAGTTCAGGCCTGGAGCTAGTTATGTTTTCGAGACGAATGATCTAATGCATAAGGTATTCCTGTCGACGGAACTAATGGACGAGCTTAAGGATCCTCAGACAAATAAAGTATGTATCAAGATTATCTCAAACATACGCGAGCTCAATTGGTGGTATCCCGAGGAGAAACAGCCGAGCAGAGTGTTGCTTTCCGTGCGCGTTTATAAGGCCGGAAAGGAGTATACAAGGGAGCTGCCCTTACATCATAGCTTTATCACCTTTCGAACTATCATTGGAAAGCTTAGACCAGCCATAAGCAGCCTCAAGCACCGTAAGTACTCGATCAGCGGAGTATCGGTATAGTATGGTATGACAGTGGCAGAGTATGTTATGGAACAAGAATCTTATGAGCTGGAGCTCATAACCTCTAGTTTAGGGTTAGCTTTAGGTATTTTTTATTTAATATTGAATATGGGTTATATGCCATAGAAGCTGTTGCAATGATCGTTGTTTTTATCATATATTATATTTATGGACTATTCTGACTACACTCGATCGGCGGTGTATGTTATGGGAATACAATCTTTCACTCCCTAGTTCTCCTTAATTCGAGTTTAGGTTTAACTTTAGTTATTCTTTATTTCATATTGAATATCGGGTATATGATATATGATCGATGTTTGTACCATCTCCATATATCACATATTCTCCATATATTTAAGGACTTGTCGTCTGACTGATCTGACTGTAGTCTCGATCGGTGATAGATTATGGAAAAAGAATTTTATAACCTTGAGCGTCCTAGTTCCACTTATTTCATATTAAAATAGGATCTATTGCAATGATCGGTGTTTCTAGCAATCTACATTTATCCTATTATATTCTCCATTTATTATATTTAAGGACTTGCCTGACTGTTCTGCTTTTAGACACGTTATGTGATAGTAAGTTATGGGAAGACAATCTTATAACCTTGAGCTTGAGTTCCACTTATTTTATATTAAATATCAGGTATATGTTATAGGCTCTGGAATGATTGTTGTTAGTATCAATCTCCATAAATCACATTATATTTTTTGCATATATTATATTTAAGGAATTATCGTCTGACTGCAGACTCGATCGGTGATAGATCGCTATAGTAAGTTATGGAATAACAATCTTGTAATCTTGAGCTTCCTAGTTCCACTTATTTCATATTAAATATGGGGTATATGTCATAGGTTCTGTTGAAATCTATTCACATAGACTCCGTTCCATTGGAACACAGTTTAAAATGAATATTTCTAATTGCAGCTCTTAAGGATAGCTCGTTAAGGAGGAAAAGAGATGAATACAACATCCCTGTGCGCCTGTCTAGTGTGAAAGGGGATAATTATGAAACTGTCCCGGACTCGGGGAGATATCAGAACTGCCTGCAATTCGGCCAATTGCGTACGAAAAAGCAAGTGCGCGCTTATCGCATGCGCTTGGAGGGGACATCGATGGTTGCTGTGCACTTCAAGCATACCACGCACCGGCTGCATGTGCTCCTGGTCATGACGCTGCCCACAAATCTACTGTCCGCCGTGGTCAATTCGGGCTGCACTGTGCCGGCAGGGGCGACGAATGCGACAGTGGTGCTACGTAACAAGTGCCATCAGGCGGAGCGGGTGTATCTGGTCATACAAATGTACGGCGAGGATAACTCCGATGGCCCAGTGCCGAACGGTCCGGCTGTATTCTCGTTTGTGTTCCAGGTGCGCAGCTGCGACTATTGGGTATACGGCAGCCAGCAGTGGGACCACTTTCACTGCCTGCCCGGACTGGAGTATCCGAAGCAGAGCTACATCTACTGCGACTGCACCAGGCTGGGCACGTTCACCAGCTACGTGTACTGCGTGCCCGCCATTGCGGTGCCCATCAACATCACCAAGGATATTGTGTTCTGCTGGACCATTCTGACCGTTTACGTCGTCGTCCTGTTGGGCCTGTTCGTAGTGATGGTGATGCTGTTCATTTGGCAGAACAAGCGGCCCAGCAAGACAATCGCGTGCGACATGACCGGCCTGGAGGATGAGTCGGATCGGAATGTGCACGATCTGCTGATCTATCTGAGGACGGGTGGCCGGGTCAATGCCCTGACCACGGCCACGGTTCGTCTGATCTTTGAGACCACCAAGCGGGCGGAGCTGCAGTTTACGCTCATGCAGAATCCGGAGAATCCCGAACTGACGCGCAACTCCACGTACATACTCTGGCTGCGCACACGGGACATCCGGATACCCACACGCATAGCCGTGGTCCACAACAACGATGGACGGTATCCCAGCTGGTTCTTGCGCGGCATCGAGGTGATCGACGTGCAGGCACAGCAGATGCAGGTGTTCAAGGTGAGCCGCTGGGTGCGCCACAAGTTCCTAATACTCAGCTCCTCGATGGTTGTGCGCCCGGGCGAGGAGGGCGTGGTGGTCGATCGCTGGCGGGATCGATTCGTGGCCGAGTTCGAACGGCAGTGGATCAACTGGGGCCTCTGGCAGCCGCTGACCGGCAAGTGGCGGGGCGCCGGCATCAATGACAGTATGACGCGGGCCCAGCGAGTTTGCATATTCCTCAACAAGGTCATCATAACGTATACCGTCTGCGCCTGCGTCTTCGCACCGGCCAAGCAGGAGTCGGCGTACCAGGACCGCATCTACTTCAATTACAACTCGTTCGTGCTGATGTTGGCCATTAGCCTGGTGTTGACCAATTTGGCTCAGTTTATTCTGGAGAAAGTGCTTAATTATAGTCGTATGCGTTAAAATTTGTAATTTGAAAAAAAAAATAAATAAAAAATTAAAAACATGCCAAAGTGAATTAAATTTTATGGGAAATTTTGACCATATGGCGGCTACTAAAGTCAGTCTAGAGTGAACTTTGCAATTAAATATTACATATCCATTTTAATGTAATGTTATTATCGAATCACAATTAAATAATGTCTATTTTACGTTGTCCAAAATGTTTGCTTTAAATTTACTTCTTAGTAGGCCAGGTATGCAGCTTCGTGACATTTTAGTAACCGTATTTTTGGTATTATTTAGTACCTTTTGTATTTACTTCATACGTTTTTACTCTTCCTCTTCACGTGCGCTGGTTGACTGTGCGTGTGTGGCAAAAATATTAAAATACTTGGAATCAATTAATTAAAAACCTCTCAATTACGTAGTGCTTAATCGAAAATGTCGGAAAAGAAACGAGCTCGTCGCCGTAAAGATGTAAGTCAAAACTGTAGTACAAATAAAACCACGTAAATGTCGCAAAAAAAAACATTTACGTCTTGCGCGATGATTCTGATATATGAATATGCGAATGTGCATGTGTGTGTGTATATGTATATATTTGCCACAGTCCAATTGGCATGCTCCACTGTGTTTGTTTTCATTTCCATGGACAGAAAAATATATTGCCGAATCTTCAATAACAAAACGCAGATATCTATCTGTATATATAAGTGTATGTATATGAGATACCGAATCTGAGCGGGGGGCAAGTTCAACTTTATCAAATGGAGCTGCCATGCGGCTTGCCTGTATTTGTCTGAGTATGTTTGTATTTGCATGTTTTGATGCCTGTCTAAGTATGCGTGGGTGCTCTGCAGTGTTTCGAGTGCCCCCTGCTTGCGTTGCGGCTATTAATAATGTAAATGCCATTGGCGCTTGAAAAGCCCACTTTTACATCTTTTGTATACGGTTAATTTTCAATTTACTCAGCTTTATTTGCTCAACAATACCCCCCACCGGTCGCAATGGTCGAAGTCAAACAGCTGTCAGCGCTTGTAATGTGCGCACAGGTCTGGCAACGCTGCCAATTGAAAAGCTTGTGTTGTAAACGGAACTCTTGTGAGTGTATTTGTGGATCAGTTGTGTTGATGACTGACTCGCGAAGTGTGTGTGTGTGTGTGAAGCTGGGCATGCGTTTGTTAACGGTGCTCATCAGCTCTGGCTCTCTCGCTCTCTTTGGCTCTGACGCGCTCTCAGGTGCACCCACTTATCAGCGGATTAGTTTGTACTCTGTTGTGCCTGACTTTGTACTTGGCACGCTGTTGTTGTTGTTGTTGTTGTTGCTCTTTCTTGGGGAAAGTTTCTACCACAAAATTACACACACTTACACACGAATGCGTGTGTGTGCATGTATGCACACATATGAATGTGTGTACAACCGATCGTGAGCTGTTTCTGTCGGTATAAGCACTTGTTTGACCAGCCAGCCAGCAGGCAGCCGAATGTCTACTGCTCAGATTTAATACTTTCTAGACTCGCTTAGCGCTTGCAACACGTCACGGCTCGGGAAACAGATTTACAACGATCTCTGCTGCATTGCTAATAAGAATATTATTTTCTATATAAATCGTATATAAGTGCATGATGAGCGACGAGGAGCGCCTTTCCCAAGAGGGCGAGGAGGAGGAACAGGAAATCTTCGATGATGGATTGGTATTTATTATAGGATTGAAATATGTGTCAACACACACACACACATGAGAATATAAATATATGTTAATGAATCTACAGTGTGACGAAATACAAATTTGATGTCGTGGCCTAAATGCGTTGTTTGAAAGTGAAGTTTGAAAATTGATTTTGCTACTTATTATATTAACAAAAATATATACAAGAATGATATGAAATTAAACTAGATTATTGGCAATAATAATTGTGCTTGGTATATAAATAATAATAATAATAAAAAATATTAAATAATAATAATAAAATAATATAAAAAATAGTATAAAAAAAATATAACAAAAAGTAATACAATATTAAAAAACAATATACAAAAAATAATAACAATAATAAATCATTTAAATAGTAATCAAGTAAAGTAAGTAATATAGTATTGTATATCAATGAAATAAAAAAAAAAAAAAAATAATACAATATTAAGAAAAAATACAAAAAATAATAATAATAAATCATTTAAATAGTAATAAAATGAAATAATAAAAATAAACCATTTATTGTATATTAATGAAATAACAAATAAATGCTATAAGTTCTATAATAGGATTTAAAATTATTTATATGCACAATATAAAAAAATAAATAAAAAAGTTCAGTTGAAAAATATGTAAATAAAGTATACCTCTATCAGTTATTTACTTGCATATTGTTTTCAAAATATAATATATTCCAAGTCAAATAACATATATATATATATATATATATTTATTTTTAGGAATACACCGAGCCCGGGCAGCAAAAGGTCGACAAGCCTTCGAAAGATGAAAAGAATGTCGCAAAATGGTTGAAGAAGAACGTGAAGACAAAGAAGACAAAGTTTCTGAGTCACATTGTGGAGTACTTTACGTCGAGCAAAGCCATCGACGGTCTGATGAAGTCCAAATTCGCCGAGGGCGACAATGCATTGTTTACCACACGTGAACAGGCCGTCGAGTTCTTGGATGTCATGCTGGAGCATAAGTTTTTCCATCGCGCCAAAAAGGTGCCCGTGACACTGGAGGAGTTGCGCGGCAAGTCGGAGAAAAAGTCCGAGTCCGGCAAGGCGCAGGAAAAGGACAAAACAGAAACGGGCAGCGGCAAGAGCAATGCCAAGTCCTCATCGTCAGCGGATAAGAAGGACACCGATCTCGAGGTCGATGGAGATGCGGCACAGGCCGTAACTAGCGGCGACAAAAAGGAGAAGAAGAAACGCAAAATCCGCCTGGACATGCATCCAGAACAGATCTTCGTGGACGGCTCCGAGGCATATGTGTGGATCTATGATCCCATTCCGCTGCACTACTGGATCTTTGGCTTCATATTGCTGCTCGGCGCCGTTGGTATCTGCCTGTTCCCGCTGTGGCCGCCGATGCTGCGAAAAGGTGTTTACTACCTGTCGATAGCCGCCGCCGGCTTCTTGGTGTTCATATTGGCTTTAACTGTCGTGCGACTGGTCGTGTTCACCATTGTGTGGGCTCTGACCGGCGGCAAGCTGCATTTCTGGATCTTTCCGAATCTGACCGAAGATGTTGGCTTCTTTGCCTCCTTCTGGCCATTGTATGAGGTGAGTATATTGGAGAGCTCTGTGCGAATAATATAAATTAAACGCAATAATCTCATTTCACAGAGCAATTACGTTAACGACGCATCCAGCGCAACATCCGCCTCGAAGTCTGATAAGAAATCCAAATCCAAATCAAAGAAAAAGGACAAAGATAGCGACGGCGAGGAAGACACGGCTGTTGATGCCGATGGCGATGGCGATGGCGATGGCGATGCTGATGTCGATGTAGATGGCGACGCTGATGCGGATGCAGATGCAGATGCGGATGCAGCACCACTAGAGCCCGAGAAAATTGAGCTAATTAAGGAGCATGATGCCGACATGGAGGTGCGCAAGCGACGTAAAGTCGGTGCCGATGAGTACGAGGACGACGATGACGAAGATATTGCTGCAGGCGATGTGAAGGATGCATCGGCGCAAGCCAAGGATACCAAAGCTGGGTAAGCAGGCCGCTTATTATGTTCTATTTAACGAACGAATCTCGTTTGCTATGGCATTTGCTCGAATTTTAACCTATAATTGATTGGCCTTGATTTTGTTAACTCGCAATTCAAGTAACTTTTCATAGTAACTTTAGCTGTTAATTTGTGTAAATTTATGTTCCTTAATAAATTATAAACTCTTTGATTTCAATATTCATTAAGTTTTGTTCCTCATTATTTTTTTCTTTTGCGAATTATATCATTGTTTGCATATCATTTGGATTATATTGATTTCTATTTTAAGCATGTCATTCACTCATAACTCATACCAAAACTTGCGTCAAATGTTGCGTCAAATGTCCAAAATTATCGTTAAGCTAGATATGGTAACTGGAAAATATTGATAAGACATGGCTCAAAGTGAAAACCACGCTAGATTGTATAATATATATATAAATTATTTCTGGTAACAGGCAAATAAAATGAAATGGTTTTTATTATATATTATTTATGCATTTATTTTATTTTTATATAATAAATATTTAATAACTGATTCCGTACAGGCTTAAGCTAAGCTAGAAGAAATTAAAGATGCCTTTAATAAATGTAAATATCCTTTAAAAGTATAAAAAGAAGTAATATATTTTTATAATGTAAATCAAAAAAATTGTAAATATAAAATATATATACATATATTTGATATATAACAGAAGACCCAACTATATGTTTATACAACTTTCAAGATCACTGTCTGTAAAATCCTTTTGTGTATACGAAAAGCTAATTGCATTTTGGCCAAACTGTATCCATATTCGATTTCAAGCATTTTGTAATTGGGCTAAACGTTTCTTATGGATATCAAATCCAAATACATATTCGAATCCAAGCAAGTCCCTGTACCATATCAATTCCATTTGCCATTGAAACTCATTCAAGCAGCTCTATTGCAGTCTGTTCTGATTCTGATTGAATTTGAGCTACTACCTAAAGTGTGGATATTAAGTTTCAAGATTAACCCATTAACTGAGTAAGTTTTATGAGTTTTAATTTATCGTACACATACATACACATACATACTACATTGAACAAACACACTCACACACACATTGTTTTTTTTTTTTTGGCTTTTGTATTAAATTTCAAGTGTTTACTATATTTATATATATATGATTTATTTCGCTGATAGCCGCAGTCTGTTGAGAGTCTTACTAATGATACCTCCCTCTCTTGCAGCACGCCGCGCAACTCGGAATCGGACTCGGAGAGCTCAAGCAAAGATTACGAAATAATTAGTTCAAGTGAAGTGCAAAACGTTTCGGGCAACTGAGCGGGAACAGACTGTGTCAGCAGCGGCAGCAGCAGCGGCAGCAAAAGTAGTAGCAGCAGTAGCAGAACGAAACTCGGACAGAATATATGCTTTACTGTATTTAAATCAACCACATCCAACTCTAGCTAATTAATAAGGCAAATCTAACAAATATTCACGTTGATTCCAGGCAGATTGAACACACATGCCGGGCTTTTCCCGGGCATTAAGCAAACAGTCCATAAATAGAAATTCAAATTGTTTTCTTTGTAGTCAAAATATATACATATATATATATATATATATATATATATATATGTGTGTAGTTTAATTTTTGATATTGTGCCTAATGAATTCCTACCATAGACAGAAATATGGCCCAAAAGCATTTCCGTTTTGCTATTCTTTTTAAGCCTATTTACGGCACGAGCTCTCAAATTGTTTTCTCAAACAGCAATAATTATAATTGATAATATACAAAGAAGTTGCGTGCAGCTCAAAGTTTTGTTTATATTTAATTGTTTGTTTTCTTTTTAATTTAATGAATTGAGTGCAAGCAGCAAAAAATTGCAATTGATAATAATGTTTACGCGATGTGCATGATTATGAATATACATAAATACATAAATATATATACAAATATAATTATACATGAATATATATATATATACACATACAATATATATATATACATATATATTTAGTGTGCGATCATTTACTTTAAATGTAATTAAAGCATTGAAATTAGTAGTGTAATAAAAATTTAATTAATTATTAAAATAAAGCTAGGCAATTCTGATGTGAGAAATCTTGAAAAACAAAACACACAAAATACTCGTTTCAATTACACAATAAAAACGCATTTAATTATTAGAAAATTTATACAAAATATATCTGTTTATATATATATATATATATTTAAATAGTTTAAAGCTCGTCCTTAAAGTGTCGCTCTATGTGGTATTGGTCGAGCCAGTGATTGAGCCAGTACCAGATAAAGCCTGGTCTGAGCACTCCAAATATAATAGTAAGACCCGCAATCTATAATTAGTATGATTTATTATATATAAGAGCTATGCATATTATATTGTTGATTCACTCACCACGATCAGTCCATAGGCTAAGCAATATATGCACCAAAATATGACGCTTACACAGATGGTCACGTAATTGACATTTGGACGATGTTCAGGGAAATTATTGGGTATATTTTGTATTGCTTGTGACTCGTTCATTTTCTAAAATATATATATGATATATTCAATTATGAATTAAAAAATATATATACTTTGTTTTCAGCAGAGGATGAATCCAGGGTAATTACTTAAAACTTTTTTTTTAAGATTTCGTAACTTGCATATTTCAGAAAAATATATATAAAAAATATATATTATATTATATAAGTTACCTCTGCTAAAATGCTTGGCTTATTATTGCGAACTAAGCATATAATATATTACTTTAAATATCGATATCGTATTCCGTATCTATATATATTTTTATTTCCATATCTATATCTATATCTATATATCTATATATCTATATACCTATATATCTATATATCGATATATCTATATATCTATATACCTATATATCTATATATCAATATATATATCTATATCATAGATATATCATTATCTATATCTATTTCTATACCTACATTTATGTATATCTTTAAGTCTATATTCCATATCCACATCTATATATCTACATCTTCTCTAAATTTCTCCTCTATTGTGTTTCTATTTCCGTTTTATCATTCATATTTAGCAGTTTTATAGGTTTGGTCATCATTTCCTTGATCTTCTGATGTACCGCGTCATCTACTATCCACATATTATGATGTTTTCTTTTCCGCTGATACTCGTACTCTTGCTGTTTCAAATCCAATTTATTTTCATTTATGGAATTTTGATTAAGTTCTTCATCCACTGATTCATTAATTTTCAGCTGTACTGCGTTGAATTTAATGCTGCGCCTGTGATGCCTGTGCCTGAACGGATGGGCTGGCCACACGGGTTGGTTATATTTTTTCTTGAGCTCAAGGTCTTTGCTTTCCACTGAGGAGTTTTCCGTTGGCGAGGTGCTAGAAGTATGAGCGATGGGTGTAAAAAGTGCTTCCAAGTTCAGTGCACTGTTTTTCTTTTTATCCAGGTCGTTAGTTCGTATATCAGGAGTTCGAAACTCGTAGATGCCTAAGACAGGTGGACACCGGGCCACAGCCGGACTTAGGACATACTGCTGCAATCGGCCCGTGCGCGGCGTAATGCTGGCCAACATTTTGGGCCTGATAATCTCGCTGCTGGCATATTGAAGCGTGGACAGGGTCTTTACGACATGAAATAGTTTTGGTTCCCTCTGCCTGGGCGTTTCCTTAACTTTGTAGAGCAGTTCCCGAAGCATCTGATCTTTGAGCTCTGGCCCGGGCTGCGTGTTTGTGGGCGTTGCTAGGCCAAAGCACGATTCGTATAGCGTTGAACCAGTTAACGTGGAGTTTGTGTGTGCTGAGAACGCAGTTGGTTCATCTTTTGAACTGGTTCTATGAACTGATTCATCTTCAATTTCAATGTTGAACTGCTGGTCTTGTTTATTTATGATAATGCTTGGGTTTTTATGCTTTTTAGCTGGAACTTGATTCGCAACAGCTTTTTGTTCCTTTGAACTGGTTCGTGAGGCAGCTGCAATGTCAATATTGAACTGTTGTGCTTGTTTATCCATATTTTTGCTTGAGTTTTTATGTTTTTGAACAGAAGCTTGATTCGGCAGAGGTTTCTGTTCTTTTGAACTGGTTCGTGAGTGATCTACAATTTCAATATTCAACTGCTGTGCTTGGTTATCCTTAATATTTCTTGAGTTTTTATGATTTTGAAGAGAAACTTGATTCGGCAGTTTTTGTTCTTTTGAACTGGTTCGTGAGCCATTCGCAATTTCAATATTAAACTGCTGTGCTTGTTTATCCTTATTAATGCTTGAGTTTTTATGTTTTTGAACAGAAAGTTGATTTGGTATACATTTTTGTTCTTTGGAACTAGTTCGTGAGCCATTGGAGTCTGCTGTTGCATGCAGCCGACAGCCAGCGTTATGACAATTCTTTGGCTTCCCCTGACGCTTCTCGTTCATCAGCTTCATTTTATTACGGCGATTCAAACCGCATTTCCCACAGCTTTGATTGCAGTGAGTCAGTTCTTTTGACTCAGTTTCCTTGGCATTGATGGCTCCATAGCGAGTTTTTTTGACATCCTTCAACGGTTTCGTCTCCTCACTGTCATTGCATTGTTTGCTCGCAAAGAAGCCACCAAGTAGAGACCACATGGAGTTGCGATTGTTGGAGTTGCTCTGCCCCACATGCTCCGACGCCAAACCCCCCTGCTCGAGCCGATCTCTGTTCGGATCATTGGAGTAAACTTTGTTCGGATACTTTTCATCAACTGCTGATTTATTTGTGGAATTTAAAGGCAATTCGTTTGACATGTCATTGGGTTGGTGTAGCTCAGTTGGGATTAGATCTTCCAAGAGCTTCAGCTTTGCCTCTTCGTCATTCTTTAGGATGTCGGAGCGCGTCTCGTCGCTGTCGTTGTTCTCGTCGACATGCAGACTCTCCATGAACTGCAGCAGACCCTTCACGGACTCTGTGTGGCCGCTCTCGATGTGTTCCTCCTGCTTCTCGCCCAGGTTCCTGTGGTGCCGGGCGTCATCTGCCCGGGGACTGGCCGGGCCGGGCTCTGCCGGCGGTTTCTGCTCCATTAGCCAGAGGATCTTCTCGATAATCGAAACTGGCAGCATTTCCGGCTCAGCCAGCGGCTTCTCCTCAACGTACGGCGGCTCCTCCCCTCCACGACTGCGCACCGACTGCTGCTGCTGCTGTGGCGCCTGCTGCTGCTGCACGGGCAGCGTGGAGCTGACGCTCTTGTGGCTGCTGCTGCTCGTGCTGCTGCTGGAGGCGCTGCTTGTCGACAGGCCCGAGTGGGCCACCGCCTTCATCATCTCGTGCAACCGCAGCGGAGCCCCGACGCCGTAGCTGTGACGCTGGCGCTCCGCTGGCGGCGCCGACGGCACGTCGAAGGGCGACGACGAGGAGCACTCGCTGCTGGGCTCCGACTCGAAGCTGGAGAGGCGCGTGGGCGGCAGGTCCGCGCGATGCTTGATATATAGCGCCCTGGGTTGGCGCAGCATTAGCCGCGCGCTGTCCACGACCAGCGCGTCCTCCGACGGCCCCTCGTACACGTCAAATGGCGAGAACTGCGTGGCCAGATTGCTGCCAATGGACATCTCCTGCTCCTGCTTCTGCTTGGGCGGCACTCCGCCGCCCTTG
The DNA here is from genome assembly GCA_035045145.1 of Drosophila meridionalis. Lineage (NCBI taxonomy): Eukaryota > Metazoa > Arthropoda > Insecta > Diptera > Drosophilidae > Drosophila > Drosophila meridionalis. The sequence continues at coordinate 10,215,920 of JAWNPG010000031.1, forward strand.
GCGCGCACCTTCTGCTTGGCCAGGAGCTCGGATAACACCTGCGACAGCGGCGGCAGCGGGCGGCTGCAGTGCGAGCGCAGCGGACGGCCGAAGAGGCGACGCCGCTTCGATATGGCACCGCCGGAGACATCCGTAATGGGCTTGTCCAGCGGTATGAAGTCGCTGACGAACAGATTGTCATAGAAACTGGGCTGGCGCCTTCGCAAATGCAGCGGCCGATTAAAGACCTCGTGCGCAAAGGCCACCAGATTGGGCATGTCCTCGGTGGGCTGCTCCCACAGCGACTCGCAGGCCTTGGCGGTCAGGCAAGCGGTCGGCGAGGACGGCGGCGGCGGCGAAGGTGGTGGCGGCGGTGCCGTCAGCTCGGGCTCAATCTCGGCCTGCTTCAGCTGCACTGCAGCATGCTCATCCGGCTTGCGCTGCTTGGACTGCAGGCGCTGCGGCTTGCGATAATGGCCAAAGCGTCCCATGTAGAGCTTGTTGTTGGGCCTGGTCTTCAGCTGGTGCTGTGGTGTCGGTGGTGGTGTTGGTGGTGGTGCTACTAGTGCTGCTGCATCGGCCTCATCCACCCGTGGCTTTGGCTCTCCGCCACACTTCAGGCAATTGTCCTTGCGCCTGGACTTTGGCTTCTTGGCGCTCATCGCCACCTTGACGCGCACCGAGCCCTGAGGCGCCTCCTCGCTGCGACGATGCTCCGCGAGCATCTGCTGCCGCATCGCCGCCTTCTGTTCCTCGTCGCTGGAGGAGCTGAGGCAGGCGCGCGGACGCCGGCGCCGGCCGCACACCTCGCACCACAGCTCCGGCGGCGGCGCGATGTGCAAAATGGAGCGCGGCAGCTTCTCGCAGAGGCACCAGTTCGGCGACGTTCCGTAGCTAGACATTTTCCTCAGATATAGTGTATAGAGCTCGTACAGGCGAAACATTAACAAGACTTAAATGTGCTGGGCGTCTGAGGCGACAAAATTTCCATTAATTTTTTCTCTCTCTACTTTGTGCACTGTGGAAAGGCCAGAGCTCGACTAACTATTTTCCGTATCCGGATGTTCCTGGGAAACAGCCAGCCCTTGACAGGTATCTCAACTGTTGCTCTGTTTTTGATTGGAGTCAAACTTTGTTTCCTATAAGTTTTTAATTTTCAATTTCAGTGTTGTAAGCTGCTGGAAAAACTGCTGCCAATTAGGCAGCTGAACTTATAGATCTTCTGAACGGAATGGGAGGAACTTCTCACTAAATATAATGAATCAGCTAATTGAACTTTAATGTAAAATCTAATAGACTATATAACGCTGACGAAAGTGAATTATAATAAAAATGATCTAGGACAAATATGGATAATATAATAATAATATGAAAATTTGCTTAATTTCTAATAGTAAAAACCGTCTAAGAGATAGAAAATTTTACTCGTATGATTTTAAAAAATTATTTCGAAATATTTACAATTAGTTAAATAGTTCTTCGTAAAAATGTTAATTATATTATGATATTTTAATAATAAAACTTCTAAAAATATAGTAATTTTTATCCGTATTATTAAAAAAACTTCTTCGAAATATTTACAATTAAATAATTCTTTGCAAATATTTAAATATATATTTATAAATTTTAATTAAATTATATATTCAATTGTAAATATTTATATGACATTTTGTAAAATTATTCGAATATATAATTATAAACAATTGCAAAAAAATTAAATTAAAAAATTATATATTCAAAAACTTTAAATGAAAATAAAATGTATTTTGCTATTATTTAAAAACATTATCCCAAAATACTTGCAATTATTTTTTGTTTAAATCATATTGATATATTTACAATTAAATCTATAACCTAATTGTAATATTTGTATTTAATTTTTTTAAATGATTCATACAATACATAAAGAAGTGACTAACACAGAGTCACGACCTTAATCCAATTCAATATCTTAGCTTAATCGTGCAAAGACGGCTGGGATAGTACAATGTGGTCCCAATAAACATGGACGATCTGTGGGATGGCGTAGAAGGAGAATGGAATCGAATTCAAAGTTTAGTAGAGAGAATGCCAATAAGAGTACATCAAGTTATTACAAATAAGGTTAATGGACGAAAAGTAAAAAAAAAAAATGTTTAAAAACATTAAATTAGTAAATTTTTTTGAAACGTGCAAAAGTGAGTTTATGTGGATTATTTTATTGTTTTTTCTTTCTAACTCTTTGAACTCAGCAAGTTTTTTCATGCAGTTTTTTTCTATTTATTAAGAACACTATAATTAACAAAAAACGAAAAAAATATTTTTAAAAAAATCGGATTTGCTTGTACATTTTTTGTTTATGAGCGACGAAAGTCAAATTTGTGAACATCCACTCACTTTTGCTCGGTACTATATATAATTTCTTTTTGAATGTATTTATTATTCATAATTAATTGAAATATACACTTGCATAGGTATTTAAAAAAAAAATAATAAATAAATAATCAAAATTTGACAAAATAAAAGAAATCCATTTTTTCGTGGCTGTTTGAGGAAATTTTGTATAATCTTTGTATACATCTTCAATTTCGTTTTTATAATCAGTTCGTAAAACTCTGAATTTTTTTAAACAAAATTTTAATATAAAATTAATTTACAATATTTTCTGAAGCCAAATGGAAACTCAAGTCTATTATGAAGACGACAGTATAAATTCTATTTCTGGTTGATCAGAATCAATGTCAAGTCAACATAGTTTTCGTTGATCTCGAATGCCGTTTTAAAATCTCAAAAAATGTGATTAGTCAAATATGAATATGACATCCTATAGCACACGCGTATTAATTTTGCAAACCATTAAATGCGAAATGAATCTTTTTAAATTTGGACATATCCCGCTTGTTATGTTTACAATGTAATGTATATAGATTATCATAATCCATTTATAAAGAGTTTTCTGCTGTATGGTTACCGTTACTTTCATCGTAAAAAAATCTGCTTGTCAAGTACTACGGAATATAAATATATATGATTGTAGTTGGAAATGAGTAGGCTCAAACATGCAAAATATGCAATTAAATTTTAAGAAATTATATAATCTTTTTATATTTATATTTATTTTTATATATATATTTGCATATATTATTGTATGTATATTAAAATATGATTTTAATTCATTTATTATTATACCACAGTTAAAATTTATTCTTATTGTGCCATAAATCGCCACAGTACACAATAAATTTGTATTAAATAATTGAAGCACTAACCGGTTAGTCAAAGGACATTTTCATTCACACTGATTTTATAAAATAAAAAATTAAATAAAATAAAATGACCACAGCAAGTCTACTCATAATTCTATTTTTAAATCACATTGCATGTCCATCTAAGTGTTTTTTCATGTTCCAAAAGAAATTATATAAATGAGTGGAGCTGACTTTAAAAGTTTTGTCTTTTAGGAATTAAGTATGCTCTTCTAATATACCCTGTAAATTCGATATGTTATAGAGATATTGTTTGAGTTAAATTGAATATGATATTTCATATTGATCAATAGATATACTATTCAAAATTTTAAACTTTAAAATTTAAAATTAATTAATAATAAATTTTTATTAATTTTTAATAAAGCTAAATTAATTAAAATAATGGAAATGGGTTTTACTGAAAATTTATGTAATACACAAAGTTGAATATTATATGAATTATTTACTATTATAATTGATTAATATAAATATTCAATTTTTTTTATAATATAAATCTGCTGCAAATTGTAAATTAATTTAATTTTATTCAAATTTAAAATTTTTTCATTAATTTTTTTTATCAGTATCAACTTCCTTGTTGAACCAGATTCGTCGTTTCTTTGAACAGTGTTATTATTGAGTAGAAAATTTGAACAGCTCTAATATTCAATAGAGTAATAAATAAGAAATATCTTATTTGAGCCTTCTAATAGGTAATTCATATGATTCTTCTATTTAATTATTTTGTGTGTGTGTGTGTGTGTGTTTTTTTTTATCTAATTTAATTGGACTATTATAGCTCAACATCAGAATCGGTCTAGCCCAGATGCCTTATAAAATTTATTTAAAATAATCCATGCCAACTAAGCAAATGTATTTTTTTGTTGTCGATTTGAATCTGAAACGTTAACAGCATACTCTTATATCTACTAGTCCTTTTTGGGAGGTATTTTTTTAAATTTTTAAATTGAGATGCTGAGACATGAAGACAAATATTTTTTAAGGACTCCAGTTACTTAAGATGAAAAATTTCCCTTTGCCCACAAGACGACAGTCTGATAACTTTTCTCCATCTCATTCTACGTTTGTCATCTCATTCACCAACCAAATTTAAAGATATTCTTATATCTGTGTTCAGTTCTACTAAGCCGAGTTCAATGATTTTTATGATAATTTAAATGCAATCATATTAGCAGCTTCGATTTGTTTCCATTTAATGGGCTTACAGCCGTAGAGCTCTAACATCAGTTGAAATCTGAAATGCGGTTTGTCTGCGCGCTCGACGAGTCAAAGAACGCATTAAAAGCGCATTGGCCGCAGGCCGGCGAGCGAAATGTTGTTCAGCATTTCCGGCTCATTGGACAGCAAAAGGCGTTGCATACTTTGCGGCGCGCGGCAAGTGCATTGCACAGACTATACAAGAATCAAGCTTGACCATAAATTATTAAACTACTGTATTATGTGCGTTATGGCAGCACGAAGCACGTTTTGAATTACAGGGCAGTTGGGCCAGATTTATGCGAAAGATTGGCCGTAAAAATTGAGTTGTCTATGAGATGTATATGTATATATATATAGATGTATATATGTATATGTATATATGTATATATAAATATTTATATATATAGTATATTGATACATCTGAATGACGTCTAATTGTGCACTTCATTCAATTCTTGTACCTTATAAAAGATAGACCTATATATTATAAACATGTATATACAGTATAAACATATTCATATACATATACATATACATATATGTATATTCTTTATACATATTCTCAATCCACAATTGTTGCTGACTATAGAAATTGTTTGCTTGGTCTCGTTTGGCATTGTAATGCATTTTTATTGCATTACTTTTGGCGTTTCTTTATTTTCAGCATTTTTACTTTGGCCTGGAATTTTCGTATGTTTCTCTTACTGTTTATATATAAATATATATATTTGTTGCATTTTTTATATTTATTTTTCTTTAGCTGCTTAAGAAAGTGAAAAGAGTATATTCGTTTTGTTGGCAGTTAGCTAACTAAGTAGCTAACTAGCTGTAGACTTAAAAAAATATTTATATATATAGTATAAATATTTACATTTATCATTTAGTACATATTTTATGGTATAAATGAAATATTAAATATAACAATAAATATTTACATCTACATCCTCTGTCTGAATAAGCCGTATATATTGAGGACTTACTATATTTATTTATTAATTCTGTAATACTAAAAATATAATATAAATTATTATATGATATTATTGTATATTAAATTATTATACTTATGTTTATTTAGCTGTAGCTCAAAACTTGCTATATTTCTTCTTCTAGTTTGAGTTTTTTTTTTTTTATATATACAAATTATAATATATTTTTATTATTGTATAATATATTTATTATTTTATTATAATATAATAATATTTATTATTTTATATTATTTTTATATATAAAATAGTATATTATATAATTATATTGTTTTAGCTAGATACTCAAAACTTTCTTCATTTATGCTTCTGCAATATTTAGTTTGATTTTCTTTGTGACAAGTCTACCTTTCAACACGCCTATAAATGCAGTCGGATATACCCGACTATAAAACACTTTTTATTCTTTTTTTTGCTCTTGATTTTTGCTTTACTCGGTTGGCGTGGCTTTTAGTTGGCGTTTATTGCATTTGGCCAGCATTTAAAACGCGAATGGGCTGCCGTAATTCAATGTGTGCCAACTATTTGGCGGGCGCGTGCCGTACACACAGATGGGCGTGGTCCGTAGTCTGGTCATGAATTTTTACTGGCAATGCGAGTCCGTAAAGGGGTGAGAATGGGGCCGAAAGAAAGACAGGCCAAGTTTAAAGCAAAAAGTTTTTAATTAACTTTTTATTCTTCTTTAATTATTTAGGGAGAATTCTTTAATGATTAATGGATTGATTAATGTTACATTGTCTGAAGTTGTTTCTGAACATAATTTCATGTTTTTATTATATATTTACTGTGCTGTATATGTTCAGATCTAACAATTAGGTTTTATACTTAGATCGAATTTTAATATGACTTTTGTGATTCCGCTCTGAGATTCAAAAACAAAACAAAATATAACATTACAAATTAAAAAAAAATATAGATAAAAAATTAAAAATTGAAAATTATAAAAATTAAAAATTTCGTATTCAAAATTAAAAATTATATTGAAAAATAAAAATGATATAATAAAAATTAATCTTAAAAATTATATTGAAAATTAAAAATTAAAATTAAAAATTATATATCAAAAAATAAAAGTTAAAAGCTTAAAATTAAAAATAAAAATGAAAAATAATATATTAAAATTTTAAAAATAAAAAAAAATTAAAAATTAATAATGAAAATTAAAAATGATAAATGAAAAATTATAATACAAATTAAAAATTAAATTTTTAAAATTGAAAATTAATAATACAAATTAAAATTTATAAATGAAAAATTAAAAACTAAAAATAAGAAATCAAAATTAAATTAAAATAATAAATTAAAAATCAGGAACTACAGTATAAATTTAACTTTCCAGTTTTACATCTATACAATATTACAGTCAATAGGTAAGATTGAATCAGTCAGTCAATCAATTGGTTAGTACTTTTTCAGTCAGCGAATCAGTCAGTTTATTTGCGCTGTTATCCTAAGATTTATGTATGTATTACATACATATACATATATTTTATATTTATGTATATTATTATATTTCCGAGTTACTTCCAGGGCCTGATCGTGGTCTTGCACTTGAGGCACTACGAAATTTAAAAGTCAGCTCCTGTTGACTGCAGCTACGTGACTGTTGCGTGTCTGAGCATCCGTGTCTGTGTTTACGTCTGTGTCTGTGTCGATGTCTGTGGCATGTGGCACATGCATCAGAGAGCGCACACATGTGCAACGCACCAACTGTTTATTTATTTAACACAATTTGTACATTTCATAACTCAAGACGGTGCCAGACATGTTGCACACGTGGCAAGTGGATGTGGCGGGGCGCGTATTGCGACCACGCATGCGTAACTGCCACGCCTTGCTGGTATGTTTTTTAGGGGCGTTTTCTTATTTAATGGAATTTTAAATGCAACTATCCCCGTTTTGGGCGCTGTGCATTGTGCGGCTTCCTCTATGGCTGTCGCTGCAACTTTGTTGCCATAAGTGGAAAGTGTTGTCAGGCATCTTGAAAAGGTGTTGCAGCTAGCGAGAAGAGCAGCAGCAACAGCAGCAGCAACAGCAGCAGCAGCAGCGGCAGCATCGGCACTGACCCAAGTCTCTAAGCGTTGTGACAACCTTGAAAAGCACTCAACAAATAATGCCACCGAAATTTCATACTTCCAGATACAGATACAAACACACACACTCAGTTACACACACACACACTCTCACATATTGGCCAAACAAAGAAGGATTCGCCCAAGTCTTTTGTCCATAATTATGAAACACTCTCGTGCTGATGTTGCTGGGAAAGAGCTCACGTATTCCTTGCTTCGACACTTCACAGTTCAAAATGCTTCATTCGAGTTTTTCCTTTTAGGCAAAAAGTCAGTTTTAACTTTCAGGGTGACCATGACAAGCAGCTGCAGGGAGTCCGAGGACATTTAAAAAGGACAGAAAGAGACAAAGGGAAGCACAGTTAAAGCTGTTGGAATTTTAAGTTGTGTATGAAATCAATATTAATAAATACTACTTTAAGAGGAAAAAATTGAAACATAAAATAATAAAGAAACAAATATTATTGAAGAAAGTAAAGTTTTAATATTTTGTTTGCCTGCCACTAGAAATTGCTTGAAAATTACTTAGGCGGGACTCACCATACTTTTAAATATTAACAGATATTAATTTTAAAATAATTCAATTAATTTAATATTATTTTTGAAATAGATAAATTAAATAAATATGAATTTTTATAACATAATACTTTTTTATGAAATTGTAATATTCATTTTTTAATATGTATTATAAAATATTACAATTACAAATTATATATAAACTATTCGAAACAAAAATATATGAATATATAAAAAAAAATTAATTAAAAAAAAAAGAAACAAAAACATATAATATTATTATATATAATAGTTTTTAACAAAAACACTTTAAAAAAATTTCTAACCTAATAGAATTTATATTTATAGCTATATAACTGTATTAGGTTAGGAATTTTTTAAAAGTATTTTTTGTTAAAAACTATTATATATAATAATATTATATTTTAAAATATATATTAAAAACAAAATAACTCTTTCGTAATATTTGAAAATATTACAAAACAAATAAAATAAAAAAAAAAATATGACCGAATTTATTATATTCCAAAATTATGAAAAAAATATATATATGTGTATAAAAACTCTATTGATAAAAATAAATAAAATATAATTATTATAATTAAAATTGTTGGGCCCAGCAACCATTTACCATCATTTAGCATTTCAATGTAAGACCACAAATTGTGCCAATAAATTGTAGCCTTAGGGACTTAAATATACTAAAGATTGCGTTCTGTCGTGCCGTATTCCCTCTTTTCCTTACAGACCTTTATCGCTCTTACTAGGCATAGGTTTGATTATGTTAAATTGGCATTTCAGTTCGAATTAGTTCGAATCGTTTGCAATGCAGCAGCTGAGAAGAAGTTTCTCATTTGGTTATATTTATAAATATATATATTGGTGATGAACAGTTGGACTGAGTCGTGTATAAAAAATATTCGCAATAATTAAAATAAAAAAAATAATGAAAAAGAAACGAAGAGTCAAAAACTCATTTGTAGCATTTTTAACTTTTATATTTTTTATGTATTGACATAAAATTTGTTAATAATTTTAAATTAAATTCTATAATTGTTTATTTTCTAAACAAACTTTGATTAAATAAATAAATACAAAATAAAAATAAAATAAACATAAATAAATAAAACTTTATATAAGAAAAAAAAAAAAAAAATTTACAACTTGGATACGAGTTTTATAAGAGAGAAAATTACCGCTAGCTATCTATAAGTACGTTTGCCTCAATTAGCTCTAATTATCTTTTAATACTAGGTAATTTTTAATTTTAGTTTCTATATATGATTACATACTTTACTATTACATACTTTTTCGAACCTTCAATATAATTAATAAAAAAATGTGTTAAGCATAGCTATAATGACAATAAAGTCGAAACTTTAATAATAAAAAAAGCTTTAAAAAATTAGGACAGACAAAATAGTCTTATAATTTAAAGTGTATAAAAAAATAAATTTTAATTTTAAATTTAATTAAAATAAATATGAATATATGTACATATATCGAATAATTTTGAATTACATAAACTAATTCAAAGTGTCCCAATTTTTATCTAAAATCTTTATGATCATTTTCAAAGAATTTTACCGACATTTATGCTTAAGCCTTTCATAACAGCTAAATTGTGCTGTGGCTCTTGGCTTATTATTTATTTTTTGGTGTTGAGCGAATATTATAGATAAAAACGTGCTTGCCCACAAAGTGCTTAAAATATATATGTATATAGGGGGGGGGGGGGGGTGGCTGTGTGTATAGAGAGAGTACTCTGAATGCAGTTTTTAGCTGCTGAGGCTTTGCTGGTTAGCCAGGAACTTCCGCTTTCATAAAAGCACTCCTAAAGGTAATTGTTTAAAAATATATTTCATTTTATTATGGCGCACTGCTGCATAGTTGCAAATGCCCCCCACTTTAGGCCGCTTGCTCAGACCTGTCTAGTCATCTATGTGTGTGTGTGTGTGTGTGTGTGTGAGAGTGTGTGTGTTGCTATGCCCATGTCAATTTCAGCAACTCTCCCAAACTAACCAACAAAATTTGCTGCTGTTGCGGTTTATTTTGTGTTGCAAAAATATGTAGCCGCCCTTTTGCCCTCATAGATGCCGCCCCTACCCCCGCCTATGTACCCTCTGTACCCCCTACATTTGAATGTTCAGTGGCGCATTGTTGAGCTTGACTTTTTGTTGGTCGCGTGTGGAACGCTGTGCTGCACTGTTTTCTGTTGTTAGTTGGCCTGGCTTGTTATTTTAGCCAAAAGCTGTTAAATTGCACAAAACAAAACAGAATAACAGCGGAAAGTGTATGTGCCATAAGTAAGTGTGCGAGTGTGTATGTGTGTGTATCCGTCTGTGTGTGTGCGTGCGTGTGTAAAAGGTGGCTGCAAATGTGCATTTAGCTTTGGCAGACGAGTGACCAAGTGCGAAACATTCAACAGCAACTATTTCGCCTACAAAGCCCAACCCCAAATTGGGCTATAAATATTACAGTGGCTGTCTAGAGTAGAGTGTACATATACATATATGTGCTAACTGTATATGTATGTGTTGTTGATTGACTGAAAAGGAATTTACAAATACTTTAGAAAACTCTCTCAAAAATGCTAAATCGTTCTACCGAACGAAGCATTGTATCTTAAAACGTTGTATGTTTTAAATTGTTGGAAAACAATTGTTTATTTTTAAGGCAGAGAACAATTTGAAGGTACATTAGACTTTGTGAAAGGTTATAAATTTTTTTTTTTTTAATTTTGTTATAAAAAAAACCTGGGTTCAACTCAAAACTAGAGTTCTGACATTCTATTTTTTATTAAAAATAAAAAGATAGTTCAAATTTATTTATATGACTTTAAGCAATCCCTTCCTGATCTTTAATGGAGGGTTTCAAATATCTACCTTTCAACCATTAATTCGAATGGGGTATACGCTATGTAAAATAGAACTAAAACAAGTAAGAGTCCTCTAGTCGAGACTGCTCGACTAGGGGATACCCTGAGCCCTGTGAAGAGCCAAATATCAAATCATTCTATGCTTTTTTTATGCATACATACAAACAACACATACATACAAACATATGCACGCACGCAACTGCGCAGTTGACGCAGCGACTGTGCTTGGGCTGCGATGTGGGCATCACTATGGGAACTTAATTGTTTAATAACTTTTTTTAGCGATAGACTAACTGCATCAAACTTTCACAACTTATTAATAGCATTCATATATTTGTATTTGCCAAAGCACAAGTCTCTAGTATTTAATTTGCGCCTTTCACAAATAGGGGCTATTGGAGGCGAATGGGGCGTTTCATCCAAAATCTAAAGATCACGTTATCTCCGTAATAATTGCACTCAACTACACAGCAAATTTGAAGTCTCTAGCTCAAACGGTGTACAAACCACGCCTTAAAAACACATTAAAATTATCGATAAATGCTCATAAAATCGAAATGGAATGAGTTATTGGAAAAATTTTATAAACTTGTGCAGCGTATGGTATTAACGAGTATTCATGTAAATATTCAAGTCTCTACGTTGCGTACTTAAAAATATCTCAGCGGACGGACGGACGGACAGACGGACGGACGGACGGACAGGGCTATATCGAATTGTGCTGATCAAGAATATATATACATTATGGGGTGTGGCGCGCCTCCTTCTGCCTGTTACATACATTTTCTCAAAACCATTATACCCTGATTTCCCATTTTCAATGGGCTCAGGGTATAATTACTTAGACTATCGAAGATCAGCAGTAATTGGAGAGCAAAACTGAATAGTCAAAGTCTTACGACTGTATGAGGTGTTGTTACTGTCTGAAGTGCCACGCCCCATTTGGCTTAACTACTATGAGTTGGCTATTTTAGTGTGGTGCGAATATCAAAAATTTATATATTTATATATTTGAATAAAAAAAATGTTATATAAAATTTATATATATGTATATGTATATATAATTTAAATATACATATATATAATAATTAAATAATTTATATTTAAATAAACATATTTTTAATAAAACAAACAAATTTTCTTTATAACATATAAGGAAATAAATTCGATATAAAATAAATAAATGTATTTTCTTATATATTTAAATATATAAATAATTAAATTATATATATTTATATAAAAGAAATAAATATTTTATTTATATTTAAAAAAAAAATGGTGTATTAAATGAAATGAAATCTTAATAATAATGTTATTTTGTCATAAAAAATAAATAAAAAAATATTTATTTATATATTTAAAAAAATTAATTTATTATATTATACATTTATAAATTAAAATAAATAAATGAAACAAAATAAATAAATTTTCTTATTTATAAAAAACTAATACCATAATCCGTAATTATTTGCAAATTTGCAAATTTTTGTCTTCTGCTTGAAGCATTGAAAGAACTATGAATTACCTTAATTTGAATGAAAACTTCGTACTACTTTGGCCATCTTTGGTTCAGCTCTTTTGTGAACGGCTTTTTGTCCATTTTTTGCGCCCTCTTTAGAGTTTTGGCCCTGCGAACTTTTGTTGAAAACTCAGTTTTTATTTAGCCAAGAAAAATAATTAAAATATTTTTATAACTTGGGCGCAGCTGGCACACACACACACACACGCACACGCATAGGAACTATAAATATTTTAATCAAGAGCCTTAAAGCGAATATAAAAGAAACATAGAAAAATGGAAGTTTTTTTTACCGCGCTTTCAAAGGCTTTTTTATAATTTATGTTTAAGATGTGTTAAGAAGTTATGCATTGAACCATGTTTTTTTTTCACTTTATTGGCCAAGAGAAGTTTTGCGGCGTTTGAGCCGTTTGCATTCTATCTGACTGGCCGAGCTTAACTTTTCGGCTACTCAGAGTATCGCTCCACGCTTATTTGTTATGAAAACTTGAAGTGGACCGTAGCTGGGGCAAGGACGAGAGCTATTGCCACGACTTAACGTCTATGAAAAGCTGCTCAAGTGCAGCCCTTTGACTAGGAGGCAAAATGAGAGAAAAAAAAACGAAGCGTGCGTCCCGGCCTCAACTTTCATTCCTTTCCAGCTGCCAGCAGTTGATATCCTCTCTGTGTGTGTGTGTGTGTGTGCGTTGGTGTTAGTATGTACTTACCACTACTTATGTACCAGGAAGTTGTTGGCTTCCTAAACGGATATACTGACTTCAAATAGTATGTTTGTTGTTGTTGTTGTTGTTTCTACTGTTAAGCTGCATTCTTTTATGCCATTTTTGTGGCACTCTTTGTTGTTGTTGTTGTTGTTGCTGTTGTTTGCTAACAGGAAAGCAGGCAAAGGAGCAAACGATGATTTCTTTTTGCCACAAAAAAAGGCGAAGACTGGCGCTGGGTGTAGCATGCAGTTGCACGTGCCTGACGTGTGCACAGTGGGGCAATTTCTAAAGATTTGTATGCAGAAAATATGAACTATTTTTATTTAAAATAAAATTTATAAATTTAATTTTTTTTTCAAATTAATTTAATTATGTTTTGTACACTCATTATGATCCCTTTTAATTATTTATTTGGTTCAAAAATATTTTGTTTTATTTTTTTTATTATTTTTTTTTATGTAATTAAGATTGAATAAATTGATTATTTCGTTAAGTTAAAGCTGCAATTTGGTATTTGGAATTATCTTCATCAGTTCAGTTTTTATAGTACTAAACACAGTGTCCCATGTACTTATTTCTCGCAACTTATATTAATTTTATTGCTTATGTGTTTTTATAAATATAAATATATTTATAATATTATAAATATTGTATGATTTTAGTACCCAAAAAATAGTAAATTTGACTTAATTTATTGCTTAATGATTTTAGTTAAGGTTCATATTGTTATGTAAGTAAGTTTCGTTGATCATTGTGCTTAAGAACATCAATATGTTGATTAAAATTTTTCTTCAACGTCTTACAACTACGAATTATTTCTACTCTCTCTGTATCTTCGTCTGTCTCTTAGAAACTAATTGTTTTTTTTTTTTGTAAAATATCCTTTTTGTTCTCTTCAATTTTATTCGAATGTTTTTCTACTCTTTTCAAGTCCCTCTCTTCCTTTCTTCTTTTCTATTCTTTCTTCTATTCTTTTCTATTCCATCTGCTTCCTTCATATTTATTTACGTATTATTTGTGTATATTCTCTTCTCTCTAATTTATCCTATTTTTTGTTATTTTCTCTTCTATTTTCATATTTTCTTAATTGTTTTAACTTGCAGTTTCTCTCATTTTTCCATTTCTCATTTTAAATTAAACCACTATTCCTGTCCCATTCATTAACGATCGTTTCAGATCTCTTCATTATTCTTTCTTCTTTCCTTTTTTTTCGGACTATCTTTTCCTTTCTGTTTGAATTCTGTCTTGTCTTTGAATTAATTTTCATTTCATAATTTTTTTATTCGACGTTTTTCTTTAAACACATATTTCATTTTTTATTTTGTCATGTGTCTCATCCTCTCTAATATATATTTTTTTTTACGATTATACCTTTACTTTTACTTTTAGTCTTTAAATTTTTATTTTCTTGTCTTCTCTTAATTTTTATATCTTCTCTATTAAGTTCATTTTATCTCTTCTTCAATTTTCTAATCTCCCTTCTTTATTCTCTTCTTCTTACCATTTATAATCTCCCTTCTCCATTCTTATTATTTAAAATCTCCCTTCTCCATTCTTATTATGTTCTATCCTCTTTTCCTCTAATTTGCTTTAAGCTTTTATACTATTTAATTTTTTCTCTCTCTAAAATAATTTTATTTTTTATTGCGATTACCATAATTGTTTTTCTTACTACTCTTATTCCACCTTTATTTTTTTTATTACTCTCTACTCCTTTTACTATTTTTATCTCATCTCTTTTCTGCTTTAAGGAGATATTCTCTTCTACTTATCACTGCACTTTTCACTACCTCTATTTTTTATCTCTTCCCATTCCTTCATATCTCTTCTCTTAAATTATCTTCAGTCTTCTTTATCAATCTCGTATGTTTTTTTTTAATTTTCTCCTTTATCCATAGCTTCTTTTTTTCAGTAATGTCTTCTTCTTCTTTTCCTTCCTTCCATTCCATTATTTCGTTCCATACTCTATTATAGTTTTTTTCTCTTTTCTGTTTTCTACCCTTCTCTTTAATTTTCTTCACCATCTCTATTCATTCCATTTCATCTCATCTCGCCTTTTCTTGTTATTTTTGTTCCTCTTTTCCGATATTCTCATCTGTTTTCTAGTATTATGTACAATTTTTTCTCTTCTGTTCTCTTCCTTCTTCTTCTTTCCTACCCTATTTCTATTCATTCCATTTCAACTCATCTCCTTTTCTTGAATTTTTGTTCCTCTCTTCCTATTTTCTCATCTGTTTTCTATTATTATATTCCATTTTTTTGCCTTCTGTTGTGTTTTTCCATCTCCATCTCCTCTATATCTATTCTAATAGTAAATAATAGAAAATTGCTATATAAGTTGCCGTCCACTGTAAGCAATATTTGTGCTGCAGCAGCGACGCATCTGACACCATTGGCGACTACCTTCAAGAGTTTAAAGTTAACTTCGGCTAGTTCATAGATATTCACTAACAGCCACTGGAAGTACAACTTTTTGCAACATATTTCAGCTGGCAGTGTGGAGTGAGAGTGGGAGTGGCAGTGGGTCGGCCATAGGGACGAGCCGGTGGCAAAGTGCTTATCGCATGCAGCTTTTTTGTGCTCGGGCAACGTTAAATGTGGCCTTTGATCTGGTTATTATATATTGGAAAGTGCTCAATCTTGGCCACCATAAATCATGGCCAACAGCGATGTTCAAGTGGTCTATTCGGCCATGCTTTAAGCCAACAACGAAGCCAACTTTTACACTCTCAAATAGAAACTGATGCTGATTACCCTAAATGGTCTCACTCGCTGCTTCTCTGCTCTGTTTAGCATAATTAAAGCACGTGAAAAATGTTGGAAGAAGGAAAGAGATGAAAAAAAGAATAGATGAAAAAGAGAAAAAGGTGTGGAAAATGTGTGCAATGTAAATTCATTTCGTTTATTACAACACGCAGACCCAGCGCCAACTCGGACACCAAAGACAAAGGTGGAGCATAATCACGCCCAGACCGAGATTCTAAACCCACCTGTCCGCGCTGACAGTTTGCTACGTTCTCTTGCAGCAGTCCAGTCCCTGCAACTGTCGGGCATTTAATCTCGGCAACGTTTCCTTTGCCTGTGCCTGCGGTATGACATTTCCTAACAGTGACCAACAGTCAGTCGCCCCCGCCCGGCCCCGCTCGGCCCCCGCTCGGCCCCCGCTCGGCCCCCGCTCGGCCCCGCTTGTCCTGCGATAGCCCCTTTGTCGTTGTCGAAAACAAAAATTAGCCGTGCAGCAAAATGGCCGAAAGGAAGTGGCAAGTAACTACCTTACTGCAGTGACTGGCTCCAACTACCGTTACTCTCCTATCTGGCCAGCTAGACCCACCTACACCACCCACCACCCACTACCATTAGCAACTGCCACATGCAGTAAAAATTCGTTAATGTGCGCCTAATTAAGTTCAAAGCATGGCTCCGGGCTCGGCCCGGTTAGAGTCAGGGATCCGTCTAGCGGGAGCTCCCCTCACTCTTGCTAGTTAGTTTTTTTTTCTTCTTCTTCCATGCAACCAGCCTTGCAGCAGTCTGCTTGATAACAGCTCTGACCAAGTTGACGAAACGCTTCTGAGTCCCATATAGCTTCGGTCAATTAGCAGCCTGGTTTTTTCAATTATTCAAATTGTTGTCATTATCTTAGGGCTGCAGTGTAAGCAAAGCAAGGGCATAATGAAACAAAGATTTTTAAATAAATCATATAGAATTATACGATGAATTGAGTAAAATATACACTATTGTGATTAAACTCTACTTCACTATCTATCTATTAATATGCCTGATAAAGCAACTCATTAACTGGATTTAATGTATTAGTTCTGCTTGGTTGAATCATTCATTCTTAGGAATTTCATTTTAACAATATGTAGTTATGATTGAATTATGACTAGATCATAAAGTTGAAGCCAAGAACAAGGTGGATGCATAGAAATGTAAGGTATGCTTAGAAATTAAATAAGATTTTTGAAAATAATCAAATAATGGAATATTATATATTTAATGAAAAATCTATATATTATAATATATAGAAGAAAGCAAGTAA
Source organism: Drosophila meridionalis (assembly GCA_035045145.1). Classification (NCBI taxonomy): domain Eukaryota; kingdom Metazoa; phylum Arthropoda; class Insecta; order Diptera; family Drosophilidae; genus Drosophila; species Drosophila meridionalis. The sequence continues at coordinate 10,233,058 of JAWNPG010000031.1, forward strand.
AATCATTAGCTTATACAACCTATTTCGACCAAAAATATAAGTTTAATAAATTCTTTTCAGATTCGAGTCATTGGAAATGTTTTGTCATGATCTTTATGAATTATATCATTCTGTAATGAAGCTACAAAAATTATTAATTACTACGTCGATGGCCCTCGTAGCTAGCACGTTTAATAATTTTTAGATTTATATTTTTTATATTATCTAATAAATAAATAATAATATTAATTACTAAAATAATTAAATTAAATCTAGAGTCATTGCAAATTTTATGCATGAAAACGGCCTATAGTGGAGGTATATATTGTAGTTATTTTTACAGATTAAGATGACAGATTAACGGAGTTTATGTACAGGACAGGTCAACTGACTAAGTTGATAAATAAATAAATAAATAAATAACTAAGTAACTATGATTTCCAAAAACATATCAAAGGTGTACTTTATATTGAACGATTATGCTTAAAGTTAAATAAAAAACAAGTAACAGTGTTCTAGTCGAGATTGCACGACTAGGAGATACCCTGAACATGATTGTGTATATGATATGGTATGTGTGTGTGCATCTGCTTCTATGTGTGTAAATATGCTTGATAGAAACATCAACTTAGCGCAGATTATGCTGTAGTCGCACACTCTCCATTTGTGTATACATGGAAGTAAGGCACCTAGGGTATCTCCAAATTCCAATCTACTCAGTAATATTCTCAAATTGTATCGCATTCACAAAATAAAAAGTTTATTGAATTATTGAGTACATTGAATAGATAAAAAATCATATTTTTAAAAGAAATTAAATTTGAAGTAATTTCTGACGATTTAACAATATTTGAAAATGCATGGAAATTTCTACTTTAGTGGCTTGATCATCATTTGAACAAATTTAAGGGATTCCGATGTCCATGTACGCCATTTAATACCACTAAATCGTTTTGCGTCATCCTTTGCTCGGTATATTCCATTTAGCCAGCTATGAATTCAATGTATAAGATTAGCTTTAAGTTAATGATAAAATGTATAAATTAGTTACCTGACACCGCAATCTTTAAACCACCAACCAGAATGAAACATATCTGCGCAATTCCCATTCGTCCATTGATCGTGATCTGCATCAGGTGTTGAGAATTCCATATTAAGATTTCCAGCCATTGCATTGCCTGCGTCTCCTGAATAGTTTCCCAATGATTTTAGCTTGAAGTTCTCCTCGTCTCCCCCAATGACGAAGTGACTATATCGCGCATAGCCAACTTCACCGTTAAAGCTCTTCATATAAATGTACAATTCGTGTTTTCGTGAGTTCGTCAATAAGTAAAGTTTTTGGAGTCCTACAAAGAACTCTCCGTTCAATGTGCCAAATCCCAAACGATAATCTTGCCACGGACGATTGAAATTCTCAGAACCATCCTGGCGACTCTGAATAACCATCCAACCAGGGCCAATCAGACTCGAATCACAAGGCACTCTAAAGGGACTCGATCCATCTACTCTTATTTCGTATATGCCTGTCTCTTTGCCTATGCAGCTGGAAGGTAAATCTTGATCGATTTCCTTTTCCTTATCAGTTAATCTATTTTCAAGGTTCCTAATTTTATTTGCTTTTGCAACTTCCTGAGATTTCAGATTCGATATTTCAAATTCTTTATTCGTTAATTCCTTATTAGACTGATTTGCTTTCGCTCTCATTTCCTTTTCATTTTCAGTTAAACTATTCTCTAGTTCCCTAATTTTATTTGCTTTTGCAACTTCCTGAGATTTCAGATTCGATATTTCAAATTCTTTATTTATTAATTCCTTTTTCAACTGATTTTCTTTCGTTCTCATTTCCTTTTCAGTTAATCTATTCTCTAGTTCCCCAATTTGAACAATGTGATTCGATATTTCTGCATCTTTATTCGTTATCTCTTCCTTCAAATTATTTTCAATGTTATTATTGACAGTTACTAAGTCTTTAATCGGATTAACAAAATCCTCTTTGATCAAGCAGTAATTGTCATGTGATTTTGATGATTCTAATTGACTCTTTTGCAACTCGACAGTCGTTTCGAGTTTTAATATTTTATTGTTTAATTCAACGAATTTTTCCTCCTTAGAACGCACCGAGGAAGCATATTTCAACAGGGGCTTTACGATGCCATAACAATGCTTACCGCATTGCTCGTCCATTTTTTTGGACGCGACGCAATGCTGAAATATATAGATTTGATTCACAATTATAGATCACAAAACACACACAGGTATCCCATTCTTTGGGTAAACATACCGATCTGTCTACACTCTCACTCATTATTCCTGGCATTGGTACCAGGAAGAACAGTATCAACGCACGAAATATATACATTTGAAATGTGAAGATTAAAGCTCTTGAAGCGCACTCAACTGAAACCAATCTAAGACCGAATTCTTCTCATGCGGCCGCTACATTGACAATGTCTTATCAGGCTTGATGGGCTTGCCGAAGCCGGAATTAGCGTTCTACTGTTATCAGTCTTTGTCTTGACTTTGACTTTGTTGTTCTCAACATTAATTGTTATTAACAGTTCGTCTATCTGTTTCTTGATTGTTATAAATATATATGTATATATATGTATATTTAAATATATATATATATATTTAAATGTTTTATATATATATCAAAATCATTAATAATTATAATTTTTATACTCTCAAATAATAAACAAGTAAGAAAACTCTAGTCGGAGGTGCCCGACTAGGAGATCCTCTGAGCCTCGTCCGATTTGCATTGTTTAATACGCTATATAGCTTGCATATAACATTAAATTTTCCAAAATTATATTATAATTTTGAAATTTTATTCAACTAGAATGTATGTAAATCAAATAATAAATAAATAATTAAATAAATAAACAAATCAACAAAAAAAGAAGAAAAAAACAAACATCACCGCACCTGGACTCGAACCTACATCTATTTACTACATATGTAACGATAAAGCGCATCATCTCTACTAGCACAACCACCTCATGTTTATAAATTAAAAAAAAAAAATTAAAAAGTTACGCTGTCGTCACTGAGATTCGAACTCGAGACCTTTCGTTTACGCGCTTTGCGTCTATCCGCTACGCTATACCAGTAATGTGTTTCCTGTTGGAAAAACGAAAAGTAGTACTACAAGGACGATATGTGACAAATACAAAACTAAAGAAGCTAAAGAATCAGATCAATCGCAATTGTAATTCTTAGAATAGCTGAAATGCGCGCATATGAACGTATGAGTATGTGTACATACAAAAACGGTGGTCTGTTTCAATGTATGCGGGTAAAGGGCGATATATGACAAATACAAATACAATTCAAACACAGATTTGGTTGAAGAATATACTAGAATGAATGGCCTTGAATGTATTGGTGCAATGCAAAGCAGAGGCGCTTGCACGTTTCAATGTATGTGTATGTGTATATGTTTTTTGCTACGCGTCGCTGCTTGCCACGTGCGTGTGATAATTGGCTAAACGTTTTGTTTAATAAATCGGAACTGACTTAACGGAATTTGGTGAAACTTTCGGCATATGATTCTATTGAATTTTTTACATTTTTTAAAAATGCTAATTTATTCACATGGTTATATTTGCAACAGACTCTCAATGGGTGTTGAAAGCAAGGGGGGTGGGGGGTAGGGGGTAATTAGTAAAAAGAGCCGGTATCCAAAAAATAAAAAAATAGAAATTGCATAAAACATGAATCTATATGCAAAATTTGAGGGGTCTAGCTTTAAAGGTGTGGGAGATATAATTTTATAACCTGTTTTCGATTAGGTTTAAAATCGATAACAAAACAACAAAAGTAGATATCGTTTTTTGGTAACAAACTTGACCTGCGCGTGCTATCCACGGACCCAACAAAAAAAATTCAAGTCTCTAGCTTGTCTAGATGCTTCAATCGACGCGTTCAAACATACGGACAGACGGACGGACGGACAGACGGACAGACGGACGGACAGACAGACGGACAGGGCTAAATCGACTCAGCTCGTCGCCCTGATCAAGAATATATATACTTTGTGGGGTCTGACACGCCTCCTTCTGCCTGTTACATACATTTAACAAAACCATTATACCCTGATTTCCCATTTTCAATGGGCTCAGGGTATAAAAAAAATGAAAATTTGTAATTTGTGATTGAAGTGTAAACAAAAATAAAAACGTAAAAAAAATGAAATAATAAAAAATAAAGAAATAAAAATGTAAATAATTAAAAATACAAAATATTTAAAACTTAAAAAATAAATAATGGTTTTCATATAATTGAAGGTCAATCTGAGATAAGACATATTAAACTCTACAGGACTAATTTTTTTTCCATCTCCGAGCTTAAAGCCCAATTCAAAATTTTAAGCTGCCCACTGAAGAAGTCTCGGATACACAAAAAATGTATGCCAATGGTTCACAGTTGAGTCATGTATTCTTGATTTACTCATATACAAAATCTAGTCCTGGTGAACAACCCAAATGAATATGTATGATCTTTATTTTCAGCAATTATGCCACTCCTCAATGGTTCCTAGTTGACCTATATATTCTTGGCTTAAACCATGCCTTTGATATAGTCCTGGTATACCTAAAGGTTCTTACTCAGCGAAATGCGCTTTGAAATGGTACAATATATGTATGATTTCTTTTGCCATTTTACATATATGTACATATGTGGGTAATCGGGAACAATTTGCCAAAATAGATGCGTAACAATGCATTCTATGGCGCTTGCTGCAGTGCAAAACGTAAACAAAAATTCTGCTAAAATACCAGGCGAACAGAAATGAGTAGTAGGGTGAAAAGTTATTAAAAAATGAGTTAACATACCTCTGGTAATTAACAGTTTTCTGTAATATGTATACTGCTAACAACATTTTTTCACCCTACTGCTTATTTCTGTTCGCCTGGTACTAAAACGGTGACGTGTAGTTCAGTCAGTGCTAATTAACAGTGATCGACCGCTTGGGAGCGATATTTAACAGCAATATCGTGAAAATACCAGGCGCACAGAACTGAGCATGATGGCAAAAAGTTTAGTTTACAGTTTGTTAACATATAACTGTTAAACAAATGTTAACTAACATAATTATGTTATTGTACTGATAAATAACAGGCCGTTAACAATGTAATGTTAACGCACTGTTAACTTAAATTTGCAACCTCCTTCTCATTTCTGTTCGCCTGGTAATTTTGCTGAACTTCTGTTTATATTTTGGCAGCCACGTCAGCCCTTAATGCCACGAATTTCTTTACTATACGAGCAATTTTAACAAAAATTATTCAAAAATACCAGGCGCACAGAAATTAGCAGTAGGTAAAAATGTTAGCTAACATTTGGTTAACAGTGCACTGTTAAATAAATGATAACTAACTTAATTATGTAAATACTCTGTTAACTAACAGTGGATTTACACTGAACTCTAAATGCACTGTTAATTTATATTTTCAATATCCTGCTTATTTCTGTTCGCCTGGTATTTTAGCAGAACTATTTTTACAGAAATGAGCAGCAGTAGGGAAAAAATTTAAGTTAACATATTGTTAACATAGGACTGTTAAACAAATGTTAATTAACATAATTATGTTAGCCTACTTTTAGGTAACAGTGTCTTAACAGTGTCATGTTAATGAACTGTTAAGTTATATTTTCTACCTCCTGCTCATTTCTGTTCGCTTGGTATTTTAGCAGAATTTTTATTTACATTGCGGCAGCCACCTCAACGGCGGCAACGAAATTTTTTAAAGTGCATTTTTTCGGACCGTTGATTTTTATACCCTGAGCCCATTGAAAATGGGAAATCAGGATATAATGGTTTTGTGAAAATGTATGTAACAGGCAGAAGGAGGCGTGCCACACCCCATAAAGTATATATATTCTTGATCAGCGCGACAAGACGAGTCGATATAGCCCTGTCCGTCTGTCCGTCCGTCCGTCCGTCCGTCCGTCCGTCCGTCTGTCCGTCTGTCCGTCTGTCTGTCCGTCCGTGTGAACGCTGACTTGAAATTTTACATGAATACTCGATAATACCATACGCTGCACAAGTTTATAAAATTTTTCCGATAACTCATTCCATTTCGATTTTATGAGCATTTATCGATAATTTTAATGTGTTTTTAAGGCGTGGTTTGTACATCTTTTGAGCTAAAGACTTCAAATTTGCTGTGTAGTTGCGTGTAATGAATACGCCTACAATAGCCCCCTATTTGTAAAAAGCGCAAATTAAATACTAGAGACTTGTGCTTTGGCACATACACACATATGAATGCCATTAATAAGTTGTGAAAGTTTTATGCACTTAGTCCATCGCTAAGAAAAGTTATTAAACAATTAAATTCCCATAGTAATGCCCACATTGCAGCCCAAGCGCTGCAGCCCGTCGCTGCGTCAACTGCGCAGTTGGCAGAGCTCGCGCTTATGCGTGCGTGCATATGTATGTGTGTAAGTGTTGTTTGTATGTATGCATACAAAATCGAAGAATGATTTGATATTTGGCTCCTCACAGGGCTCAGGGTATCCCCTAGTCGAGCAGTCTCGACTAGAGCACTCTTACTTGTTGAATTTACATATTTTACATCCCTTTTAAATCAAATAAAAACAGAAGTTGGTTGATTTATTTAATAATGAAATTTTATTTATTGTTTATTTTTCTTTTGTTTTTAAGCATAACAGCGTATTTTATTAAATCAATATTTTGTATTAAAATTTAATATAAAAGTATGTGTATATTAATTTCGTAGTATTTTAGCATTCCTGTCTTTCAACTGTCTTAAATAGTGTCCGATTCTGCAAAATCATGATTTTATAGACATATAGCTGAAGCATAACTGCTATCTGAAACGATGAAATAAATATTTATTGTTATTGAACACAATACAAAAGCATTTCTTTTGAACTAGGGTATTTAACACACTATAGTGAATTTTAAATATGAATAATAAATATGAATGAATATATTTTTTCCTTAGAATATGCAAAGATTCGACTTTGTCGTAGTACCTACCAATTTGCAATTATAGTTCAGCAGCCAGATACAGAAGCAGTTAAATTTACCTTCGAGCCAACGCCAGCTGTTGTTTAGGCTGAAGAATAGATAAATATGTTGGTTGGATTGCATAGGGATAGAGCTAGGCATAGGTTCACATATTTACCTTTAGAGATTTATGATGAACAAATAATCAAATTTGCAAAATTTGTAATGCAGATGAATTCTCCGAATAAGTAATATCCATTCAAAGAAATAACACCTATAAAAAAGTTATAAGTCTATGTTAAAATATTTAAATCGTTGATATGAAGAAAATATATGTAGATCAAATTGTAATTTAATTGTGATAATTTATCGGTAGTCAAAACTTGTCGTGTTATACTAAATTCTATAGATTATATACGCTAGAGCTAGAGCTGCTTAAAGTTCATATAGATTAGTTATCAAATGGAGTTAATCTTCAGATTAATTATGACAAAAAAATAAATAAAATATGTATTAAATCGCTAATTGAAATAATATAGTTAGATCCAAAAAAATCCTCCATATCTTCCATCTAGTGCCCAGCTACTGCTGCCGGACATTCAATTTATGGCCGCATAATTCGTAGCGCCATTAAAAATGCAAATAGCAAAGTTGTCGCAGACGTGAACACTTCGCTTCATCAGGCGCATTAGAAAAGTTTTTTCTTTTTTATGCAGACTATATATTTTTTTATTTATTTATTTTTTCTGTATTTTGTATTTGATGCACAATCATATACAAATTGCTAGTGGACGACAGTGGGGAGTTGATTAAATACTTTTTGCCAAGTGTCACTTAATGAAGGAAAATATATATAGTATATTTTTTTTACGGTTCGCTAGGACTTGCGACAAACTCGAAGACAAGTTCCATTGGGCCGCTGGGCAGCTGGGCAGCTGGCGACAACAACAATAATAATATTTGGTATTGCGGCAGTTGATAAAACTCAGTTCTCAACTGGCGTCTGATGTTGATTGCAATTGCAATGGCTGCGTCGCTGTCCATGGCCATGCCATTGTCGTTTGTCTGATGAGTTTTTAAGTACAAACAATTACAAAACGACAAGCAACAAGAATTGCAACAACAACTGCAACAACTTGAAGTGTAATCCTAGAATCATGCCACAGTCGCTTAGCCACTCACTCAATCCTGGTGCGGCCTTTGCGTTGCGGTTAACGCAGTCTGTTGGCCAGTTTAGTTGCGTAATTGAATTAAATTCCATTTTCGCATGCAAATGCTTTTCATTTGGCTTTTCTCTGCGGCTACGTCTGGTCCTTTAATTTCAGCTAATTCTTAATTGCCATTTGTTTGCCAGTGTCTGGCAGCATTTTGTATATTGCATTTGATGTGGCAAAGCCCACATAGAATTCTAATTGAAACGGAGCATATTTTTGCGCCATTGCATAACTATTTTTCAACCGAAATGCGCTTTGTACGGAAAGCGGGCATAATGAATTGAACCCATTTAGCAACACTGTTCAAGCGTGTTCATCAAGCCAAACTATTTCCGTTACTACACTGTGACAAATGCTGAGTGCTTACGAATAATAAGGGAAAAAAGCAACCCAAAGCAGGGCCAACCATTAGGCTTTGATTTTGGCAGAGTTCACTTACCAACACTGCTTCTGTCAAACCTATTTTTGTTGCATTTTGCCGAATTGCACTGGAAAACGCGGTTCTCACTTACAAAACATAAATGAATTATGGACTGGAGTCCACAGCAGGAGTATGTACATACTGCTGCAGGTAAAGCTACTTAACAACACTGTTCATATGAGAAAATTTCACGTTTTTTCTGTATTCACTACGAAAAAAGAGGGAAATGTTTTAAATTTGAAAACACATTAGAATAAATGCTAAAGGAAAAAAATAAATAAATTAACCAACACTGTTTATATATAATAACAATGTTTATTTTTAAATTTTAGAAACCCTTTTTTGGTGACACTGAAAAGTTTGGTTTAATAAATTGAAAAAGATATGGGTGCATGCCCCCAAATTCACTTAACAACACTGACCTTCTTAAAGGTCTTCATTTACCCACACTTTTTCCGCCTTCACTCATTCAAAATAGTAGCTGTAAAGCATTTTCAAATTTTTATTTTTATTTGTACTATATTTTTTGCTAATTAAAATATAAAAAAAATTTAGTTTGATAAATATCGAAATAAAAAATATTCATGTGTCCAAATTTACTTAACAACACTTTTTATTCGAAAGAATTAAATTTACTCAGCTGCAAAATGCACTGTTATTAAGATATTTCAGTTCCAGTTCTAGTCAAAAAAATATGCTATACTAATTTCAACATATAGCACTAAAATTTCATTCAGTGTACGCGACAAATCGAATGCAAACAGAGAAGGACGCAATTAAATATGCAGATACCCTGTCGCAGTTGAGGGACTTAAGCGAAATAGACAAAATAAAAGGCAAACATGGCCAAAAAGCTGCTTAGTTACAAAATGAACAAATTTACCTGCCCATGCGACACGTGTGTGTATGTGTGTGTGTGTTGGACCTTCGGGGACGCAGACGAGGTCGATGGCATGCAACAGAGATGACATGTAAACATTTGTGCCACGCACTGCCGTCGCTCATTAATTAAAAATTGGAAAGCAACAAAAACGGAAATAATAAAAACAACAACAACAACAACAATGGCAACAATGCTGTAGCGGTTACCCTATGACATGGACACACACTCTCTCACACACACACTCGCACGTCACACGGTGTGTGAAATGGCGCTGACACGGCGCCAAGACTGACTGACTGTCTGACAACGCATGCCACAGATGCCGCAGATGCCGCTGATGTGCTGAACAGTGCCTAGCAGAAGTTTATGTATTAAATCACTAAAGCATATGACAGGATTACACTCATGCGCGCCCATATAACATACATACATATAAATCATTCCCAACTCTTTAGCATACGCGAGATGCTGGCTGGAATTGAATGAATGGGATATATGGATATACTTACAGTGTTGGGAAACTGAAAAAGAGAGATTAGCTACAAAATATTACAGGATTATATATAACGTATTTATATGTCGATATATGAAATGAGTCCATATGCTTACAACAGTTTAATTGAATGTATATTTCCAGTATTGTAATTGGCAAGTTTCAGTGTTGAAAAGGTTGATAATATTACAAGTAAAAGTATAATACAAAAATGTAATAATATATATGCCATTAAATTAATATATGGTTAATTTTTTGGCATCATATACAATTTTATTTAAAGATTGCAGTTGAATTTTCAGTGTTGGAAAACTAAATATAGAGAAGTTAATTTATTTGGTTATTAAAGTAAGTCACAACATTTCTTTAAAAAAATCGAATATACATAAATAAATTATATTAATCATAATCATTTTCTGAGTAGAACAGAAAATTTATAGTGTTGAATAAATCAAAAGGAAGACATTTATTTAAAAAATAAAAATAAATTAAGTAAATAATTATTCTTTTATAAATCACAGTCGTATGTATAAATCAGAATCCAAATAGATATGTTTAAATAGTGTTGTAAAATTATGAAATTGTATAAAATAAATATATAAATATATAAAATTACTTAAACAGGAAAATGATTAGTGTTGACAAAAGTTCAAACAAGAGGAGTTTTATATCACTACATCATATGACTATAATTGGCAATATATTACTGAAGACCCATTTAAAAAGCCCTTAATTAGCACGCACTGGCTTATGTCGTTGGCCAAATTTCAGTTTTGAAAAATGCCCGAATAAAAAGTTTTTAAAATTACATGACTGGAGTATACTTATGTAAGCCCTTGCAAATTAAATTAATTGGTTTAAGTCGACTGTGCAATTGAACAGAGATGGCAAAACTTGCAGTGTTGTCAAAATACACAAATGAGAACTTTTATAAATCACATGACGGGATTACACTTACGTAAGAAGCCATTACAGAGGGATTCAGTATGGGCATATTTGTTTTTCAGTCAACTTGCTGCAGTTCAGTGCTGTAAAACTACAAATCGAGCTAATGATACGTGAGTGCATATAGAAAAGTAGATATATATATATTTTTTTTCTATTCAAACGTGCTCTTGAGCTTACTCCGCTAATGCCCAAGAATAAAAAAATGCGAAAAAAAATCTTTGTTGACCTTAAAAAATAAAGCGAACCCTTGCGCATTGGGAATACTCGCCAGCGTGCATTGTTGCCCGATGTTGCAAGCGCAGCACAAAAGTGCCAGATAATCGCCGGCTAATACATTGAATGACCGCCCCCGGATGCGGATCCATTCGTATTGCCATTAAATTCAATTACATGACAATAACGTGGTGCTTATGGCGCTGCGGTTCACGAAAAATTGAATATAAAAATAAAGCTGCAGCTGATAAAAACTGCAGGCGAAAGCTAAACTAAAGCTGCTGCGGCGCGTGCACAAGTGCCAGATAGAGAGGGAGAGGGAGAGAGAGAGAGAGAGAGAGAGAGAGAGAGCGAGAGAGATAGAGACCCAGCTATCTGTGAGAAAATTATGATTAGCTTTTGGTAAAGTTTTCGAGCGCAGTCAGCAGGCACTTGAGAGCTGCCATTGCATACTTTGCGGCAGTCGAGCCGCTGCACACGCCGCGCTGTTAGTCAAGCGTGCAGGGCAACCCTGGATTGGGCGACAACTCTGAGCGCGCAACGTGCTCGGTCCCGTGACAATGGAGTCCGAAAATTCCGCAACGTTTGAATTTCAATCTTCATTCTAATGGCGGGCGCATTGTGCGGCGACGCTTTGTGTAATCGCTTCATAATCCAACCAAAATCACAATAAACTTCATCTGTCGCCGTTTTGGATGATAGCAGGGATTATACTTAAGTCATCCATGATGTACGGAAACATATTTAAATTCGAGTAGTAGCCTATCTAAGGAAGATGATATGAAATTATAGGATATGTGGAGTCTGAATGAGGTGTTTGAAGAGAATATTTGTTACAGTCGCAAACGAGACTATATAGAACGAAAAAAAATATATAAAGGAAAATATATAGATGAAATATCGTCGAAAACTGACAACTTTTTTGGCAAATTTTATCTGGCTTTCAATTACCTAGCTTCAAAAGAATATTATTTATTGATTAATGTGTTGATCAATATGTAACAACGTTAATTTCTAGAGAAAAAAGATTTAAAGCTGCTCCGCGCTTGAATATAGTTTTTGGGCAGGCAGATAAAATGTTATAAATGGGAATCACAGCAGAAACTGAAGAAAATCATAAATATGAATTTATATTTTATATACGAAATATTTCTTATTTAGTTTGAACAGTGTTAGATTAGTATTTTTTATTAGTTTCATTTTGTTTTAATATTATATTGTAATCAAAATGCTGAATTTTCAAAAGTCAATCCAACTCACATTCTGGATTAAACCCAGAACTTGTCCTATAGTCTCATTTAAATTGATAGTCGGTAAATAAATTGACAGATAGCGAGTTATGTATATACATAATAGTTATGTATATACATATATAGACTGAGCTTACTGAAGATCAAACCATCTGGTTAGTTACTGTTAGTCAATTTATTTTAAGGCAGATTACATAAAAAAATAAGAATTAAAATTAAATTTGTTTATTATTTTATTATTATTCGATTTATTATAAAATACACATACCAATATATCAGTTCCATAAGAGATTATTTGATATAAATCTGACGTATTATCTGATTTATAAAGGATCAATATGTTACCTCACATTTCTAACATAAACATATTTCATTTACCTACAAGAATTTTTACTCTTCATAAGGTCAAAGTGTGGTTGTAAAAATTTTTATAAAATATTCAAATATTTAAATATTTCTTTCAGCCTACGATAATATTTAAATATTATAATAAAACAAATTTGTTATGCAGATTTGTAGTTTACTTTCCGCTTTCAATTTGCTTATTTCCTTTAATAAACCTACAGCATTTACATAATATAGCTGTTGCCATTGACGTTAACAGTTTGCATATATTTGGCTAAATAAAATGGGAACGCTTTAAATGCGAACAGGAGATGCGGCCGAGCAAATTTAGCACAAAAAGACAATTTGTCACAATCACAATTACATACACAGACGCCCACACACACTAACACACACACACACACAATGACAGAGCAAATGTTAGCCAAGCAGCTGGAAAACAAGTAAGAGTGCTCCGGTCGAGACTGCTCGACTAGGAGATACCCTGAACCTTGTGAGGAGAAAATCAACCAATCATTCTACGCTTCTTTTATGCATTCATACGAACAACACATACATACATATGTACATAAACGAACGCATAAGCGAGCGCTCTGCTAACTGCGCAGTTGACGCAGCGACTGTGCTTGGGATCAATTTGGAAATTACTATGGGAACTTAATTATTGAATAAGTTTTCTTATACATTGACTATTTTCATTAAACTTTTACAACTTATTAATGTCATTCGAATGTGTGCATTTACCACAGCACAAGTCTGTAGTATTTGAAATAAGTTTTTTGCCAATTCGGGGCGAATGAGGAGTGGCATCCAAAATCTAAAGATTACGAAATCTCCATATTCATTACACACAATTACACAGCAAATTTGAAACCTCTAGTTCAAACGATATAAGAACTACGCTTAAAAAATGAATTTAAATTATCGATAAATGCCGATAAAAAAGAAATGGGATGAGTTATCGAAAAAAACATTGTAAACACGTACTGCTTATGATATACACGAGTATACATGTAACATTTCAAGTCTCTAGCTTTTGTACTTTTCGTTCACATGGACGGAGAGACGGACAGTTCTATATCGACTCGTCTTGTCGCGCTGATCAAGAATATATACTTTATGGGGTGTGACACGCCTCCTTCTGCCCATTACATACAATTCCACAAAACCATTGTACCCAAATTTTCCATTTTCAATGGGCTCAGGGTATAACAAGCCAAAGCAACTTGGGTTAGTTAGGGGCAGCCTTGCCCATGGGTCGTGCACAATGATGCAGCAAACATGGCCGAAGCCGTGCAGCAGGCGACACCTGAAGCCGTCCACACATAAACATTTTGTCATAATTTTTAGTTAATTTTTAAAATGCAAATCATCGATGCCTGGCCGGGCCTGGCTGGGTCTGTCCTGGCCGGGAGCCACAGGCCATTTAATGGCCTGGTGTCCTGACAGCTTTCAGCCTTTTGACAAATTCTGGCATCGTTGCTATTGGACGCACGCTCGTTACAACTATGCAATATTTCAACGAGCGTTTCGTGTTGGATTTCCATTATGTTTCTCCTAGCATATACAAATTGTTGCCTCCGGGTCCGGGTCTGGGTCTGGGTCTGGGTTCGGTTCGGTTCGCTTCGCCAATCCATACAAAGTGCGCCATGTTCTCTTTGGGCTTCTGTTTGCTGTTGTTTTCATACATATTTAGTTCGTGTTCTAGTTTCATCAAATTTCAGCAAACTAGCCTTCCTTGAAGGCTGTTATTAATTTTTTGATATATGTTATTTCCTCCTTCGTACAATGCACAAATTCAAGACATTTTGCAAACTGCGCAATGTCAAGTTAAGAAAATTTTAAACATATTTGATTTCTTGAAGTTTAAGAAAGCCTTTATATGATAGATACTAAGTTTCATATTATTTAGTTTTAAAATTTATGGGTGTTATTATTATTTCTAACAGAGATTTGACAATACATTGATGACATTTTAGCGTCAAAACAAAAATAGTACAGATAAAGGCTTTAATGTGGAGTTTTTTTTATTTTTAAACGCAATTTATTTATAAATGTATATATTATTTTTACTAAATATAAGAAAAATAAATAAATAATAATAACAAAATAATTATATTTATGAATTCAAAATATTTCAAAATTCTAAAATTCTATGTTTTTTTTTTAACTTAATTATAATTAAAATATTCAATATTGTTATAATTTTTTGGTCTTACAGTTTCATATTGGAAATAAAGTCAATATAATAAATTAAAACAGTCTAATAAAAAATAATAAAGTAAATAGAAAAATAAAAAATATTGTTATGGAGATTATTATACAATATATTGAATTATTTATTTTGCCGCTTAGCTTGTAAATATTTTTAATATTTTTTTGTAGATGCTGTAAAAACGTGTTTATAGCTGAAACATTAGATATTGAAACGTTTAATATCATATTATTTTTGAATAATTTATTACTGTATTTAAAACAAAGTGAATATTTTAAAAATATTAATATATTTACATGTGAAGCAAGCAACGCTGTATTTATAAATTCTGATAGACTAAAGAAAAAATAATTACAACAATCATTTTGTCATAAAGAGTTAAGTGATTCGATCAATTTCCGAATAACAAGGCTGAAAACTTAATTTTTATAATAAAAAACTAATAGGAAGGAAAAATAAACACAAATGTCTGTTAGAATTCATTTTAAAACTATAAAAAGTGACAAAAAATAAGAAATATTAATATAAGTATATGTTAGGCAAGAAATTGATTTAAAAATTGTATAAATAGAATTTTAAGTATTTAAAAATTACCATATATTAATAATGAATAAATCTATTCACTTTTTATATAACAAAAGCTAAATTTGGACTAACAATAATAAAACATTGGAGTGTCCTGCACGAATTCTTCAATATGTAACAATATATTTTACCGTTGCAACTTTAACTGAGCTCAAGCTTTCGTGATTGAAAAGGCATGTTTAAAGCTCGAACTGTCAGAGCTTTTGTTGTTGAATGCTTTAAAAAGCTCAATGCTGATCAAAGCCGGTTTTGGTAATTGCGTATGCGCCACCGAAGCCGAAGACGAAGACGAATCCGAAGTTGAAACCGACGCCGAAGTTGAAGCCGTCAGCCAAGATGCATTTTGCATAAAGTATTTAAAACATTTTGCTTCGCTTGCTTTAAGCTGTTGTTGTATGAGGGAGCAACAACAACAACAACAACAGAAACAGGTCGCGAAGCACAAATAAAAAGTATTCGAGACAGGCGCAAAGCGAGCAGTTGGAGTTGAGACGGCGACGCGTGCGCACAAAGCAATAGAGAGAGAAAACGGTAAATGAAGTGCAATAGATCAAATGTGAAACAAATGGAATTGAAACACTGCCAAGTGCTGCAAAGTGTGCAAAGTCAAATTAACTTGTGTTAACAAATGATTCTCGTGCTCTTACGAAATAATTAATAGAGAAACAAAATGAAACAAAAGGCGACAAAATTTTAATACTTCTCTTTGCACAGGTCGAACTGTTTCAGACAACAAAATGGCGTCAATAAAAATCTGCATATTTGCGCTGCTCGTGGGTAAGTGAAGGCTGCTGCTGCTGCTACTGCTCTCGCCCATCGCTCTCGATGGCAATTAATGAAATGGCATCGGCAGTCAGCATAATGAGTAATTTTATTCAAATAGATTTGGCATCGTCCAAACAATTAGCATTCATTTCGAGCCCCAGCTGAAACAGTTGTTTGCCAAATGCATATTAATAGCCATAACACAAATGTAATTTTTGCCCAATAATTCAACATCAAATTGGAAACTGTCGTCGACTGTGAATTTGAATAATACGGATGGCTATGCTTTATGATACCCTAAAATTATTGTAAATGTTATAGAAAGGGCATATTGGTTTTCTGCTAGGGAATGTAACAGATAAAGGTAGTGAGATGGGAACTTATAGAGTACGTTTTATATATGGATAACATTTTTACTTATATAGAAGACTTGATCCTCATCAATAACATATGTACATATATACTGTGTGAGATCAGTCATGGGTAGTTCAGCCTGTTATATAACGACTCACATAGTAAACATATACATATATTATTATCTTCTATATGAATAAAATTGCTGTATAATATACATATAGTTTCTCTAAAACATACGTAGTCCATTCATTGTCATGGATCATTTCTAAATATTTAATTTCCCTTTCGCTATTGATGGGTATTTCGAATTCATGTAAGCTTGAGATATCGAACTAGTTATAGAATTTCTAGTAATTCTTACTCGGATGTAATTTTAACCTTCCTTATATAAAATATATAAAAGCTTCATCAATAGTTGCCCGAACCTCGGTATCAATGAGACTATTAGGGTGACCAAATAAGAGTAATAGCAAATAGAATTGCTCTAAAACAAAAAAGTTTTGCTATATTACGTTAATTTATTGTTTATCTAAAAGCCTAATATATGCCATAACATTTGGAATAGCACATATATCAAATGCTATTCTTACAATTGATGGCAGTACTTTAAACATAAGGTCAATATGTTAGTGACTTGGCCTACTTGGAAATTTTGTTGGATAACATTTCTGTTGTAATCTTATCGATTTAAAAATCTTATCCAAAATAGGTTTTAGAATTTTCATTTATATAATTTTAATTTTTGTTTTAATATGTATGACGGGTTTTCAGCTATCTTCGGAATATATTATATATTAACTTAGAAAACATTCTTGTTTGACTTGCAGCGCATTAGCTGACGAAGAGTTTTAGTAAATTTAAAAATATTTTTTTTTATAAGATATATGATGTTAGCATAAATTGAGTTTAATTTCAACAAAGAAATTATAGTTACTATTTAGTCTGCATGAAGGCTCAAAATGATTGAAAAACAAATGGCAAATCTTAAAAAATATTTTACCAACTAATAATTATGTATACCTCAAGTAACAGCTTAACTATAGCACTCAGAAATAGTATCACTCTAGTTTGGTCACCCATTTCCTTGCGTATTCAGGGTATTCCATAGTCAGTTACTACCCACTAGATATCTCTTACATGATTTTTCTTTGTTGCTATTTCATGCATTATATTTAAATTACATTTACATATGTGTGCATAATTTTGGTTTAGCAAATAAATAGACGTGTCAGCACGCATGCATTTAGTTTTAATTCATATTTGACTAATGTTCGACAATTAATAGATAGTTTATGCCCAGCTGGAAATGCGAGAGTATTTAGTTAGCATATTTTGCTTGGTGTGGCGCTTCATTAAAATTGTTGTCTGCCCACGTTTGAAATTGTATTTTTGTTAATTTTCACTGTTTACACAAAAGTTATATATATATATATATATATATAAATATGTATGTGTGGGAGTGTAAAACATATTTTGTAATCATGTTAAAATGGCCATGAAAATTATTGGCAATTGTTTGCGCTTCTCATTAAATATCATCTCTGTGTGTGTGGGCCTCAGAAATGGGATTCTTGTTTAATTACGGGCCAAATGTTGTGTGTGCGGAATAGCAACTAGTTCTGTTGGCCACAGAATAAGCTAACCATAAAACAAATGCAACAATCAAAATAAATTAGATTTCTATTATGTCGGAATGCGAAAGCTATGGCAATCAATAACTGAGACCTAAACAATTTAAATATTTATCCATGGGCCAGACAATGCTTGCGCCGCTCTACGTGATTCTCAAACGCCCTGTTCGGTTGGTCGCTGTCTAGACCACTTTAATAGTCAGTCAGTCGGCCCGTTCGGTGTGAATGCCTTGATTAATTCCCGGTTCAAAACAGTCGAATAAGCGACCTCAGAATATACTGCGAGCTGTTTCTATTTCATCTAGTTCATCTGGCAAATGTTCAATGAACTTCACACGCATGTTTCACGCCCATTTTGCTCCCGTCTCAACCACCCACAAAATTGTGTGACTCGAATTCGATTCGACGATGAAAGCAAACAGGGCAAAAAAAAACTTTGGTGTTTTTTGTTTTTTCTTTCCAATTTCATCAGCGCGGCAGCTAAGGCACTCAATTAATCTAGTTTAACCGGACTGGAAATAGAGTCAAAGGGGACGCGAACAGGGGAAAGGGGATAGGGGACGAGGGACTGGGGACTGGGGACAGACGACAGTTGTCGCAACCGGGATTCTATGATAAACTTGTCGACAAGCTGTCAGATCAATGGAAAACTTTGAGCGCACGGGCAACCAATATGTGACATAGTTGAGCATATGCCAAAGCGAAGATAATGTATGGAGAGGTCTATATACATCTAAATAGAACTATGATCGACGACGAAGAGAGTAGCAGTTGGAACATAGTCCAAGATAGTTAGATATATTAATGAATAGATTTAGATGGGGAGATTGATAAAATTGAAATATCATCAAAATAATTGAATAAATAGTTAAAATAATATTTATATGAGATACAATAAGAAGAATATATATAAGAAATAGGATGATATATAAAAAGCTCTAGTTGAAATAGACTTAGAAAGTCGTGTGTATATATCTTACAAAATGTGAGCAGAAAAAGCTAAAATATCTTTATATAATATATAAGATTAATAAAAAAAAAAAATAATAATTAATTTGCTTTCTACTGATATCTCTATATATGCAAATGCATATAATATATATCATAAATATCACGGATACATTTATGAGATTTATAATTGCATAAATTATTGAACAAAAATAAGTTATTGAAAATGGAATTATTATATTGAATTACTAAATCTTTATGTTCGATGATGTTTAAATATAAATTTTATCAATGTATCCGTGATATCTATGATATATAATCCATATAAAATAGTTTAGCTTAGAACATGTTAAGTAAAATCTCTATTCATTTCACACATCTGTTTGTCGCAAAGCACTTGCCATAGCTGAAGTTCCCTATTGACTCTCAGCTAGAGTAGAGCCAAAATCAACTATGAAAGTCATAGCAACTTTTTCTGCTTTTGTGAGTTTTTTCTCGTCGTATATTTTTTTGATTTTTCTTTTATTTTTTTGTTTTTTTTTTTTTTTTTTGGTCAAGTCGTGTACGAAAACGTGTTTCAATGACAAGCTGCAGCTGCCGCAGTGGCAACAACTTGTTTCATTGTTGTTGTTGTTCTTGTTGTTGTTGTTGTTGTTGTTGGTATTGGTGTTGGTGGCGGCTTAAATGTTGCCTGACACTTTACGCACTAATTGCTCTGTGGAATTGTTTCTTTATTAACGTTTAATCGAATGTCAGGCAGCCACAGGCCTCGTCACACCCCACTAGACGACAACAACAATAGCAACAACAACAATTTTTAATTGAATTCGTCATTTCTTGTATTTTCGTGTCTTGATCGTGTTTTATATTTTGTGCTTCTTTTGTTATTTTTATATTTTTGCAATGCTGCCATTTAAAGCGGTTCACCTTGAAGTGCCGCGAGTTGTTGCAATCCGCTGCAGCTTGTCGGAAGTGCACGGCAATGGATCTGTTGTTGTTTGAGGTCGGAATGCGATTGAACGACGCCTTGCCCATGCCTTGCGATTAGCTACCATCGCCTCAGCTGATTGGCACAAAAAACAGCTGATTTGGCGCTTCTTTAGATATTTTTTTGTTATTAACTTAGTAACTTTCACTTTTGAGGTCGCTCGCCCGATTAGCCCATGTCGCAATCCCCATTCCGTCCATAAGACAGCCAAGCAACACGCGCACTCATATACATATCGGCATATATTAAGTTCCAACAACTGGTTTTAAGCGTCTGAAAATTAAGCAAAAATATATGAACAAACTTGTGCCATACACTGAACAAAATTAATGGTGTTTGTGTTAACTGTTGACCGGCCGGCAAAAAAGAAAATCAAGAATTTATTATAATTTTTGTTATATAATAAATAAAATATATATACATAGTTGTATACATATATAATAATTAAGGCAATATATAAAAAATGGATAAGCCTTGACAAATATGTAAAAAAAATAAATTATTTTTACTGGTACAAATTTAATAGGAATATATATTAAAATCTTTTTTTTTTTACATTTTTATGAGTATAATTATCTATAATGTAATTGTATTTCAGTAATTTTTAAAAGTATTTATTAATTTTTTCCATTTATTATATATTTTGAAATTTAAAAAAGTTGTAGTTATTAAATTTACAACAAATTTATTTTCCTAAATTAAATTAAGAGTACTTAAAAATATGAAAAACAGTAGGCATTATATAAAACAATAATATTATTATTTATAGATTATTTATATCAATTTAAAAATTATATATTCACTAATTGTATTTATTAAATTTTTTCAGTAAAAATAATTTTTTTTTATTTCTACAAAAAGTTTTCTAATTATTTTCATCTTTCAAATTTATATGAAGAAGGAAAATACATTTGTGTTTTTTTGTCATTGAAGTTATTAAATTTTATTATTATCGTTATTTTTTTTTAAATTTTTGTATAATATACAGGAAAATTAGCATTTTTGTCTATTAACCGAGCTTCCGTTAATTCCATTAATTCTCTTTAAATACTTTTAATATTACTTCAAAATATTTCCGCTTGCCAGATATTTGAAATATTTATATACAGGATATTTTCGGAACGTTTCCGATCAAATTTCCGTTGAAATAAATTATATCAGCAATTTTCTAGCTAATTTTTTTTTATTTTATTTTTTTGCAATATTCTTTTTCGCTCGCACAGGAACAACGCTGGCTCAGCGCGCATATTTACGGGTGGGCGCGGGCCATCCGCCATCTCAGCGCCATTTGCCGCCAAGGATACGTGATCCCGTCCAGGAAGCAGCAGTGGAGCCCAAACGCAAACAAGTGCAGGCAGCGGCCGAGTATGAGCCCAGCGAGGAGTGTCCGGAGCCCAATGGCTTCTATCCCGATAACAAACAGTGCGATAAATACTATGCGTGCTTGTAAGTATACAAATTGATATATACATATATGTACATGTATAAGAAAATTTGCTGAAATTTGATTATTAGGTAAAGAAGTTTAGAATTTTTACTCTAGAAAAAGTTATATGCTTAAGTGCATACTGAAGTATTTTTTAAAAAGTACATGCTCACATTTATACGAATTCTTCCATATTATCATAATATATTATATTGTTAAATTTTGTTCTGAATTTCAAGCTTAATTTACATAATTATAAAAAGTACACAGGCCAATCGGATTGCATTAATTCTGTTTTATATTTATATTTCATTATTTAATTGGAATTTAATATATATGTAGCCCTATTAGACAAGCGAACTTTGTGCAGATTGTTCATACATTTGATGTCGTTTATACATCGTTTTAATTCAAAATAATATATGTACTTACCTCTGTTAACCCTTTAAAATAAATAAAAATATATATATTTTTATTCAGCAAGTCAAAAATTTGAAGAAATTATTACCTGAATTTCAATTATTAAATTTTATCAAAACTTTATTTTACTTAGATTGGTATTAAATTGTAAATAGGGAAATATTCTTCATTTAGTTTAAAATATTGATTTTTGGATTTAAAATTTTTAAATAAAATTTTTTTTTTAATTTTGAATGTCAGTTCTCATAAACTCTTAGGATATGTCTCTTTCTGTTACCATTTATAAATGTTTACGATATATATTTTAATAATATATGCTATTTTTAAAAAGTTGTAATAATTTTATTAAATTTTATAATTTTATAAAATTCTAAATTCAGCAAAATATTTATAAAATTCAATAGTTTAAATTGAGGCAATTATTTCCTCAAATTTCTGACATGCTGAATAGAAATATCTATATTTTTCTTAATAAATAAAACAAATGGTAAGAGGGGAAAGAACAAATAGTATTTAAAAATTAAAAATTTATCAATATTAAACATCAAAATGATCTTGAAAATTTTATTCAGAATTTGATTGGAGAATATATATATATAATATAATAAATTCTACAATTAAAACATTTGGGTACATACAGCTAATAATAATATGAAACGTTAGATAACATTTCATAACATTTTCGTATATGAATATATGTATAACAAGTAAGAGTGCTCTAGTCGAGACTGCTCGACTAGGAGATACCCTGAGCCCTGTGAGCCAAATATCATATCATTCTATACTCTTTTTAAGCATGCATAAAAACAACATATACACACGCATACATACATATGTACGCACGCATAGGCGCGCGCTCTGCCAACTGCGCAGTCGACGCAGCGACTTAATTGCTTAATAACTTTCCTTAGCGATTGACTAACTGCATAAAACTTTCACAACTTATTAATGGCATTTATATGTGTGTATTTGCCAAAGCACAAGTCTCTAGTATTTGATTTACGCTTTTTACAAATAGGGGACTATTGGGGGCGAATGGGGCGTGGCATCCAAAATCTAAAGATTACGTAATCTCCGTATTCATTACACGCACCCACACAGCAAATTTGAAGTCTCTAGCTCAAACAATGTACAAACTACACCTTAAAAACTTATTTTCGATAAGCATTAAAATCGATAACATTACAATTTTTGTTGTAATGTTCGTTCATACGAAGCAAACTTGACCTGCGCGTGCTATACACGGACCTACAAAAAAAATTTCAGCTGTCTAGCTCGTCTACGTTCTGAGATCGACGCGTTCAAACATACGGACAGACGGACGGACGGACGGACGGACGGACGGACGGACGGACAGACGGACAGACAGACAGACGGACAGGGCTAAATTGACTCAGCTCGTCGCCCTGATCAAGAATATATATACTTTGTGGGGTCTGACACACCTCCTTCTGCCTGTTACATACATTTAACAAAACCATTATACTCTGATTTCCCATTTTCAATGGGCTCAGGGTATAATGAGTGTAAAGGGGGGCGCTAACCTGATGACGCGCAGTGTATATATATTCCCTTATAGCACTGCCTTTATTATAATATATATATTATCACAAATTCGATTCAGAGTGTTTTGTATGCGCTGCATTAGCCAACTCACTCTTTGAACTGCTTCGCTTACCTTATTTTTTCGCTTTAATCAATGATGCGCGCAAATGTGCGTTTGTTCATCTCTCGCTCCATTGGCTCTTCTTCAGGCTGGCAGCATTCATAATTCAGGTGTGCTGAGAAAAGTGTTAAAATATGACACGAATCAAATGATATGTAAGCATCACAAAGAGAGCATGAAAGTAGCAAGTGAAAGGATGAGAAGGAAGGCTCAGTTACAGTGAATACTCTAGATTAACTTGTAGTCTTATTGGGTTATATTATATATATATATATATATATATATATATATATATATATATATATATATATATATATATATATATATATATATATATATATATATATATGTATTATTTAATGTATTTTAGGTAATCAGTGGTTTTTCTCTCGTCTAATTACAGAGACGGCGTGCCCACGGAGCGGCTGTGCGCCGATGGCATGGTCTTCAACGACTACACGCCCATCGAGGAGAAGTGCGATTTGCCGTACAATATCGACTGCAGCAAGCGTTCCGCGCTGCGTGAGTATTTGAGCCGAGTTCTGTTCTCCAATTTATTTTAAGTATGCAGAGCGTGTGGCTCAGCGTGGCATCTCACGCTCGCTGCTATATTTAAACCTGACTAAAATCAGACCAATAAACACAACAGCCGTGCCCACACTTATTTGCTCGTTACGCATACCTTTAAAGCTGGAGGAAAAAAAGAAAATAAAGCTAACTTATTTATTATGCAAAACAGCATGCGAGATGGTTAACCCAAATTGTTGTCGTCAATAGGTCTTTGGTCCCATGGCTTGGATGGGGGTCTCCCTCACTCTCTACCCCCTCTCCCTCTCTCTCTCTCTCTCTCTCTGGGTACTTCTTTTTTATTTTAGCCATTTCTTTGGTAGACTTGTTTTATTCCTTATTTTATTATTTTATTTTGTCACGCTCAGTATGATTTTATTGTTGCTGGAGGAGTGGAAGCTCTTTGGCCGACACGTGGCCTTCAAGGCTTTTGGCAGTAAAGAGGCTTAAAGCTGACTGTATTTTCTAATTTGCAATTAGTGATATTTCCATTACATGTTCATTTCGTATGCTCATACGACTCGCTCTCAAAAATTTCAATAAATAATTGTTCCTGCATCGAGGCAATTAACACACCTAATATTCTCGCCCACTGGCCATTTCAATTACCTTTGTCTTTGACCAGCATATGGCTTTTTTCATCTGCTCTCCTTTGTCTAAGTACTGCAGCATAATCGATTTAAGTCCTATGCTCGAGCAGGGTCCTTGCCAGAGGAAGTCTGCCCAGCGCTGGCCCACAGGAAGTTGGTCTGGCTAAGATATGTGCTTCCAGTAGGTTGCACTGTTGGCAAGCTGTTGGCCAACGGCTGCGGCAGTAAACTCTCCGTTTGAAGCATAAACAACTGCAGCCAAAGAATGTAGCCGAGACACTGCAAACTATGCTGGGCACGACTAAAAAACGCACGACTTCATATGCAAAGTGCACGAAATAAATTATAGAAAACTCCCAGAGAAAACTCAATGTTAAAGCATTTTTAAAGAATGCAAAAGTATATAGGTTTAGTGTGGGTGATAGTTACAGTTATTATAGTAGTGGAACATTCAAAAGAGGAGTAACCATAGTAGATATTATGGTTGAAATAGTGGTATTTTTAGAAATAGTCATAAAAGTAGTAGCAGAAATACTAGTTGAAGTAGTAGTATGACTAATGAAGAAGTAGTCCAAATAGTAGTAGTGGTAATACTAGTATAGCAATAGTAATAAAACAAGTAGTAGTATAATATTTTAGTAGTTAGAAACAATATATAAATTAGTAGAAGTAGTAGAAGTGTTGTAGTATAGTATAAAATAAGTATAGTATTTAAATAAGTAGTAGTAGTAGTATAGTAGAAGTATACAAAAAAGTATTACTAGTATAGACGAAGTATTAAAAGAGTAGTAGTAGTAGTATAGATGTACTAAAAAACGTAATAGTAGAAGAAGTTGTAGATGCGGCAATAAAAGTAGTAGTTTTAGTATAGAAGAAGTTATAAAAAAAGAAGTAGTAATAGTATAGAAGAAGTAGTAGTAGTAGTATGGAAGAAGTACTAAAAAAATTGTAGTAGTAATATAGGAGTACTAAAATGTAGTAGTAAAAGTACTAAAAGAAGTAGTAGAAGAACTACTAAAAAAAGTCCTAGTAGAAGTACGAAAAGAAGTAGTAATAGAAGTGGTAGTGAAAGTAGGGTAGTATTAGAGCTAGTAGCATAAATGTTATTAAATATTGTTGTTGAAGTAGATGTAGACGGAGTGTACTACTACTGTGAAGTGATGGAATTCGTAGTAGTGGAAGTATAATAGTTAGTAGAAGAAATAGTTTTAAAAGTAATAGAAGTACTGATTAAAGTAGTAGAAAATTTTTTAGTAGTACAAGGCGTAAACAATTAAATAGGTAGTAGTAGTGGTTGTAATAGTAGTAAATTAATAGTAAAAGTAGTACTCAAAGTAATAGTAAAGTAGTAGAAGCAGTAGAAGAAGTACCACTACATGTGTGTGCGTGGGGGAGTAGAAGTGGTAGTAGAATCAAGTAATAGGAGTAGTAGTAACAGTAGTAAAAGTAGTTGCAGTAAATGTAATATTAAATGTAGCTGCCTAAGAAAATACTAAAAATATATTTATTTAAATAAAAACATTTAAATATTTTAATTGTAATATCTCTCATATTCATATAATCCTTTATAGAAACTCCCCAATCCTCCCTGCACTGTCCGCGCAAAAACGGCTACTTCGGGCACGAGAAGCCCGGCATTTGCGACAAGTTTTACTTCTGCGTGGACGGGCAGTTCAATATGATCACATGTCCGTCGGGCCTGGTGTTCAATCCGAAGACCGGCATCTGCACGTGGCCGGACGAGGTGGGCGTCACGGGCTGCAAGTCGGAGGACATCTTTGAGTTCCAGTGCCCCAAGGTGAACGAGAGCATTGCAGTGACCCATCCGCGCTACGCCGACCCCGACGACTGCCAGTTCTTCTACGTGTGCGTGAACGGAGACGTGCCCCGTCGCAACGGCTGCAAGCTGGGCCAGGTGTTCGACGACGAGAACAAGACGTGTGACTGGGCACGCAAGGTGCCGGACTGGTAAGAGCAGCTGCAGCATTGACTTGATCTGTTGAAGATTGACAAATCCTTTCCTTATGCAGCGCTGATTGGTACAAGGATCGCCTGACCGATGCGGAGCTGGATGAGCTGGAGAATCCCAAGCCAAAGTCAACGACCACCAAGAGGCCAGCACGTGTGCGTGGCGCCTCCAGGCGCAAGCCCAAGCCGAAGGTCGTCCCCGAGGAGGAGCCCGAGGAGGAGTAGCTGCTGATCCAAGTGCCGACTGTGTTTAGTCTTAAGTCTGTTCATTCCTCCTAACAAATAAATTGTCGAATTCCGTCAATCATGAAATTCCGTAAATATCGCATGGCTGACAAAAAAAAGAAATAATAGGGGTATTCCCTGGCAGCTACATCGCTTACCAGAATGCAATCAATGCGGTCCTTGCTCTGCTTTAAATGCGCCTGCAGCGCATAAATTCAATTTGCCGTCGAGCATGCACAAAAGTATGCAACAAAATAGCAACAGCTCGAAGTCCACACTCACACACTTACACACGCGCACACACACTCGCATTGGACATGTGTATGACGTTTGGCAGACAAGGAGCATTCGATAAAACGGATCGAAAATTGTATTGTGCGAATTGTGAGAATTGCGAGCAGTTGAAAAGACGAGATTTACAGTGGCCATTACAGAAGTGTGTGTGTGTGGGGAGAGGGGGAGGTGGATAAGCTACGAGCTGACTGGGGGCCAATGGGGAGGGAGGGGTGGCCAAATCGTAAAATTGTATTGTTTAAGCAGGAGAGTAAAATCTCCGACAAGCGATAAGACATTTCTCTTGGCCGTGCTGCAGCATTTGTTTCGATGCCAACAATTGCCAATTGGCAAGTGGACGGATAAGGAAAACGATATATAGAGGGAGTGGGGAAACAGTTATAGGATTTCAAGTGGGCGAGCTAATATAAGGTGGAAGATATATGCATATTTATATAAGGTATCAATTTGGATTGCAGTGCAACAGGCTAACAAATCTCATATAGTCAGCGCTATTGGCTATGGGAAATTGACTTAAAGACTGAAGTGATGACTTTTCATATCTTTCTTGGCTTAGTATTTTAACATTCTATAAATAAGTATGTTTGGGATCAATATTATAATGATATGAGAGTAGACTGGTGTTAGCTAGATGAATGAATGCTTATGAAGGGAAGGTCTACAGGCTACAATCGCTTCAGTCTATGTTCGAGTATTCTGCTGTCTGTTAGTTTAACAACCAGATAGTTTTGATGTTTTCTTGTCTTTTTAAGTGTTTAGTGCTGTGCTGTTAGATTTCTTCAAGGACTGTTGGTATGTTATGGTCTCTATGTATTAATTGGTTGCGCTGCGAATCGAATTAATATCTATGTATGTTTCTTATTGTATCTCCTGACAATCATTTTGTGGCCAGCGTGTTATATGTGTCATATACATAAAATATATATATTATCTGAAGGTCTTTTAAAATTATTAAATAGATTTCATTTCATCAAGAAAACTTTAAACCACTGCAGTGGTTTATACAGTGCACTGTATAAATAAGTATGTGTATGAGCAATGTTATAATGATAGGAGAGTAGAGTGGTGTGAACTAGATAAATGAATGATTATGAAATGAGAAGATGATTAATGGATTTTACAATAGAAGTATGCGAAGTGATATAATCATATAAGAGACGCCATTTTTAAGTGTTTTGAGAATTGGAAGAAATGTTAGCAAAACTACATACTATTTAATGGGGATTATTTTGAAGGGGACAACATTGAAATGAATGTATAAATAATAAATTTAAAAAAAAGTTAAGTCGCATTACTCTTTGAAGGAGATCTCTTGATATTCTGATATTCTCGTATATATCTGAACTTCCACTCAGACTTAGACTAATACTCACTTTTATAACTGATAAGGTTTAACTACAACAATTTTTTCTTCTTTTTTTTCTTATTCAGCTAACTAGTTTGTAGAATCCATCCTCTTAATAACTAATGTAACCCTACTACATATACTAATTATATATTTCTATATACCATATCAAGTTTATCAAAATTCCCAGCTCATACCTCGAATCTCAACACATATTGAGCATCTGCTGTTACAATTCATCAAACCAACTCCACACACACACAGTTTGAAACTGAGAGTAGTTCGCACAGCGGAAATTAACTTGAACAACAACAAGAGCAGGAGGAGGAGCAGGAGCAGGAGGAGGGCAGAACATACGCAGCTCGATTAAATAACGTACTTCAAATATGGGCATATCCAAGTTAAACAATTTAGGGCAAGCATCAAAGCGTGCGATGCCTAAACACCGGATGAGGCGCTCAACCATGATGATGAGCGTGGCCAGCGCCGCCTGTTGGCTGTATCTTTGTTTGGTGTTAATGAACAACTCAATTCCACTCAACTCAACTCAGCTCGACTCGACTCCGCTCTACTCGACCTGATGCTGCCCCATGGCGACTTATGACGCGGTCACTGGCGCACGCACATGGCCAGGACGACGAAGGACGGAGGTTGGAAGGTCGACAGGATTGCTGTTAGCCCGTTGGCTTTGGCTTCTAATTAATCAACCCACCGCCCCCACCGGGCAGAGGGTCAGAGGGCAAACACTGCGAGTACGTGGAGCGAGGCGAACTGGCGTCACGCTGTCAATAATTTGGCACGTCCTGTGACCCGATCAACGCTCGCTCTTCCACCTGGCCGACAGCAGATGCTATCGAGTGGGCGCCATCTAAAAACCATTTCGTCGAACTCAGCGCCTACTTAATCAAGTGTAACATGGACATGTCCAGGCGCACCTGTCGCCTGACAGCCAGCCCGGCCAGGCCATTGTCTTGGCCGCCTCGAATATGTATGAGTGTGTATGTGTGTGTGTGTGAGGGAGTCCACGTCCTGCGAATGCCGTCTCGTATCAAATGTCAAATTTGACATAAACAAGTGTTTACATAATGACAACAACAATTTGCGTAATTGTCAGAGACAGCAGCGTCACGAGGTCAGATATGTATAGCTTCTGTCGGTTCTAGTCTCTGGCCCACTCCCACATGTCCTTTGTCCTAGACTTGTCCTAGCTGTTAGCTGAGGGACGCATTCTTCTATTCTGTCTTCTATTTTTCTAGTTTGATTGTCATGTTGCATAATTAGTTGGCGAGTTGATTAATTGACGGTATGATACGACGTGATAAGAACTTAAGAGCTGAGAGGAAATGCTACTGACTGAAAGACTGAATGAAATGGAGGACTACAAACTAATTGTGGCTTGTGGTTAACTAAAGGAAGTCTTGAAAATTTATTGATTCTTCAGTTAGTTACTGAAGTCTATCTCTAAGTATAAGCATGAATTAAAAATTTACTAGCTACGGCAGTCAATATGGTTGATGAAATATTATATATTATATATTATATATATTATATATAATATCATCAATTAAGTTCGATCAATGCTGAAGTTAAGCTTTTTTACCTTTCCTTTTTTTAATCTAAGTAATATGAATTCAGAAAGAGCAGCACATTGGAGCTGAAATTTGTTCTAGAGTTTTTTTATATCAGAATAATATAATAAAATCTTCTTTAATTGATTTTAAAATTAATATTTCGTTAACTTAAAAACTATTTTTTTTATGAAATATTAAAATAAATATATTTAAATATAAATATTGTTTTTTTTTGTTTTTAATTAATTTCATTTATTATTTTTCTTTTTTAATCTTTTTTTTTTCATTTTTTTAAAATAAATATTTCACACACCAAACAAATTTTATTTTTAATATAAATATTTAATTTATTAATTTTTTTTTATAAGAATATAATATTCTCATTTTCTAGATAGTTTAAACTAAACACAATTTTATAAAATATAGTTTAGAGAGTAATGGAAAATAATGAGCACATAATACAAGTTGATTTTATTGAGATTTGTTAACGATGTTTCTTTATTGAGTTCGAATTTAAGATTAAGAGCTTGATATTAGAATCGAGCTCAAGAAGCAGCTGGCGACTGTCCGCTTAGCCAAAAGTAGGAAGTTTTTGTTAAGTTATAATAGCCTTATAAAAAATAAATAAATAAAATAAAAAAAAAATATATACACAAAATATATATATACATATATATATATAAAAGATCTGCAGCCAGACATTGCTCTTTTGATGTGCTTGTGCTTTTGCTTGCGCCTTAATTCCATGAATCGCAAACACTTTGGTGTTGAGAATCCTTTTCGGCACAGCCCAAAAGCGAGGATATTGCGCTGCTGCTGCTGCCGGGTTACTCTGTTACTCTGATGATGGTTGCGTTGGCCAACAGCATAATGTGGGCTCGCAGCGCAAACAATATAATAAGAAAAGGGACGAAAGAGAAAAATATGCCAATGCCTTATGCTGGGCAGAAGTTGATTGTTTGCTCCTTGGGCTATTTGCTTTCTTGATGAAATAATTAAATGTCATTCATTGAGGCCCTTTGCAGCAGCACCAGAAAGTAGCCGAAAGTAGCAGCAGCAGTAGAAAGTAGCAGCAGCTGCTGCCTGTTTGCCTTAGACCGTTGCCCGATTCCTTCCCTCATAATTGTTGACCACTTGCGCATATCCTTTTTGCGCCTTCGCTTCTGTAACTAATTTGTGCAGACGCCTTGGGGCGGTGTCCTTGCGCCCCACGTTTTGATTTTACCACCATGGACACGCCCATCTTTTCACGCCCAGCAAGTTCATTAAACTTTCGTCAGGGCATCCCACACACACACACACACAGCTGGCTAATTAAGTGATGCACACTTTCAGGCAGCGGCAGTTTAATGAACCGCCTCCATGACTTTCGCACCTGCCTCAACTTGTCGCCTGGGTTGGCCAGGATTGGTCTAGCCTAGCCTCGACTCCATTTGCATATTAGTAATATTCAAAATCAGCCAGTTTTAGGACTCGAAGTCCAACTGCATCACATAGACAGACAATCGTCTGGACGAACTTCTGGCGTCTTGAGCAGGCAGAGGAGAGTGCAGAGAGGGAGAGAGGGAGAGAGGGAGAGAGAAAGAGAGAGAGAGAGAGAGAGAGAGAGAGAGAGAGAGAAAGAGAAAGAGAGAGCGAAAGAGAGAGAGGGAGAAAAGAGTCTCAATGTCAGTTAAAGTTTTCTGCCAAGTCAATGTTCTGCTCGCTGGGATAATTGACGGATTTAATAAAATATAAAAAAAACTTTAGTATAATTCTTTAATTTTTTAAAGTAATGTAATTAAGAACTTTAACAGTATTTATTCTGTCTGCAGTTAGAGTTTTGTTTAGTTTTGCAGAAGACTTTGGCAGTTATATTTTAAATAATTTAATTATTTAATTTATATTTACTAATATCCTGTTGTAACTTTAGTCGCCTCGTACGACAAGCTGTTACGGCTGAGGTAGTATTCTAAGACCCGCCAACCACACGGGGAATATCATTCAAAACTGAGAATATATTTATTATGTTTTAAGAGCTGAAGTCATTGAAGAAAAGATCATTTATATACTCTATATAAATAAATATATACATATATAGACACTTTTTCTTCAGCAAAGATATATTCATTTTACATTAATTTATTTATTTTTTATTCTATTCAACATCATTTTATGATCAGCAGATTTATCTGCGTTGCCATCGAATGTAATTTTTTAAGTTTTCGCCTGTTGTAATCGGAACCTAGATTAAATGTGAGCTGATTTGGATGCGCTGCATCAATCTATCCAGGAGCTTAGACGAGTGTCGTCAGTTCCAGTGTGGATCAGTTTTAACCTGTTTGGTAAACAAATTATTATTATTAATTTAATGAAATGTATATCTTTTTATTATATTTTTTTATTTTATTGAATTTTTATTTTATTTCATTTTATTCAAATTTAAGTTTCATTTTTATTTAATTTTAATTGTTTATTTTATCTTATTTTTATTTTCTTTTTATTTTATTTTAATTTAATATTTATTTTTATTTTATTTAAATTTATTTTTATTTAAATTTTATTTTTAAATTTATTTTTACTTAAATTTTATTTTAAAATTTAATTGATTTGACTTTTATTTTTATTTAATTTTTATTTGGTTTTTACTTTATTTTTTTTTTCCTTTATTTTATTTTTATTTAATTGGTATTTTATTTTTACGTGTTCTTTGTTATATATCTTTTTTGTTCTATTTTTCTATTTATTTTTGTTTAATCCATATTTTATTTAAATTTATTATATTTTTTTATATTTTATATATATATTTTTTTTTTCATTTTTTTATTTTATTTGTATCTTGTTTTTGTTTAATAATTTGTATGCATATGTTATTTTTATTTAGTTATATTATATATATATATATATATATAAATTTTTATTAATTTTTTTTAAATTGTACTTTATTTTGTTGTCCTTTAATTTTGAATATATAGTTTTGGTTTTTTATTTCGGTTTTATTTTATTTATTTATTTTTTTAATCCTCGATTTGTTTAAATAAGTCTGGCTCAGTGAATTTCCTAACTGAATATTCCCGTTTGGGTAACTTTTGCTTTTAAAAATCGTGTAGATATTTATGAGCAAAACTTACTCTTACTATCCATACTATTTATTTGCTAATCAAATCGGTAGAGTTCTTTCATAGAAAACGAATAAAGTTTCAATTAAATTTTAACAAATGGTCGAAATTTTGTAATTTGCTGCTTTGCATAAGTCAAAGCGATGGGCAAAGCAAATGCCAACCTAAAACTGTCAAAAAGTTATGAATTCGCTTGACACACAAAAAAGCCTCACACACACACAGACAAATACACACTTCCACATATACACACACCAATACACACACATTTGTAGTAATTGCATTACAATTAAAGGGAAGATAATTTTAACTAGAGCTACCGCAGCATGGCATAACAAGAAGACAAAAAAAAATGCTTTGCCAATCCCGACTTGGCTTAGATAAATCACATAAATTTATTATGATGATGGCATAAATCATAGGGCCATATATAAAATTGCAGCAGAGTTTCGGTTGAATTTTTTGGGCTTTTTATTTTTTTATTTTTTCATTTTTTTTTTATTTTTTATTTTGCTGTCTCGCTCGGGGCATTGTTTGCATTCTCTAAACGCCGCAAAGTATGCAATGCGTGCAGCCAGTTGACAGAGAGCAGCCCCAAAAACCAGCAACAGCAGCTCGCCCCAAAAGCCAGTCAATGGTCGCCCTGTGCCCAAAACTCCCCGTTGCGGCGCAATTTTCGGACAATTTCGAGCTCCTATATGGAGCACTCGACTAGCCGCTGCCTGCCTGAATACAAACCTCGTTGCGGCCAGCTCCATCTGTCCACCTTCTCTCCGCTCTCCTCTCGTCTCCTCTCCCCTTTGGGTTCATTGCTAAAAAATCACAAAAATTTGTTGTTGCATGAAAATAATTTTCTTGTTTTTGTGCCAGGCAGCTTGTAGGCATCCCCATGGCTGTGCAGTTAGTGCCTGTATTTGGCCAGGCTCTGCCATTTGTTTTTACTGCCTTGTATCATGCATGCCCAGTGAACGAAGATCCAAAGGAGTATATTAGTTGTATGTTTTGCTTGGTACTTATATGCATATAATATATGGTATATAAAAATAATATTTTGATTTCTTTTTTTAACTGCTTGGCCTTTTTAACATGAAGAAAATAGTTTAAATATGTTTTTAATTATTATATAATTTTACAACTGTTCATTTTTCTATTGTTATTAATATATTTTTTTTTTCTTATAATTTTTATATATTTCTTTTATTTTTATTAAAAATATATATATTTATTTAACATACATGTTTTTATATATTGAAAAAAAAAAAAAATTCAAATAGAAAAACCATAACAAACAATTTTTATTAAAATACATATTTTTGATTCTTAAAAATGTACTTTAAATAAAAATATAGTTATTTTCAAAAGCAGTAAATATCAACATTAAATTTAATTTTATATTTTTGAAAATTGTTAAATATAATATAAATGATAAAAAAAATTGTTGTAGTTGTTTAATTGCTAAAAACAATTTATTTAATTTAAACATAGCTGTTAATTTTTTTTAATTCCTGAAGTTATTTTAAATACTAAAACATTTTTACCTATTGAGAAAGATTAAATGTATAAAATAAAAACTTATCTTAAAAAAAATGTTAATCGTATATTTTTATTAAATAGTTGGATTCATAATTCAAATAATATTTAAGAAAATAAATAAATATAAATAATATCAAGATATTTTTGTTTTAAAACATTGCTGTTCCACTTTATTCATTTTACTGACAAATATTGTTAATTACTATTAATTATAAATTTTTAAAAATAAAATTTAAATATTTATATATTTTCTACGATAAAATATTAAATAATTCAAATTTTTAAAAATATCTAAGCAAATACATACAAATTTAAAATAAAAATGTAAAACACCTTTTCTACTTTACAGGGTATTTTGGCATTCAGTCCATTATCCCACTGCAACTATGACTGTCTCGTTTTTATCGTTGTTTTTGTTTTTGTATTTTTTGGTGTCTGTCATATTTCATTGGCGGCCATGT
Source organism: Drosophila meridionalis (assembly GCA_035045145.1). Taxonomy (NCBI): domain Eukaryota; kingdom Metazoa; phylum Arthropoda; class Insecta; order Diptera; family Drosophilidae; genus Drosophila; species Drosophila meridionalis. Next base: position 10,268,439 of record JAWNPG010000031.1, read on the forward strand.
CCATAATTTCCATGTTAATATTGCCCCTAAGTCGTAATTCAGCTATGCAATTAACTCGCCTGTGTTTTGTTCGCTTTCCACACAGCGAACACCGCGCAGAGACATCGAGAGAAATCATGTCCCATGCAATTAACATGTGGAACAATTGTCGTCAAATTTGTCAGCGAAAATTTTGTTTTGGGGATTTGTGCAAATCATAGGAGGATTCAAGCCACATTAGTCTATTTGGTAATTGATGGAATTTTATTGATTTCATAAATGCTGAAATGTGTGCGTGTGTTTTCAATGTGTTTGTTTTTCATGAGTTTTGCAGGGCGAAAGGTGAGTTTTGAGCAGAAATAAATTTCTATATACGGTAGATTTTTTTTATTATTTAATAAATGTTTTTTTTTTTAGAGATTTGCTGAAAGATTAATAAATCTAGATTTATTTTTGAGGCTCTCAGATCATTGATCAGATCATCTCTGTCTCTTTCTCCTTCTATTTCTCTTTCTCTTTCTCTTTCTCTTTCTCTTTCTCTCTCTCTGTCTCTCTCTCTCTCTCCTTTCTATTACAGGGTATTTCATAGCTGAACTTTCTTATTTTATTTCATATTTTATTGTCTAAAACATTAAACATATATTTAAATTATAATTTCCTAAATAGGCACTGGGGAGCATTTAATAATCCGTGTGCTTTGTGAGTTTTACGCATCGTTTCATCAGTTTTCTTTTTTCGTGAGCATCAGGGGTACTCCGCGTAATCGATAACATGTGCACGGCCAAAAAGAAAAAATATGTCTTTAATGGATTGTCAGCTAGTTGTTGGCTTAGCATAAAGCAGGATTAGCACAGCTCAAATATGATTTTTGATTTGAATCATTTAATTACTAATTTCCAATTCGTCAGAGGGAGTATAGATTAAGTTGACTTAAGTTAGGTGAATGCATGACTAGGCAATAAATTTAAATAGAAATTGATTTTGCACTGGAAATTGGGGTTCAATTTTGACTGTAAAAAAGCCTTAATTATGGTAGAAGATAGTTGAATAAAGTGTATATATAATATATAGTTGAATAAACCTTTATATATTATATATTTTATATAAAATCATTCAACTATTTAACTATAATTTATATACAATTTTATTCAACTATCCTTTACCAAAATTAATGCATTCTAATACTGAAAAACTTTTTTTATATTCAGTTTTCAATAATTGATGATATATTTAAGATTAATATCAGATCATTAGTCATTTATAAATACTGCATTTTTGATAGTCATAAAAAACATTTGTAATACGAGTATGTAGAACTAAACATATATATTTATACAAATTTATATATCTATACATATTTATTTATTTATATATTTATATATCTAAATATCTTTATATCCGAATGAATGTATATCTTTACATCTTTATATCTGTATATCTATATATCTATATAGTTTTATATCTGTATATCTATATATCATAAATCGATATATATCTATGGGATCGAGCACCATATTCTTTCTGAAAATCAATTCTTATCTCTATAAGGAAGTTTGAATTTCACTGTAGAGCTAAATTGTTATGATGATAGTTGATATCGTTCTTCTTAAGTGGCTTCCTTAGGCTAACAAATTGATGGCAGATAAGACGCCCTCTCAACAGTTGTATGGTATATATATTGAACATATTTAGGTTTTGCCCAAACAGTAATAAATTTAATATAGTTTAATTTATTTTTAAATTCTTCTCCTTAATTAAAAATAGAAGGCTCTCACTATTGAACTGAAGTTTATGTGATGGAATGCGGCAGCGCTTGAAGTCGACTTGCCTTTTCGCCACTCCAACTCAAATCAGCTTCAATTGGTTTGCTAAAATGCTTAGCACAACAGAAATCCGTGCGACGATGCGCAGTCAAAGTGGCAAGCAAAGCTAGAGGAGCTAGGGGAGCTGGAGGAGCAGCAACAGCAGCAGGAGCACCTGGTGCATCTACACATACTCTTGACAACGTTGCATATTTAAAGGCGTCTAAGTGCTGGCAAAAAGTGCAAAGCGCGACGTCTGACACATCATGCATGCTGTTTTGGCTTGCCTGATTGTTTTGAGTGTCAGCGTCAACAGCAACAAGAATAGCAGCAACAACAGCAACAACAGCAACAACAGCAACAGCAGCAACAACAACAACATCTCGCATTCTACATCAAATTCAACATGATGAACAACCAGAACTTGGAGCATTGATTGCATTTGCGTCTGTCTGCCAACAGCCACGCCACCACCCACGCCTTCTCCCACTCCCACTCCCAGTGAACAATGCCGTTGACATTCCAAGTGCAGAGACAACCGGAGACGTGAACCCACTTCTTGCTAATGCCTAAAAATTTGTGTAGGGCCCTTTTGGACTCGGATGCCACTTGAGAGCCGGCGTCGACATCCTGCACCGCCTGCACTCTCCACTCTGCACTCCTCTGCATCTCCACTGTCTCTGCCAGGACTTTAATCTGTGCCGATGGCAAATAGTCAAACAATTGCAGTTTAGGGCTAGACGCTCCAATCGGCTGCCAATGGGCTGGAAAGCTTCGGTGCTCCGGCATTCGCACAAATATTGACTATGCTGCATATTGATTGGGTCTCTGCTGTTGTTGTTGTTGTTTGGGATTTAAGGGGTAACTGGCTAAACACAGGTCCTTTGCCAGGCGTTAATGCTGTTCGGCATTCGCCATTTCCCACTCGCCATTTGCCATTTGGCGTCTGCTGCAACTTGTCAGCGACACCTCCATCAACAACCTTGTTGACACTTTAACAGCAGATCCAGGGCCACGGTGCGCACTCGCTATGTGCGCTTTAATAAAGGCATGCGAGTGGAGTGGGCTGCTCTCCCCTCTCATCTCCCCTCTCCCTTCTCGACAGCTTTGCGAAATACTTAACGCTGCGCGCTGACATTGTTTGACATTGTAAAAATTGCTTTTAATTAAAATACTATGTGCATAGATATTAACACTCTATAGCTCCATATAGTCATGCATAAAATGCTGTCATGGATGAGATGCATAGAATTTATTTAGATTTATGTGTAGAGTGAAAGACAGCGAAAGACAGGCAATAAGGAAACCATATCATAGTCAAGCAAAAAATATATAAATGACCTGATAATACTATTTAAGATCTATGAAAAGAGATATGAGAAAGAGTACTGAATTCAATAGAGAATACTTACGGAAGTTAATCTTCATCGATACATGAATCGATATATATCGAAATTAAATATACGAGTAGGCAAATAACATAATCTGGAGCGCAACTGGGTTTTTTCAGAACTTCTGTTGGGGTATCACTCTCATTCTCCTGCGTATCCCATAGCAATTTTTGAACTTTTTTTAGAGAGTTCTATTATATAATATTTCTGGGGTTCTTCTTAGAATCTCCTTACATAGTGTACTGCGAGAGTTCTCTAAAAGTTGACGTTGGGTTATCCTACCAAGCCTTTCCGAAGGTTTGTTTAAGGGACTTAAGGATTATCATAGAGTTCCGGTCAGGTTTTCTTGGGTTGCATCTAAGTGATTCTATATAACTATACTATAACTCTCTTATGGGTCTTTGAATGTATAAAGCAAGGGTTCTTTTTACGTTTGCTTAGGCTTCTCCTCGATTTACAGCTCTCCTAGAGCTGATATTTCCTTGGTTTTTTGAGATTACCTTGGGATTTTTAAACTGTTATCCTGCAGAACTCCAGAATAATTATAGTTCGGTTCTGATAAGTTTCTCGTTAAATTTACGTGGGTTGCCTAGGATTCATCCTCGGGCTATCCAGAGTTCAACGCTTATCATGAGATATTTCATGGATATGTGCTGGAACTCTCTTTTATTTATTTTATTTTATTTTTAATTTCCTTTACCTTATTCTAGACTTCTCTCTTTCGGTTCTCTTGTGATTCCTGTTTAACTATTATCAAAATTGCTATAAATGTATTTATTTGACTTAGTTTATATTCAAAATTAGTTAAACAGTTTCTATAATTGCTATAAGTACACAAGAAATAAGCTCTCTTTAGCTTGCCAGAGCACAATACTTATTTACAATTTGCCATCAATACAAATCAATCTCAATCAAAGTACCCACAAATGCGATTCTATGAAAAACCAGCTAGAAACACACACGAAATCCGCTTAGCTACCCTATAATTAGCCCTCGTCGTGCGTAGGTGCCACAGAGACAGCTTGCTACAGTCCGACTCGGTCTTTCCCTGTGACTCCCACACCAATCCGCAGCCAGAATCACGCGTCATCGAGTCTGAGTCTTTGGTCTATTTATTATTGCATAATCTTAAAGGCTTAGGCAGGCGAAAAAAAACTATCTATCAATCGAAATAAATCTGCAAAGATCGTTTGGCGCACTCGAAGTTCAATTTTTGTTGACGCCATTTGAAATCGTATCGCATCGTAATTCGAAAAATTGATTAATTTCATTGTTTGTCGCTTGAAAACAGGTTTCATTCTTATATATTTATATATTCATTTGGATCAACTTAATTGATTTCATTGTGAATGAGAAGTGTGTTGAAATGTTTCTTTAATTATTTAATAACTATTGGAATTTTTGTACATTGATGTTTATGGAAGTTTTATAAGTTTAATGCCATTTTTGGCAGTTTTTTGTTAAGAAGTTTACAGTTAATAATTTTAAAATTATATAAAGAGTTAATAAGTTTATTTAATAAGTTAAATATTTATTTGAAGCAAAGAGTAAAAGTTAACATAACGAAGAATGAGATTCATGATAAGATATAAAGAGAGCAAAAAAACACTGATTGGGACAAAGCGTAAATGTAAAAGTAAAAGTAAAAAAGAGGGAGAGAGAGAGTGAGAGAAAGAGAAAGAGAGATAAAAAGAAAGAAAGAGAGAGAGAGAGAGAGAGAGAGAAAGAAAGGAAACGACAGAGAGAAAGAGAGTGAGAATGAGCTAGAAAGAGAAAGTAAGAAAAAGCGAGAGTGAGCAAAAGAGAGAGAGAGAGAGACAGAGAGAGCACTGATAAAACTGAGAGAACTAAGAGACTCAAATAACTGTAAGAAAGAAAGAGAGTGAGAGAGAGAGACAGAGCGAGAGAGAGAGACAAAGAGAGGGAGAGAGAAAGAGAAGAAAGAAAGAGAGGGAGAAATATACAGGATTAAGAGGGAAAAAGAAATTTTTATTAAAAAAAAAAAGATAGAAAAAATAGAAAAAAATTAAAAAAAAATACAAAGTTAATCAAAGTCTAAACGACTGACTCACTTGAATTCATGAGAAGCACTTAGTACAACTATACCTACATTTTTGTAGGCAAGTAACTTAACTTGAATTTATAGAAAGGGGTATAGTTGAGACTTACAAAAAAGTTTACTTATATAATAACAACTAAGCTAAAATACATGAGAATCGTATCGAATACCTAAATAACAGTTATCAGCCGAAACGTTGCCTTATTTAATTGAATTTAATTTAAAATATCATATTCAAGCGTCAAATTAAGCTTGAATAAGGTGTGAATCGCATCACAGTCAGCAGCCTATCAAATCAGTCTCATTGCTCCTATTGTTCATTGATAGCCACGAATCAGTTTCTTATATATATATATATATATATATATATGTTATATATAGTCCCATCTCAACTGATGCTCTATAATCAAGTGAATGAGATGAGTATTCAAGCTGCAACATCCTAGCACACGCTTTGTTTTTATCCCTTTTCCAGCGATTTCCATTATTGATTTTCCGATTGCTGTGCAGCCACGCAGCACTTCAGCGAGACTTTTCCTGTTTGTATTTTCTTTTATTTTCACTTCAGGCATTTTCTTAGTTGAACTTAACTGCTTAGTTGGCCCGCTGGCCAGGTGTAGTCAACTATCGTTTGTTCTGCCGCCTTGCCGCCTACGCGCTGTGGTTAGAGTGCGCACATTTGAATATCCGTTTCAGCGCCAATTTTGATGGATTATCTCGACTGGCATATTGGCGACAAACAAATCTGTAGAGTCGTGGACTAGCAGGGGGCAGGGGCAGGGGTATGTCCCGCACAAGCACAAAGCTGTCTGTGGACTCATTCAGTCGACAAAATGTTTGCCATACATGCGATTCGTCTCAGGTCGTTTGTCTTTGCCAAGCTGACTGGCAATTATGCTGTTCGATAGTTCCACGATGAATACTTCATATGCACAGAATGCGGAAAGGTGTTTATCAGCTTGGATTTGCCTGTCAATGCAAAATTTTGATCGATATCTGAGCCGAGCTGAGTTGAGCTGAGGTATTAACGCATGACACCTAATTGGCTTAAATTCCCTCGCCCAGTTCCGCAACTCAGGAATTGAAATCACGAGCGCCAGCCTCACCTGCATTTCACACTCGAATGCCCCACTGTGCACTTACGAGTCGCCCACACATTGATTTCTGTGCAAATTGTCTGTGGAGCTGCCTTTGGATGCTCTCGACTACCTTTTACCTTCACCTTCTTCTTCTTCTCCTACTTTTTCACGCCACTTGCCGTGATTTTGTATGTGTATATCTTCCGCTGATCTCCCTCACTCTCTCCCTCTCCCTTTCTCTCTGCTCATTTCGCTAGCTAAAAATGCATTTCCTGTCAAGTGTAAAAAGGAAATGATGTGATGCTCTCGAGCTTTAACGTGCAATCAATCATTGCCGCCTCGCACTCGCAATCGCACTCGCACTCGCACTCGCATCTCTGCTATTTTACAGCCCTGCACACACAGCAACCACACCCACCTCCCACCATCCACCTCGCCTTCATCCTGTTGTCCTTGACTGTGTGAATTTGTTTTTTTTCTATTTTCTTTCATTCTTCTCTTGCAGTTGCCAGCTCGGGCCGTCGTTTGTGGCGGGCAAAGTCAACGAAAACGAGTTTATTAAGCCAGGCAAATAGTGTTAAGTATTTGTCAAATGTCAAAGTGTCTACTCCCCACCCCCACACACACTCGTGAGTGTATTCGCTTTTGCACTCGTCACATCCCCATTTGATTCGCTGCATTTCCGTTACCTCAATTTCCGCTGCTCGCCAAACGCCATTAAATGGAGCTCTGCCTGCAGGAAATCATTAACGGCGTGCATCTTTTATGCAGCAGCTAAATACAAACTAAATCAACAAGGAAATGGTGTCGAATCGAACAGCAGATACCCTGTAATTTGCTATGTTGTTGGTTTGAACTGTTTGGTAAATGTTGGAGATTAGATTTTGTGTGGGATTTTCTTCTTATTCAATTAAAGATGAAGAGAATGCTGCAAAATCGTTCTATGCATGTATGATATAAGTATATATGTATACAATATATCAATACAATATAGAAGAAGAGGAAGCATCTCCTAACTGACAACCTTTCTTATAACTAGCAATTTGGTTTCTTTCAATACTTTCTGCATAGTTAAGTCTGAGTGCAGAAGAATAGATCTAGATGAGTTTGCACTATGATTCCACTTAATAATCCCTCTCTGGCTATTTTTCTATATATGTAGCAAACACATTTCAAACTGATAGGCTTCTATCCTGTTGCTATCTTGTTGCTATCCTGCTGCTCTATCTGTATATGCAAATCGCGAATCAATTTTAGCTGCCATCTTTTTAGACCTTGTCACGTTTTAGAGCCGCGCACTTTCTGTTGCCTATCAATTTATAAACACAATTACTCAAACCCCAGTCGCCAAATTCCTTAAAATATATTCAAATTATTTATATAGAATATTAAATTTAGAAAATTCAACTCACTTGTCAATTTATATATATAGTAGTATATTTAGTTGTGGTATATTTAAATATGTTTATATGGGAAATTAATAAAGAAAATATTATATTTAGAAATTAGAAAATATTTGTATATTTAAATAAATTAAAATATGTTTTTTTTGTGTATTGAATATTAGTTTATAATTTTAAATATTAATAAGAGTTTAATTTCTTTTTATACCTTGTTAACAGTAATTATAATAATTATATAATTATAATAATTATAATATATAATTACTAAAAATGATTAGTCTAAGACAATTTCTTAAAGTTAAATTACTAAACCATTAAATTTAGCTCAAGGAATGCAAGTCTCTGGCCATTAGGATTTCCACAAAGGATTTTTCTTTAATTTTATATAAACAAAAAATAATAATTAATATATGTAGTATTTAGCTTATAGATTTTAGATTTTTTAGAAAGTCAAGATATTAATACATATATCAGCAAGATTTCGTATATATTTTGAGCCAAAAGAAACTTGAGTTAAAATTGACTCGAATTTGTTGGCAATTTTAAACAATTTTATATCATTACAAACAAAGACGAATATTTAAAATTTTAAAGTGTTTCGAGAACTAAAATTTATTATATTTAATTTCCATATGAACTTAAAATATAATATATTTCATAAATATTTGAGGTAAGGAAGCACAAAACAAGCATTATTTAATTTCAAATACAACTTTAATATATTTCAATTTAAATAAATATATTTATATTTGTAAATTTATAAATATTGTAGAAGAAAAAATAAATATTTGCGGTTAATTTTTAAAGATTATTCATAAAAATGATATTTTATTTACAATATATTATTTATTTATATTTTAATTAAATAAATAGAAATAGAAATATATATACATATATATATATTATATATAGTTTAATTATATTTTGTTATACGCAAGAAAGAAAAGTTTTAGTATAGGAATATATAATTTGAATAAAATAGTAAAAAAAACTATCAATTATATTTGTATACGGATTGTATATTTATAAGATATTGAACATATTTCAATTAAAGTAAGTTATATAAAAAAATATTATTATATTATATATAATATTAACTATTAATATTTATATTATTATACTAAACGTATTTTTATTTATTTATAAATTACGATTTACAAAATATATGTAAATGTAACGTATTTATAAAAATATACTATGTTATAATTAATGTTTTATAAACAAGTTAAAGTAATTTGATGTTACAAATATATAATATAATTAAATTAGATGATATATTATTAAGTATATTTTGCTATAGTTGTATTTATTTATTATATATAATTATATTATATTTCTATACTTAAAATACTTTTACTCATTTATATTATATGCATATTTAGACTTTAATAACCTTGAAGTATTTACCTCTTCAAGTTAAGTTTCTTTGGCAAGCTGGTAAATTGTCTGGTAATTTCTTTTCCTTGCCTTCCTTCCGCAATTGCGCTAATTAATTGAACTCAATTTATTTGCAAAATATATTAACAATCTGTTTGTGTCACACTGCATATCGCTTACTCGAGTTCAAGTTCAAGCCTTCAGCATATCGCTTTTTTTTAGTTTTCTTCTTCTTCTTGTTTTTGCTTATATCCATCCATCCATCTTTATACCGTTTACTGAGACATATTTTTCGCGGGCAGCTGAAGGCAGTTGCCCACGCCGCTTTATGGGTCTGGAGTTACGTGTCTGGAGGCCGTAATTGGCATTTAATAGGCTCGAGCAAAATAGAATGGAAACGAAATCCACTTATGAACGCATTACGCACTTTTAATTTTTCAACTGAATGGCAGCGGCGATCGCCTTTCAGCTGTTCGACTGTTCGGCTGGAAATCGAGACACATGCCATAAGAGTTGGTCGGTTGAATAGGTTCGGAATTCCTTGAATTTCGCTGCCGTTTAATTAGATTTAAGCCAACAAATGAGTTGACAGTTATTCTTCCTCCTCTTCGTGGATGCTGCGTGCGCCCTATTTGCCATGAAAAACCTTTTCATTTCTTGTGGTCAGACCTTCAGGCTTTTATTTTGAACGCTTCCGATTTTTAATTAAAATTGCAGTCAATTGGGTTCGAATGCGGCTTGGCTAATTGTTAAGTCGACCCGAAGGTAACCAACAAATAATTAAAATATACTTCGTTCTATATAGCAATACAAAGCATATCAAAGCGTAGAGAGTTTTCGCTCACATAATATTCTTTCTTTTTCTTGGAATTTGTACTCGAGAACTGTATTTAAAATTTTGAATATGAGATACTCATGAGTGTTTACAGACATGTCTGTAAATAATATTGAAGTCTTAAATACATATTTGGTTATTAGAGTATTTCAATTGTTTTTGCTTTTTTAAACTAGTTTTCTTTGATTCTGATTATTATTATTTCCTTAATAAATATTAACAATAATATTTGAATATTAAAGTTATTTTAGTATCTTCAGGAGACAGAAATTAGTTTATAAGAGCTTTTGTATCTAAAACAATTTTGTTTTAACAAAATATTTGTATTGAATGTTTTTTTTTTTTAATTTTAATTATTTTTTTAGATGATTTTTGGTCTGAAGCAATGATTTTTATAACAGAGTTTTAAATATTATATTTTAATATTTTTATATCTAAAACTTAGTTTTTTGAAATGAAGTAATTATTCATTAGTACATAATTTTATATAGGAAGATAGACTTGATATACTGAACATAGATATATTAGTAGTTGGGATATTTAGTTGGTATAAACTATGTCCCTAGATATATTTGTAGATTGAGTACACGCTTGTCTCTGAAAGATACTTTTGTATTCTTAGGATTTACATTAAAGATACATTTTTATACCCTGAGCCCATTGAAAATGGGAAATCAGGGTATAATGGTTTTGTGAAAATGTATGTAACAGGCAGAAGGAGGCGTGCCACACCCCATAGTATATATATTCTTGATCAGCGCGACAAGACGAGTCGATATAGCCCTGTCCGTCTGTCCGTCTGTCCATCCGTGTGAACGCTGAGATATTTGAGATAATACCATACGCTGCACAAGTTTATAAAATTTTTCCGATAACTCATTCCATTTCGATTTTATGAGCATTTATCGATAATTTTAATGTGTTTTTAAGGCGTGGTTTGTACATCGTTTGAGCTAGAGACTTCAAATTTGCTGTGTAGTTGCGTGTAATGAATACGGAGATTACGTTATCTTTAGATTTAGGATGCCACGCCCCATTCGCCCCCAATAGCCCCCTATTTGTAAAAAGCGCAAATCAAATACTAAAGACTTGTGCTTTGGCACATACATACATATGGATGCCATTAATAGGTAGTGAAAGTTTGATGCAGTTAGTCCATCGCTAAGAAAAGTTATTAAACAATTAAGTTTCCATAGTAATGCCCACATTGCAGCCCAAGCGCAGTCGCTGCGTCAACTGCGCAGTTGGCAGAGCACGCGCTTATGCGTGCGTGCATATGTATGTGTTGTTTGTATGTATGCATACAAAATCGTAGAATGATTTGATATTTGGCTCTTCACAGGGCTCAGGGTATCCCCTAGTCGAGCAGTCTCGACTAGAGCACTCTTACTTGTTTTATTATAAGGAAAATATACATTACTGTAAAGAAAATATATATTCTATTCTTCGACTATATTTGTATAGGTGATTACGGCTCACTATGATATTACATATTTATAGACTTAAGATAAAATTGGATGTATGGATTATAATTCTTTAATTAAAAAAAATATTCTAATATATTATAAAGTTTTTTCAAACAATATATTAATAGTGAGATTTTCATATTTTTCATATTTAAATAAATTATTTGATGTTATTTTAGTGTGTGTTAACTTACATATATTTAGGTTTCTAAGACTTTATCTGTCTCATTGAAATTTTGTGTGTATCTTTAAGATACTTTTGTGTCCAAGCAATTGTCCTAAGTAAACAATTTTATATCTATACACTTTTAATTAATTAATGTTAATTTTTTAAAATAATCCGTTTTCAATCAAGTTAATAATAGTTAATAATTATGTTAAGCATAGACATGAATGTTTAGTTATTGTGACCTACTGGATTAAACTTGAGCTGATTTTGAAGCCATATTTTTGGTATGGTATAGCTCAGCGCTACGTCTGGCATAGCCAAAGTGAAGACACAGACAATACAACAATTAACAAGTGAATAAACAAAATGCTGACATGTGGGGCATGGACAAAGCACGAAAATGGAGCAAATACATTCCCTAAAAAAACAGCTAAAAATAAGCAAAGCTCAAACTGAAACTGAAACTAAAATTGAAACTGAAACCGAAACTGAAACTGAAAATCATGCAGTAAATGAAGCAAATGCTGCTGACATACAAACGAGAGGCGAAGCACAAGCAAAAACGAGCCAAAGGTGTTGACAGACGAACAAATCACCTAACGGCAAGACGAGAGACTGAGCTGAACTGGGGCTGAGTTGGGGGCGAGTTCCTCAATGGGCGACAAGTTGAGCGCAGTAAATTCAAGTGCAAAAAGAAAAAGAAATAAATATGGAATGTGATGTAAGCCAAGCGTTGATTGAGGGATGCAGAGCGCAGTTCGCATTGTTGACCGATAATGAACGGCTTAATTGAATAATAGTCAATAGGCCTACAAGGAAGCGCCGGCAGCGCTGAACTTGAAAAAGCGCACAACAAAAGCCGCCAACAGAAAAAAAAAAAAAACAGAAACTACGAAAAATGAAACCAGTTTGCTACGCAATTGTCACACAATTGTCAACGCGTATCTATGAGATACTTTTGTATCTTGCTCTGGTACTTATTACCGGTTTGTGCACGGGTGTGTGGGTGCAACAGCGGACAGTGTCTGTGGGCATGGCCATGCTAATTCTAGTCACCCGCCCGCTCCATATAAAGTGACAAGCGCACAGCCCCAACCACATCATTTAGCGAGCGTCGCTCACAACGCCAAGTGTCGACATCCGTCTAGGACCACAGACTCGAACCGGATCGCGGTATATCGCCCTCAAACTCGAACACTCTGCGCTCGTGTGTGCCCGAACAGCAAAGACTCGAACACGTGTGTGTCTGTGTCCGTACTATCGAACAGAAAACCCAAGTGAACGACAAAATGGCAAGCAAAGTAAGTTTCCGACAGAGTTAAGCGAGTGTATAAGGAAGGTCCACTGCCTCAAGGATATTCGTCAGTGAAAGGAATTAAAAAAGATGAAAAGTGGAAGAAGTCTACTACAGCTGTTAAATGTTAGCTAAGTGGTTTACCAAAAGAAATCTAATCTATCTACAGAAATCTACTTTATATAAATATGTTACATTTCTTTTAGTATGCCACTTAACATTAAAATAAATCCACTTAATCTATAGATCACATACTGGGAGAAATCTACTTTATCGATAGATATTAGATGTCTTTCAGTATTCCACTTAATACTGGAAGAAAAAGACTACCATAAATCACATATTCGAGGAAATCTACTTCATTTATTGAAACTGATCATAGTTGGATGACCGGCAACAGCTAGTTACTTCTACTGCTAGGTTTTGTTCATTTTTCGTTCTAGTTCTAGTTCTAGTTCTAAACAGTCTCCTCTACTCTACTATATATTTATTATCTTTATATTTTTACTGTCTGCTCTGTTTTTTAATATTTTATTTTTCTGATCCTGTTCTCTTTTCTACTTTCATTCAGCTGTTCCTTTCTTCCACCATCTTAAAGTTTATTTCCTGATCCTTCTTCGATATTCTCCTATTCTGTTCCTTTTCTCCTCTCTTGTGTCATTCGAAACTTTAGAGAGATATTCATAATTAGTTGGCATGATCAACTGCCTAATGTTATTCTATTTCTTCCATCTATTGGATCGTCATTTTGGCATGATCAGCTGTCCGATGCTTTCCAATTGTCTTGACGTATTTAATCGTCATATTATCTCCACCAATATTTATCTAATATTTTTCCGATATTTTACTTTTACTTTCATTTTTCCACAATTAATTAAAAGCAGAAGAGGACACCTTACAAAGATGGCTTTTATGATCAAGTTTCGATTAGAGCTATTATTTAGAATATTTAGAGATCATAATTCTTCTCCTTATCTCCTTAATCATTCTTTGACTTATGTAGCAGAACTTCCTTAACTTATTGATTCTACAACTTATAGATTCTACTTATAGATGCTTCTACTTATAGATCCATATGCTCATATACTTACTTCTTCTACTTATAGAATTTACTTATAGATTCTTCTACCAATAGACTATTCTACTTATAGATCCTTTATACTTCCTTTTTTTTTACTATTTCTATTTATACTTCTTCTCCTTCATTTTTCTTTTGTGATATTTCATATCCGTCTTCATATACTTAAGCCCGTAGAGTTTGATGTTACCTTCTCATTTCATAGCTGATCAGCTACCCGCCCTGTCGCTACCCGATTCTTCCTTGCACTTACTTCCATCTTCCGTCTTCTAATACTTCAAATTATTTCTTGCACCTACTTCCGCCTTTTAGCACTACCCTATACTTCCTAGACTATTATAAAAGTTACCATAATTTTTCTAGGTATTTAACTATTTCTATTATTATATTATTTTCTTCTAGAAAATCTAGCTGTAATTAAATTTAATTTTTCATGATTTAAAAACTCTCCCTTTCTCTTTATCATCCTTAGTTCCTCAGTGCTCTATCGCTTCTGGCGCTGACTGGCTGCTGCTTGGGCGGCTTCGCTGCCACCTACTCGGGCTTCCATCCCGGCTATGCCACCTATCAGGCGGCTCCAGCCGTTTATCATGCCGCGCCCGCTGCCGTATATCAACAGGCGGTGGCAGCTCCAGTTTACACCAAGTCCTATGCCGTGCCCACGCCCTTCGTCAAGGCTGTCGCTCCAGTCGCCACCTATGCCGCCGCCCCCGTCCCCGTCCCTGCCCCCGCTCTGGTGAAGACTGTCGCACCTGTGGCTCCCATTGTCAAGCAGGTGGAGCTGGAGTCGTCGCCGCGCTATGACTTCTCCTATGGCGTGCACGACTCCCTCACTGGCGACATCAAGAGCCAGGTGGAGAGCCGCGACGGCGGCAACGTGGTGGGCTCCTACAGCGTGCTCGATGCCGACGGCTACAAGCGCACGGTCACCTACACGGCCGACGACGTCAACGGCTTCAATGCGGTGGTGCAGCGTGTGCCCCTGGTGGCTGCCCGCGCGCTGTCGGTGCCTGTGGCACCTGCCGTAGCCGCTGCACCTGTGGCTCACCTGCCCGCGCCCATCTACTACCCGCAAGCGCTGCAGCAGCAGCAGCTCTTCCAGCCACAGCAGCAGCAGCTCTTCCAGCCGCAACAAGTGAATGTCGAGCAGGAGAGCGAAGTTGTGGAGGCGCCACGTCAGCCCGAGCAGGAACCAGCACCTGTCGATTACTCGGATGTGCAGCAGCAGCAACAGGAGCAACAGCAGCAGCAGCAGCAGGTTTACCCACAGGATCAGCAGTTCCCACCCTACCCATCCGCTTCGCCCACACCTGTTGACGATTCCGACAGCGATGTGGTGGAGGCTCGCTCCGCCCAGGAGTCAAGCAGTACCACCGCAGCTCCAGCTGCCGCCGAGGAGGAGAACAAGAAGAACCAGGACAACAAGTCCGCCTAGATTGTGATCCCATTACATAATTCCACTAACATTGTTGAGATATTAAAGACGAATATGTGAAAACTTCAAAACGAGTTTCGATTTTTTTTCCTGTTATCCTTGCTTTTTACTTCAAAAGTAAATTGTAACTACATTTCCTTTAAAAAACACATTTTTACAATTTGTGTTCAGATTTATTGGCGATTCTCGAGCAGAATCAAACTCAATTAGTGCGCTCGATCTAACCAAGTGGAATACATTGAAAAATCAAGACATTCAAGCATATTTTGCAAATCTTTGAAAAGTAAGTAAAATTTGGAATAATGCAACTGAAGGTACAAGAAATCATAAACCCGAAGATCTGGCTGTAATAAGTATATATAAGAATATATTGAGATTTTTTAATTCAGAAAGAAATTGAATGAAATTACCACAGATTCCAATATATTAATAATATAGTATTTAATATATTAATACTATAGAAATTATCTATATCTATTATACTATATTGTATTGTAAATTGTATATTTACAGTTGTGTTCACAAAAATAGCAGTGCCCTTGAGCTTCCACTTCAAAGTTGATAAATTCTATTAAAAACACATAATTGCACAAATCTTTTATAAGTTTAGAATTTAAATATATTTATAACAAAATTAAAAACATTTGGGTTGAAAACAAAGTCCTCCATAGATATAGATAATTTATATAGTTTTATAAATTATATATCTATCTATTTATCTATATAAATTATCTATATCTATGTATATATACATATATACCTTATATTATATATATAGATATAGATAATTTATATAGTATTAATAGATTGGAATCTGTGGTCGATCGATTCAATTTCCTTCTGAATTTATAAATCTCTATATAAATATTCTAAATTATCGTCAAGCAAGACATTGATGGCTTTCAAACCTCATTAAAACTGTTATAGTGTTATATAGATTAAACTTACCTTCCAACGGGTGTATTTGCACTCTTCGTACGCTCAACGAAAATATACAATGCGGAGTACATTCTAAGACTCAATTCCATCATTAAGTTATTCACTTTAGTTCACACTACTAACCAATTTTAATAAGTAACAGAGAATTATTCAAAAATCATAAGCATGCAAAACTAATATACCCTTTACTTACCTTCCGAGCCTTCCTTTGCTCAAGCAGTTCGAATTGCTTTGCTGTTTATGCAGATTCCGCGCTTGTGGATGGTAAATGTCTTAGCTGCAGCTGTGTGGATTCTATTTAAGCGCACATTCAATATGCAGATTATATGTTAAGCAGGCAGACATTTAATATTTAATATTAATATTTATATAATAAGCACAAGACATACACAGTTATATATATTTCACACTTATAAACACGTTAAGATGATATAATAATACAACTGTATTATGTATGGCTTGCTTTAAAAGGTATAACTTACAAAGTTAACATTCAACACGCCTGAAGGCCTTTGTCGCTCTGGCTTAAAACAAATTGTTATTTAGAATTAATTCTTGGTAACAATAAATAAATAAATAAAATAAAATAACATTCAACAAAACACGCCATCTGTTGTACGATCGATCACTTGGCCGTCGATCACTTAACTGTGTGCAGTGCCATTTTGAGTTTTACAGCGCACTGTTAAGTCACTGTTTTTACTATTAATATAATCACTAACCATACAACCATATATGTATGGTTAGTGATATAATATAACAAATAATTTATTAAATTGCTATAGAGTTAGCCCCAATGCCACAAAATATATTTCCCACAAACTATCGAGACTCAACTGCAACTATCGAACACTCAGCTAACAAATATATCGATATAGCAAGCATCGCTAAATAAGTCAAGCATCTTGTTCAAACTAAACGGAACTTTTTGAGCGCAAAGCAGGCATTGGAATCGACTTGCCTGTGATATTCATTATTACAGCTATAACTTTCCTCAGTTTTATTCCGATTTTAAAAGCGTTAATACGCCTAGCATTTTGGATTTTTTTCAAATTTTAAGTTAAATAAAAAATTGTTCAAATTCATTAATGATAACTTAGCACACCCAATCAGTGAAACATATTTTAAAATACAGCTAAATTAAATAAAATAAAAGGTGAGTGTGAGTGAAGACAAATATAAAGGCAATCTCAAATGGCGCTGAACTGTCTCGGTCTCCCCTTGCGGCCTGTTCGCAAGCACAGTTAAACGCAGCCGCAGCTGTTGCTTTGTTGTTGCTTCTGCCGCTGGTTTGGCCTTGCAGAGTCGGCTCTGCTGAGCGCGGCAAAGGTAGAAAAAAAGATTGTCAGGGACAAAAGAAATGCAAAAAAATACGCGCACAAACGCACTTTTTAGCGCGCTTCTAAATGAGTGTGCGTGAGTGTGTGTGGTGAGCAATCGAAACAGCCCTTGAATTTAATCTCAGATTTCTTTGATATTTCCGAACAGGCTCACAAACTCACATTTTTTCCTTTCAGCTGTACACTTGTTATCGTAGCAGAAACATTTAAAATTATTTGAGAAAAAATCATACACCAAAAATTACACTAAACATGAATAAATCGGATGCAAACGCTCGCCAGGGCCACTACAAGGCCAACACTCTTAACACGCAGGTAAGTAGCGCGTTTTTTGAAATTGTGAATTTCGTGTCTAACCTCACTCTTGGATGGTGTTCGCATTAGGACTCGCGCATGCGTCGCCATGAGGTGACCATCGAGCTGCGCAAGTCCAAGAAGGAGGACCAGTTGTTCAAGCGCCGCAACATCAACGACGAAGACCTAACCTCACCCTTGAAGGAAATCAATGGACAGTCGCCGGTGCTGCTGTCGGTCGACGAGATCGTCGCTGCCATGAACAGCGAGGATCCGGAGCGCCAGTTCGTGGGCATGCAGCAGGCGCGCAAGATGCTCAGTCGCGAGCGCAATCCGCCCATTGATCTGATGATTGGGCATGGCATCGTGCCCATCTGCATACGCTTCCTCCAAAACACCAGCAAGTAAGTAAACAGTAGAATAGAGATGATATAAGGATGAGGGTGCTCATTCTCCATCTCCGGTTTGGTTAGCACCCTTTTGCAATTCGAGGCCGCCTGGGCCCTGACCAACATCGCCTCGGGTACATCGGACCAGACGCGCTGCGTCATCGAACAGAATGCAGTGCCCCACTTCATAGCGCTGCTGCAGTCGAAGTCCCTTAATCTGGCTGAGCAGGCCGTCTGGGCCCTGGGCAACATTGCCGGCGATGGGCCCGCTGCACGTGACATCGTAATCCAGCACAATGTCATCGATGGCATTCTGCGCTTAATCAATAATGAGACGCCGCTGTCGTTTCTCCGCAACATCGTTTGGCTGATGTCGAATTTGTGTCGCAACAAGAATCCGTCGCCGCCCTTTGACCAGGTGAAGCGGCTGTTGCCGGTGCTCTCGCAGCTGCTGGTCAGCCAGGACATTCAGGTGCTGGCCGATGCCTGCTGGGCATTGTCCTACGTGACGGACGATGACAACAACAAGATACAGGCGGTCGTCGATACGGATGCAGTGCCGCGCCTGGTGCAGCTGCTGCAGACCGATGAGCCCAGCATTATTGTGCCGGCTCTGCGCAGCGTGGGCAACATTGTCACCGGAACGGATCAACAGGTCAGTCAAGTTGATGGATGATAACTTTTAAGTGGTTTTAGCCGTCGGTCGGTAGTGAGCTCTACTCATTCTCCCATTATCCCCCTCATTGCAGACCGATGTGGTCATCGCCGCAGGTGGCTTGCCCAAGCTTGGCCTGCTCCTGCAGCATTGCAAGGGCAACATTGTAAAGGAGGCGGCCTGGACCGTGAGCAACATCACGGCCGGCAATCAGAAGCAGATCCAGGCCGTCATCGACGCAGGCATCTTCCAGCAGATACGCCATGTGCTGGAGAAGGGCGACTTCAAGGCGCAAAAGGAGGCGGCCTGGGCCGTGACCAATACCACCACCTCAGGCACACCCGAGCAGATTGTCGACCTCATTGAGAAGTACAAGATACTCAAGCCATTCATTGACTTGCTCGAGGCCAAGGATCCGCGAACCATCAAGGTGGTTCAGACAGGTCTGTCCAATCTGTTCGCGCTCGCCGAGAAGCTGGGCGGCACCGAGAACCTGTGCCTCATGGTCGAGGAGCTGGGCGGCCTCGACAAGCTGGAAGCATTGCAGCAGCACGAGAACGAGGAGGTCTACAAGAAGGCCTATGCCCTCATAGATACCTACTTCAGCGCCGGCGACGACGAGGCCGAAAAGGAGCTGGCGCCCCAGGAGGTCAACGGCGCACTCGAGTTTAACGCCACGCAGCCCAAGGCACCCGACGGCGGCTATACCTTCTAACATTCCTTTGAAATAAGTGCCAGCCAATACACATACACCCACACATACACACCGCATACTGCCGTACTCCACACACACTATACACTCTATACGCACACTATCATATCATATTTCCGCATACCACTCATTGTTCTTATGCGACCGCGCCACACAATCTAAGCAATCACTCGAATTGTATACAACCCCCACTCTATAAGTTTGTCACTCCTATGCACAGCGAAGGCCGGCAGGGGCAGGGGCAGCTTCTTGTTCCATCCCTCTACGCCTGCCCTTGCCTCTGCCTCTACCCACCCCCTACACACACACACACTTATCCTTGTTTGTTGTGCATTTCCGCATTGTCCCGCATGCGGCCATGAAAACGCATCTTAGGCGCGCTCTTAGTTGTTTTTTCTTCTGTTTATCACACACACACGCTCAGGCACCTGGGAGTACCTGTCCAGCTGTGCTTGGCAGGTCAGGCAGGCAGGTGACTGAGATTAGAACACACACCACACACAATCTACACCAATCAGAGCGCCGCCTGTTGCGTTCGCATGGCCAATTGAACTGTTTGGAGTGTGCTAGTTCCCCAATACACAATCATTTTTCGGATTATTATATATTTAGGCTGTTAGTATATTTATTTATTAACTTTTTTGTGAAAAAAAATCATACACTCACACACTTTAGCCTTTTCATGCAAACAACGCAACAACAAATGTGTCCTCATCCTTGTATTAATGTTATAAAAGAGAAATATAATTGCGATGAACGCAAAAAAAAAAACTACAAATTTTGAATTTAGATTAAAAAAAAAAGAAAAATATATGAAATATTTAAAAAAAAAAGAGAATTCGAAAAATATTTTATACATTTAAAAAAAGGGAAATTCGAAAAATATTTAAAATTTAAAAAAAAAGGAAATTCGAAAAATATTTTATGTATTTAAAAAAAAGGGAAATTTAAAAATATTTAAAGTATTAAAACAAAAAAATCTAAAAATATATGAAATATTAAAAAAAAAGGAAAATTCGAAAAATATTTTAAATATTTAAATAAAAAGGAAAATTCGAATAATATTTGATATATTTAAAAAAAGAAAATTCGAAAAATATTTTAAATATTTAAAAAATAAGGAAAATTCGAAGAATAATTTAAATATGCTAAAAACAAGTGAACGAGATCTAGTATTTAAGATAACAAAAAGTTTTGCTCTTTTGCAATTAGAGCGGTTTATATATGTCGCCATATCTTGGCTCTAGAGCATAACGACCCACATGCATCAGATTAGATAAGTTGATTAAACAATAGAACTGTGAAAACAAAGCGCAAGCTGCATGACACAATTCAATCAGGCGTCGCATCGCTGGCGTGCAGCATCCCAATCAGCGGCAATTCGAGTGGTTCCAGCAACAACAACAACAACAACAACATAATGCCCCCTTTGGGGCTGCTGTTCGCGTTCGTCTTTGGCGTCCGTTTGAATGGAATACGCGGCCAGCGAATTTATAAAAATAGATTAAAATTTGTAGCGTCGGGCCAAAGTAGTTGCAGAAAATTCAAACTTAGCCAGAGCTTTCCGACCCGCCGCTGTCCAAGTGTCGTCATCAATGAAGAGCTGAAGAGCGACGGCCCAATTTAATTAGAGATTCTTTCGAATCATTTTCGTGTTCAGCTCTAGTCGAGCGAGAGCGCGTTTAGTTCGATTCTGTGCGAAGCTGCGCGCGGGCGTCAATCGTCTGTTTTTTTTTCGTTTATCATTTTATTCTTGGTCCGCTCAAGCGATTTCGTATCTTATTTGATATTACTAAAAGTGCGCTGCTCAGTGAATAGATAATATAATAGGTATATCCAATTGGACATTTTATGCCGGAAGTGTTTTACGTGTTTATCCATTTTTAACATATATATGTATACATGATAAATATGAAAATAAAATAATAATAATAATAAAATAAAATAAATAATAAAATAATACAAATATAATTATTATATATTATATATTGAAACTAAATGAAATTTCTCTAAAATATTTAAATTCAATTTTAAAATTAATAATAATAAAATATTAAGAGTATAATAATAATTTTTACACCTTTAAATAATTTTATGAAATTTATACAGAATTGAAATATCTATTGAAAACATAGATACATGTATGTGTCATTAAAAAAAATATATATATATATATAAAATAATAAATATAATATTGAAATTTTTACAAATTGAAATGAGATGAGATTTATATAAAATAGTAAAATTAAATCTTAAAATAAATATTAGTAAAATATTAAAAATTTAATTCTATTTTTTAGTCACTTAAATAAAATGAGTAATAAAATATTAAAAATATTATAATTTTTAAATATTTAAAAAATATGAAATATGTATATCTAAAATTTTAAAATAAAATCTTAAAATGAATAATAATAATATATTAAAAATATATTGATCAATTTTACACATTTAAATAATTTTATGAAGTTTATAAAGAATGGTAATAAATATTAAAAACACATATATATATTTAATAAAATAATTAATTATATAAAATAAATATAATATTTAAATTTACACATTTAAATGAAATGAAATTTATATAAAATATTAAAATAAAATCTTAAAATAAATAATCAAATAATAAAAATATAATGATAATTCTTACACATTTAAAAAATGTTGTGGAATGTTTTATATTCACAATATTTATTGAAACATATATATATATCTAATGAAAAAAAATCATCTTAAATAATAATAATATAGTAAATATAATATTTATATTTTTTACATATTTAAATGAAATTAAATTTATATGTAATAATAAAATTAAATTTTTAAATAAACAATAATAAAATATTAAAAATATAATTCTATTTTTTACGCATTTCAATGATTTTGTAAAATATATATAGAATTAAAATATTCATTGAATTTTATAAACATTTAAATTCAATGAAATATTAGAAATTCCCCTGAAAGCATTTATACAAACAATTAAGAGTTTTATATACATATATACTATAATATATATGCGTGTCTTTATTTCCCTTAGTATCTAAATCGCGATTATGATCTTCGTTAATGATAATGATCACTACAGAATTAATGCTGTGACCTCATGCTTAGCCATTGAAAAAACTAGAGAGCATTTAACATCTGGCACGCTCGGGTCCACTGCCATCCCGTCCAGCTGTAAACATGCTCTACATTTTGCAAAATCTAGATAGAAAAGTTTGCTTTCGGCATGGAAAACGAAGAAGAAAAACACTTTTGACAAATTCATGATGTAATTAATTTCCTAAAGAAAACACACACGCAAATTGGCACACCCAAAATAAACAATAAACATTTGAGAGTGCGCTGCGTAGTGCTACTTATAAAGCGCACGCGGCAGCCGGTCCAAAGAGACTATCTTAATACCCTATAAAAGACGTTTTATAATTAAATATGATCTATGAGGAAAAATTGACAGCCAGAATTTTTCAATTAATGCATTAATTTATATAAGATCTATACTTGGGAAAATATATTTTTGAATATTGTTCATTAATCATTGCCATTATCATATGTATGCTTAGATGTATAGCTTTATATTTTTAACCAATAGAGCGTTTCTTAGTCTAGTTCTATGAATTATCAAAATTCTGACTCTTTTTGTGGGGGCGACATAGAAATCTTATTGAGAGAAATTCGCGTGAGATTAAAAGTGAACGTGAATATATGTGAGTGAGTGTTCAAGATAAGTATATATATATGTTATATATATTATATATATGCAGTATATATCTATATATATATATTATATTTATAAGAATGTACATGCTTGTTTAGCCGCACAATGTCAAAAAGTTTTTCCGCTCTATGCTTTTGTTGTTCTTATGTAGTACTTGGTGGGCCAAACGAGAATCGTGTCAAGTTCTTTGGGCTTGCTGCTGGCAATTGTTTGAATGCGCGCTCATGAAGTGAAAAGAGTATATTAGCTATGGGAAATGTGTGTCAATCACATCTAAGATGCTGTATAAGCTAGAGACTACAACATAAATAATATATAATTTAGAGTACCATCATCTTGGAGTTTTTAGATGAGGGCATGGAAATTGAGAGTACAAATTTGTTTTCCCATTTTTAACTATTATTTTTTAACACTCTATAGGGCTACATTTGCGTTTATCACTATATATTAATAAAAAAAAGTTTTATATATGTTATCTTGATGTTAAATCAGTAAACTATCTATATAAACCAGATATTATTTGAAATTAAAAATATGGTAAGCATGACCAATTTGATCTATCATAGTTTTAAAGCCTGAAAATTAAAAAAATTGTTTTAGGTAAAATAACTCTTATTGAAATACACCATTAAATTTGATGTGTTGTGAGAAACGGAAAACATTGATTACTAAAAAGACGAACAATTTTTTTAAAATCTAAATGAGTATTATATTGTACAATCGGATAGGCCAACTGCAGTTTTATTTTACTTTACCCTGAATCTATTGAAAATAGGAAATCATGATATTTTTTAATGATTTTTTTTTGCTTAATTAGTATCAATAAATCTCTACCCCATACACATAATACGTTTCTTAATTTGTAGTAATAAATGTCTTGTTATACCTTATACACATAATGCTGTATAATATGCTTTTAATAGAGTAGACTTTTTAATGAGTAGACTTAATTTAGTTTTACATTTTTTTTTGCTCTAAGATAAGATAAAAGTAAGCATTTGCAACATTATTATAAATATCTCATCACAATTTACAGTGCTGTAAAAACAGAAGATTTTCTAATTTTACATAATTTATTCGCGGTATTTGCAAGTCGAGCATTCTTTGCTCGTGTAAATTTCTTTGGTTGCCCTGTGAAACGAAAGAAATGGAAATCGAATGTTTATAAGGAAATGAAGTTTTGAGGCCATGGCCAAAGATTTTCTAATTGAATAAAACGCATCGCATGCCAAATGGAATCTGTGTACATTATAATGCGAACAATGAGAAAATATATAAAAATAGTATTTTACAGTGTTCAATATGCGATTGCAATATAATCATATTTTATTCGGATACAAAGTCTATGATTTTCTAATTTTCTGTGTACTTCTCGTAGCCATTCAATAACATTTTATATATCCAGCTATACGGCACATGTTTGTGCCAAGCTATAAAATTTTGGTCTCAACACTATAAAATAAGTGATATTTTAGTAAAAGTCTTCACATGTGTTTCGCATTATACTGCAAGGGCATATATTGATATGGATTATGTGTCTGTGTGTGTGTATTCACTGTACAGTAAACTATTTTATATTTACATGTAAGATCATATCTGACAGGCCCAAACTACGAATATAGAAATGTTTATTAATAAAAGAAATGAAATTTATATTCAGAATATTTATGTTTACATAGTATTTGTAAGAGTAAATCATAATGGAGAGATCATAGATGTAGATAAAATTATAATCTGAAACAGGGCTTAATAATTTAAGCATTGGAGAATCAATATCGATAATGATATAAAATTCATAATTGGATATTGATGCAAATGAAAAAAATTATATATATAAATATGTATTTAGGTATACGCATACATAAATATTTCGGAGCATAGAGTGTATCGATAAAGTGTGTTATCTTTAAGCGATTCTATTGATCCATGCGTCCGTTATGATCAATATATTAATTTTACATTTATTGACTGATAGAGAGGGAGACTATACATACATACATATAAACATTATTATAATTATCATTATTATTATAATTATTATTATTATTATTATTATTACTGTCATTATAATTATTATTATTATTATTATTATTGTAATTATTGATTTTACTATTATTATCACCATTATCTTTATTATTACATTTATTATTATAAGAATTTTCATTATTATTTAATTATAATTTATTACTATTTACTTTTTCCCAATGCTTAAATATATTTGAACCCAAGTAGAACGACTTTTAGTCAAATGCTCTACTAGAGTGCAGAGTATATAGTACGTATATATATTCATAAATTCCTCTTCTCATCAAATCCAACTTCTTCTCTTCTATTTCCACAGCTCCCCTTTGCTCCATCCCAGTTCAGCCCTGTCAGTATGAGTGCTGCGTCTGCTCCCGCAGCGTCCGGTGCTCAACTGGAAATCAATCTTGGCGCCGAGATCTTTCACAGCATCGCATCCGCAGCAGCCGATGAGAATGTGATTGTGTCGCCGCTGCTGCTGGAGGCGACCCTTGCGCTGCTCTACCTAGGCTCTGATGGCGCGACGGCGGAGGAGCTGCAGCGGCTGCTGAAGCTGAAGCAGCGCTTCGCCAGCAACGCGAAGATGGCCAACTACTATGCAGCGGAGCTGGCCGCGGCAACGGGCGACCCGGACACACGCATCCAGCTGCAGAATCGACTGCTGCTGCAGGCCAGCGCCGGCACGAGCATTGCGGACGACTTCCAGAAGATTGCCCAGACATATTTCCATGCGACAGCCGAGTGCCTCGACCTGCAGCAGTCCGAGAAGCTGCGCCGCTACCTCAGCGACAACATGTTGGCCAGCGTGGGCGGCGGCAGCTGGCAGCAGCCGCTACAGGTGAATATGGGGCAGGTGGGGCAGCTGCTGCTGCTGCTGCTGGCGGCGCGGCTGCAGAGCAAATGGTTTCTGCCCTTCAGTGCCTATCGCACGGGCCTCTACGAGTTCCACGGCTCCACGGGCGAGCCCAAGCCGGTGCCCATGCTGTTCGACGATGACATGTTCGTGAAGTACGCGGAGCTGCGCGAGCTCAACGCACGTGCCATCGAGCTGCCCTACGAGCATGCCGATGAACTGGCCATGCTGCTAATCCTGCCCAACAGCCGCGACGCCTCGGCCTTGCCCCAGCTGGAGGCCCAGCTGCGAGCTGTGGATCTGGCCGTCCTGCAGCAGCGCATGCAGATGGAGAGCGTCCAGGTACTGCTGCCCAAGTTCTCCATTGACTTTGAGTGCAGTCTGCGGCAGGCGCTCAAGCAGGTGGGTAAAGTACTTAACTGGTAAATTTCGACAGAACCACACGTGCGAGGGTTGCTTAGCAAGTATTTGTCATTGAAGCCTTTAGATTTGCTTTTATATCATCATCAACATTTTAGTATATTATCGAGAGCTCATTTACGAAATAATCAGAGGGATATACAGTGCCGCTCACCTGAATAGGTTTCACATTTTTGGAAAGCTTGAAAGATTATATTATTATTATGTCATCATAACGTTCTAAGAAATTCTAGCTAATAAATAATTAAGAAACAGCATTTAGGGTTGCCTGAATAGGAGATACTCCAAGCTCCGTTCGATCTGCTTATATATATTAATAAATATTAACTTCTTTTAAGACTTGAAAATTCATTTTAGAATACATTAAACTGCAAGAGAGCCGGTTAGAATGATTTGTGGTAGGGCTTGGGATAGGTTCGCACTTAACTCTGATGACTCATTATGAATATTGATGATTTCACGATTGCTCTAAGCTAAAAATTACTTACCTGTAAAAAAAAACTGACCTGACATCGTTGCAGTCCTCACAAAACTCATCTATTATTATAAAGGAGTACGGGAAGAAAGGGAATTTTTGACAAATTCAATTTTAAATTTCTTTGAATGTCGATAGGTCGTACCAGAGATTTCTTACCTGTTTTAGTTATTATTCATTTTATTTTTTGTATATTATATTCCTAATCAACCCTCGCCATTCCATATCCATTGTACAGCTTGGTTTCTCAGAGATTTTCGACAACTCTGCCAATTTCAAGCACCTGCATTCAGTTGCCAATCAGCCCATTGTCGACGTGCTGCACAAGCTGCGCATTGACCTAAACGAATCCGGCTCCGGCTCAGAGTTGCCGCAGCCAGCAACAGGTGAGTTTCATAGAGCTATAGGTATTGGTATACCATGTAATCCAATATTTTCTTTTTTTCAGGCTATAAGCCAATTGTGATTAGCAATTCGTCGCGTCAAAAGTTCTTTCGGGCGGATCATCCATTCTACTTTGCCATACGGGGCGAGCACGTGACCCACTTTGTGGGGCACGTGGTTAGTTTTTAGAGGAGATGATTCAAATAATAATAATAATATTAATAATAATATTAATAATAATATTAATAATAATATTAATAATAATTATTAATAATAATAATTAATGTGTACTTCAACCACATTAATAATAATAAATTAATCATATTTCTTATACTCACATTGGATTTGTTGTCTATTCATAAATCAGATTTGAATTTCCTTTCGATTTTTATACCCTGAGCCCATTAAAAATGCGAAATCAGGGTATAATGGTTTTGTGAAAATGTATGTAACATATGCATCTATTTATATTTATGTAATGAATTCTATGAAGAAGAAAGAAACTTTACGTGCTCTAGTCAAGACTGCTCGACTAGGGGATACACAAACACATACACACGCACATATATGCACGCAAGCATAAGCGCGCGCTCTGCCAACTGCACAGTTGAAGCAGCGACTGCGCTTGGACTGCAATGCATCAAACTTTCACAACTTATTAATGGCATTCATCTGTATGTATTTGCCAAAGCAAAAGTCTCTAGTATTTGATTTGCGCTTTTTACAAATAGGGGGCTATTGGGGGTGAATGGGGCGTGGCATCCAAAATCTAAAGTTTACGTAACCTCCGTATCCAATACACGCAACTACACAGCAAATTTGAAGTCTCTAGCTCAAACGATGTACAAACCACGCCTTAGAAAAACTTTAAAATTATCGACAAATGCTCATAAAATCGAAATGGAATGAGTTATCGAAAAAATGTTATAAACTTGTGCAGCGTAAGGTATTATCGAGTATTCATGTAAAATTTCAAGTCTCTACATTGCGTACTTAAAAATATCTCAGCGTTCACACGGACGGACGGATGGACAGACGGACAGGGCTATATCGACTCGTCTTGTCGCGCTGATCAAGAATATATTCAAGAATATATATACTTTATGGGGTGTGGAACGCCTCCTTCTGCCTGTTACATATATTTTCACAAAACCATTATACCCTGATTTCCCATTTTCAATGAGCTCAGGGTATAAATACAAATATTATATGGCAGTATATAAAATATTGTATATAGAATATTCACCCAAATACCCATGCATGTATGTAACAGGCAGAAGAAGACGTGCCACACCTCATTAAGTATATATATTCTTGATCAGCGTGACAAGACGAGTCGATATAGCCTGTCCGTCTGTCCGTCCGTCCGTCCGTGTGAACGCTGAGATATTTTTAAGTACGCAACGTAGAGACTTGAAATTTTACATGAATACTCGATAATACCATACTCTGCATAAGTTTATAAAATTTTTCCGATAACTCATTCCATTTCGATTTTATGAGCATTTATCGATAATTTTAATGTGTTTTTAAGGCGTGATTTGTACATCGTTTAAGCTAGAGACTTTAAATTTGCTGTGTAGTTGCGTGTAATGAATACGGAGGTAACGTAATCTTTAGATTTTGGATGCCACGCCCCATTCGCCCCCAATAGCCCCCTATTTGTAAAAAGCGCAAATCAAATACTAGAGACTTTTGCTTTGGCAAATACATACAGATGAATGCCATTAATAAGTTGTGAAAGTTTGATGCACTTAGTTCATCGCTAAGAAAAGTTATTAAACAATTGCAGCCCAAGCGCAGTCACTAAGTCAACTGCGCAGTTGGCAGAGCGTGCGCTTATTCGTGCGTGCATATGTATGTGTGTATGTGTTGTTTGTATGTATACAAAATCGAAGAATCATTTGATATTTGGCTCTTCACAGGGCTCAGGGTATCCCCTAGTCGAGCAGTCTCGACTAGAGTTCTCTTAATTGTTTGAGAATTGATATACATCCATATATGTATGTCTAGAAATGATTTTTATATAAAATTAAAAAATGTTTAAGAAATTATCAGTTATAAGAAATGATAAACTAATCTACTTTATATGATTAATATTTATTTTCTAAATGATAAATTCTTTCCAATGCATTTCCAACCCCTTTAGCAGATCATCTCAAAGTAATTCCACCACAATGCCAACCTCGCCCACAACTCAAGCTCCTATAGGTTTCAATGACTTTATGAACTTGCCAGTTATATTCTATCATACGCTGGGTATAAATCCTTATGAATCGGCCACGAACAAGGCAAAGTCTAGTCGCTGGCTCATGGCCGTGTTTCTGTTCCAAGTGGTTAATCTGAACTTTACCTTTGTCCTGGAGTGCGCCTTCGTGTACATCTCGTTCAAGAACAGCGAGAACTTCGTGGATTCCTGCATGGTCATGGGCTACATTGTGTATGTCCTGGTAGGCGAGCTGAAGATGCTGACTGTGTGGTGGCAGAAGAGCCAACTGAATGAGCTAATGATAGAAATGGAGCAGCTATTCCCCACGCCCGATCAAGCCAGTCAGGAACGGTATCAATTGGATCGCTATCTGCGACGCTGTCGCTTTTCTACCAAGAGCTTCGCCTTCCTCTGGCTGTTCCTCGTCGTCACCTACAATCTGTATGTGCCCCTCCAGTATCTCAAGCAGCGCTTTGTCCAGCACCTCCCCAGCGCCAGGATGGTCATGCCCTACACATCCGTGTCGCCCTGGAACCTGGACAGCCGATTCGGCTTTTACCTGATGTACTTTCTGCAGAACATCGCTGGCTACACGTGCACTGCGGGCCACGCCTCCAGCGACATTCTCATCTATGCGGTGCTCATTCAGGCCGTCATGCACTACGACTACCTGTGCAAGGAACTGACTGAGATGCCCATCCAAGCAGGACGTGTTAGGAATGGCTACGAGCAGGATCTCAAGATGCTGCAGCAACTGATCTCATACCACAACAAGTTACTACGGTAGGTTTGGTTCGATCTGCAATTCTTTTCCCTTGAGGCGACTTCCATTTCACTTCCAGCCTTACCGACGTCATCAACAAGGTCTTTGGAGTGCCATTGCTGCTAAACTTCATGTCCTCCTCTATTGTCGTCTGCTTAGTGGGCTTCCAAATGACCATTGGCCTGAGTCCCGAGTTCATATTCAAGCTGGCCGTGCTCCTAGTAGCGGAAATGGTTCAAATCTATTTGATCTGCTACTTCAGCGGACAGCTCATAAATGCCGTGAGTTGAATTTTAATATTTGTAGTTTTTAGCCTATAGATCTTAAAAGGTATATGTGGGCCCTCATTTAGACAAGATATTAAAATATCAGGAAGATAATCAAGATATCGTATATATTTTGGGCAGAAAGAATCTTGAACTAGCGAGAATCCGACTCGAATTTGTTGGCTACTTGAGCATACATTAAACAATTTTATATCATTTCAAATATTTGAGGTAAGGAAGCACAAAACAAACTTTATTTAATTTCAAATACGACTTTAATTTATTTCAATTTAATTAAATTCATATTTATAAAATTTATAAATACATATTGTAGAAGAAACAATAAATATTTGTGGTTACATTTTAGAGATTATGAGAATTATAAGAATTATATTTAAAATAAAATTATACCATACATAAAACAATTCTGATGAATAATTTTAAAAAGTAACCTGAAATATATGTATTATATACGTAAATATATATCAAAAGTATTTTTTTTTATATCATAAAATTATTCTACAGAGTCTCAACGTCTCTGAGGCTGTCTACAACATGAATTGGACCGCGGCCGATAAACGATTCAATAAAATGCTCATCATCATTGCTCAGCGCGCCCAGCGACCCGTTTGCATCAGAGCTACGGTGTTCTTAGACGTTTCCATTCAGACTATGACAATGGTGAAGGGATTATATGAATTATGCAGCATCCTGTTTTGATTATCATATTTCATTTTCTTGCAGTTCTTGCAAATGACCTACAGATTCTTTTGTGTGATTCGCACCATGTATCAGTGAGGAGAGGAAATAAGTCTATTGCAGAGTGAAGAAAACACAAAGCTGACTTCAGCATTCGACTTACTTGAATTTGTATCGTAGTTCTATTTCAGTTTAGAATTATTTTTTTATTCTACAATATTTTTGTTATTAGTACATTATGCACTCAATCAATTTGTTTTCATTTCTATAAAATGTAATGCTTAACAAAATAACTCAAAAAAAAAAAAAAAAAAATTAAATAAAAATTAAAAAAAAAAATATTGTCTATAAATATATTATATATATATTAAACTGTTTTACTATATTTTACTATTCATACATTGTGCACTCCATCAATTTGTTTTAATTTTTACAGAATGTAATTCTTAACAAAATAAATCTGTAAAAACAATTAAATAAAAATACAAAAATACAAAAAAAAACAAGTAAGAGTGCTCTAGTCGAGACTGCTCGACTAGGGGATACCCTGAGCCCTGTGAAGAGCTAAATATCAAATAATTCTACGATTTTGTATGCACACATACAAACAACACATACACCCATACATATGCACGCACGCATAAGCGCGCGCTCTGCCAACTGCGCAGTTGACGCAGCGACTGCGCTTGGGCTGCAATGTGGGCATTACTATGGAAACTTAATTGTTTAATAACTTTTCTTAGCGATGGACTAAGTGCATCAAACTTTCACAACTTATTTATGGCATTCATATGTGTGTATGTGCCAAAGCACAAATCTCTAGTATTTGATTTGCGCTTTTTACAAATAGGGGGCTATTGGGGGCGAATGGGGCGTGGCATCCAAAATCTAAAGATAACGTTATCTCCGTATTCATTACACGCAACTATACAGCAAATTTGAAGTCTTTAACTCAAAAGATGTACAAACCAAGCCTTAAAAACACATTAAAATTATCGATAAATGCTCATAAAATCGAAATGGAATGAGTTATCGGAAAAATTTTATAAACTTGTGCAGCGTATGGTATTATCGAGTATTCATGTAAAATTTCAAGTCTCTACGTTGCGTACTTAAAAATATCTCAGCGTTCACACGGACGGACGGACGGACGGACGGACGGACGGACGGACGGACAGACGGACAGACGGACAGACGGACAGACGGACAGACGGACATGGCTATATCGACTCGTCTTGTCGCGCTGATCAAGAATATATATACTTTATGGGGTGTGGCACGCCTCCTTCTGCCTGTTACATACATTTTCACAAAACCATTATACCCTGATTTCCCATTTTCAATGGGCTCAGGGTATAAAAAAAATTATCTATAATATATTTATATATATTTAAATAAAAAATAATATATATATATATATATATATATATATATATATATATATATATATATATATATATATATATATATATATATATATATATATATATATATAATATTTACTGCCTTGTGTCTATAAAAGCTTAACGTTCTAAGCGTCTTTGCTTCTATAACAGCTAAGCTTAGTAAGGTAAAAATTTCTCTCTGCGCTAATCTCACATTTGCTGTAAATCAGATAGACCATTCCCAGTTGCCTTGTTTTCGAATCAGGATCATTTTGCCATCTAGGCTTAACTAAGATATGAGTCAGAATGCCTAAGTATGGCTGTCATTTGAATACTCTGCTTTATCACAGAGCTTTGACTCTTCTGGCATTGATATCTGCAGTAAAATTCTCTGCATTAAAAATGCTAAATTACCTGCATCACATTAGTTCTTCTACTAGCCAAACCCATATCGATTTTATTTACCATTGAACAACTGTCATTTTCCAGGGCTCTATAAAATTGACAACATTAATAAATCAGAGGTCAAACGGGCAATTTGCGCAAATGACTATATTTGCAAACAACTTGAATGAAGGAATGACAACAATCATTTGAGGAATGAATAATTGAAGAACTTCACCCACAGCACGTTTTAAATAAACTGGCTAAACAGCAACAATATATAAACAAGGAAGAACGTTGCATGAGGGCGAACCTAATGCGTGATACTAGTTTCCCATAGGAGCATCTGGTATATTCAATTTAATAATATATCTCAAATTTTACATTTATGTAGATTCATGTGAATTTTATGCAATTTAAAATTTTGTTACATTTTGGATACCGGCTTTTTTAACTAATTACCTACCTCCTCATATACTGTCTGTTGCATGTATAACTATGTGAATGAGTTAGCATTTTATAAAATGTAAAAAATTCAATAGAATCATATGCTGAAAGTTTCATCAAGTTCCGTTAAGTCAGTCGCAATCCATTAAACAAAACGTTTGGCCAATTATGACACGCACGCCTTAAGCAGCGACAGCAAAATACATTTACATTTACACATACATTGAAACGTGCAAGCGCGTTTGCTTATGCACGGTCACAAATAAATTCATCACCATTCATTCTAGCATATTCTTCAACCAAAATTGTTATTGAGTTGTGTTTGCATTTTCAGCCGCTTCTTTAGTTTTGTATTTGTCAAATATCGCCCTTTATACGCATACATTCAACCGACCACCGTTTTTGTATGTACACATATAAATACATACGTTCATATGCGCGCATTTCAGCTTTTTCTAAGAATCACAATTGCAATTGATTTAGGTTTATATTGTGTTTGCATTAACAGCAGCTTCTATAGTTTTGTATTTGTCAATAGTCGCCCTTGTAGTGAAGTAGTTTCGGATTTGCCAACGGCAATGCAAAACTGATGTGGCGCAGCAGGTAGATGAAAAGCGTGTAAGCAAAAGGGTCCGCGTTCGAGACGCGGCGGCGACGGCATGAAAATAGTTGCGCAGCTGTTCGTGCCTACATACATACATACCTGATGGGACCTATCGTCAATTTTTTTGTGCGTGAATAATTTTGTTTGGACTAAGTCGATTACACAAATATCGATATGTGATACTTACAATTTTTTCACAAAAAGAAAATAACATAACTGACCTAGGCTATACGAAAAATGATAATTTTAGCAGATAAATTATTTGCAGAACTTTGTTTGTCGTCTTAGCAATTCTTATTGAGCTTATTTATATAGGTGGCACAGGCATATGAATTTTGCAGCTGGGCGTTACAAATTTTGTTGCCAATTGGCCACGCCCCCAGTAGGCGTAGACATATCATAATTGGCAAGTTCCTAGAAGGAGTTTAGGGTAACGTAACTGTAAAGTTTGGATACTTACACTCCAAAAATGTGAAAGTTACAGGGTATTTTTTCGCTATATACCACGCCCCCAAAGGGGCGTAAGATTTATTTTTGGGGAATCCATAGAGGAGGCCTCCAGTAACACAAACATCCAATTTTGAAGCGTTTAGCTCTAAAACTATAGGAGCTATAAGCTTTTTGCGATTTGCTACGCCCCCTGAAGGCGTAGGTATGTCCGCCATATCTTTTTGATCTTGGGTTGCTTATCCGAGTATATATAGATAAAATTTCAAGTCTCTAGCATCAATAGTGCTCAAAATATAGCTGAATTTGTAAAATCCCTCTATATTCAGATCCGATTTGCCACGCCCCCAGTGGGCGTGGACATAAATTTTTTTTATCAATCTATATAGAATCGAAGCGTTAAGATACGTGCCAAATTTCAGCATTCAAGCTTTAAAACTGTACAAGTTACAGTTTTCCCGATTTGCCACGCCCCCAATGGGCGTAGATATATCCGCCATGTCCTTTTGAACTTGGGTGGTCAACGCAAGTATACATTCCAAATTTCAACTCTCTAGCTCTTCAACTAATATGATTTCTTAACTATGGGCGCAACCCTTTTCCGATTTGCCACGCCCCTAGTGGTCGTATCCGGAAAATCTTGACACTTTATAATTCGAGGGTATACACGAGTATATGTTCCAAATTTCAAGTCTCTAGCTTCAATAGCGTAGAAAAATATTGTATTCATACGGACAGATGGACAGACGGACGGACAGCAAGACGGACATTTCACAAAACCAATATACTCTTTGTCCCTTTGGGAAACGAGTATAATAATAATAATAATAATAATAATTTTTTTTTTTTTTTTTTTTTTTTTTTTTTTTTGTTGGACTGAGGTAGGAAAAAATGCTTTATGCACCGTCAGTCATGTCGTAACTTTGACCGGTGTGTCGGACTGCATAACTGCTTACCGACTAAAAAATCCTCCTCTTCTGGGGCTCAAATCCACCTTGGAACCAGGAGATATCCCGCATTAACCTTCAAGGTGGAACCCCATAGTGTTCTCTAAATGAGCGTTGCCCTCTGTGTGCCTGCGTCCAGGTCATACTTCTTCCGCCGCAGAACCTTTTCGGCGAAGTCATAGACTTTTTTCCAAGCGTCTATGCTGCTGCACATTTGCTTTACTAATGTCTCCACTTTGACTTCACCTACTGTTTCTGCCAGGTCGATTCTTTCTTCCGACCATCTTTTGCAGTTGAAGAAGGTGTGTTCTGCATCGTCCATTGCATTTTCGCAGTAAATGCAGCTGGATTCGGCAGTTTTCCCCATTTTATTTAGGTACTTTCGAAAGTATCCATGTCCGGAGAGTAGTTGTGTCAAATAGAAAGACGTTTCACCGTGCTTTCTATTTATCCACTTCTCTAGATCGGGGATTATTTTAGCGGTCCATCTTCCATACCTTTCGCATGACCATCTCGCCTTCCACGAGACTATGGTTTGCTGTCGTATGCTCTTTGCCGCATGTTCTGAGAATTCTCCTCTTTGCCGAAGATTCCATATTTTTTTGCGCTCTTGGGCAAGCAAGTCAACCGGTATGACTGCTGCTATCATAGTCACGGCCGCCCCGGAGACTGTGCGGTACGCCGATGTTATCCTTAAGGCTGCTCTTCGTTGCACAGCTAGCATCGGTTTTCGCCTTACATTCGCCTTTAAGGTGTCCGCCCATACTTCACTGCCATATAGCAGTATTGCATTTGTCGCTTCCATGAGGAGTCTCCGTTTTCCTGCCGTCGGGCCGTCAACGTTTGCCATCAGTCTACTCAGAGACCCCGTTGCTGTCGCTGTTTTCCGCGTGGCATACTTCAGTTGTTCCCAGAAGGTAAGTTTACTGTCCAGTCTGACGCCTAGATAGTTCAGTGTCCTCTGCGTCCTTATCAGGTTTCCGCTTACTCGCATCTCTATTTCGGTTGGGATCTGCTTCCCCGTGAACAGAAGTAACTCTGTTTTATGGGTGGCAAGCTCCAATCCTCGAGAGCTGAGCCATGTCTGTGTGCGGATCATGACTTGGGTAAGTCTCTTTTGGGCCTCTATGGTGTTTCTGGCAGTAATGACGGCTGCGATATCGTCGGCATAACCAATAAGGAAGGTGTCTTCAGGCATTTCCAGTCTTAGGATGTCGTCGTAGCTGATATTCCACAGGTCTGGTCCCAGGATTGACCCCTGTGCAGCTCCTCCAGTCACTCTGTACCGTTTTGTTCCAGTTTGCGTGGAGTACAGGAGTATTCGATCCTGCAAATAGCTCCTGATCATATTCATGAGGTACTCCGGTATCTGGAAGCGGTATTCCAAAGAAGTAAGCATATCGGTCCACCTTACACTATTAAAGGCGTTTTTAACGTCCAGCGTTGCTAGCAGAACTACCGGGCGCGAGTATGCATTTCCTCTTTGCGTAGCTCTGGCTGCCTGAACCACTTCATCGATGGCTCCCATTGTGGATTTTCCAGCTCTGAACCCATGTTGCCTGGGGCTAAGTCCTCCAGCAGCCTCTACTGCGGCGAGTAGTCTGGGTCTTATGAGCTTTTCTAAAAGCTTCCCAGCTGTGTTTAACATACACAATGGGCGATAAGCCGAAGGTGTGTTGGGATCGCCTTTGCCTTTGCTAATGAGCACCAGTCTCTGTTCCTTCCACGCTTCTGGGAATATCCTTTCTTTTAGACATGCGTTATACATCCTAAGTAGAAAAGTAGGACGTCCTGATGCTATCACCTTCAGTATCTCTGCCGGTATATTATCTGGTCCCGGCGCTTTCTTGTTCTTCAGGGAGAGAGCTGCAATATTGAGTTCTTCCTCGGTGAACTCTGGGACTGAACCATCGAACTCTACGGGTGCTCGCTCATGCGCCTCGTGGATGTGTGCTGGAAATAGTGTTTCCACTATGTGATCCATCGTGTCATCATCCACGTTTGGCACTGCTCCGTAGTTTCTCAGCTTCTTCATGACTATCTTGTAGCCAAGTCCCCAAGGGTCTTTATTTATATCATTGCAGAGCTCTTTCCACTTGTCATGCTTACTGCGTGTGATAGCAATCGACAGTTCTTTTCTCGCAATCTTGGCTG
Organism: Drosophila meridionalis; assembly: GCA_035045145.1. Lineage (NCBI taxonomy): Eukaryota > Metazoa > Arthropoda > Insecta > Diptera > Drosophilidae > Drosophila > Drosophila meridionalis. The sequence goes on from JAWNPG010000031.1 coordinate 10,306,315, forward strand.
CTAACGCTTCCGTCGTGAAATTTCCAGAGCGTCGTGCCCTTGTTAGCCTTCTTCTACATTGTATGCATACTTTCCTTTTTTCTGCGATATCGTGGTTCCACCAGTACGCCTGTCGTCTACCTCCGTGTTTGCTGTGCGTTTTTGGCATCGATACGTTACACGCTCTTTCCATAGCTGTTAGGCTTCTTTCGACCACTTGCTTCGACGTCAATGTGCCGTCGAAATGTCGTTCTCGCCTATCTAGTTCAGCTAGTAGTTTGCCTGTATCCACCTTACTTATGTCCCATCTGTGGGAAGTCTTTCTTGAGTATGGTGAGTGGTTTTGCTGACTGATATTCTGGAAATCATATGAGATATACTCGTGATCACTTCCCGTGAAGTCATCGAGTATCTTCCAGTCCTTTATCCGATCTACGATGTGTTCGGATCCAAAGGTTACGTCAGGTATTGTGCCTTCACATCCCGGCCTATGGAAGGTCGGTCTGCTTCCGCGGTTTGCTACCACTAACCCGGACCTAGCGGCCATATCCATAATTTTTCGTCCTCTAGAGTTAGTAGAGGACATTCCCCAATCTACTGCTCGTGCATTCAGATCGCCTGCCACAATGAAGGGCTGCCGTCGATCCACGAGGAGATCCTCGATTGCATCGAGTTTATTCTGGAAGGTGCTTATGTCATCGCTAGGGGTTAGGTAGCAACTGACTACTGCGACTTCTCTGAAGCGTGCGTAGACGTAGCAGTTTCCCATCTTGCTTTCTAGTGGCTGTTGTCCACTACTACTGGGGATCCATATGGCCGCAGTCTTGGTGTCGTCATCTAACCAAACTCCGTTCTCTTTTCGCTTATATTGCTCACTGATGATCACTACATCTATAGCATGTTCTGCTACTATCTGTGTCAAAAGTGCATCTGCCGTTTTGCTCCGGTGTAGATTACCTTGGAGAATTTTCAACATTTTGCTGTATTTTGTCGTGTGCTTGGGCATTTCTGCGATCCCGGCATGTGATCAACAGAAGTACGCCCCGCATCCGTGCAAATGCAGCATTTTGGTGGTTTTTTGCAGTCTTTCATCTTGTGACCTGATTCACCACACCTAATGCAGATGCCACCACCACTTCTGTCCGGTCCTGTGCAGTTGGTCTGCAGATGGCCGACCCCGAAGCATCTGTAGCATCTGCGGATGGGTTGACACATCCTGGGCTTAGCCCTGACAAAACCAATTTTAATGTCTGAGCTCAGCAACGTCTCCGCTAGTTGGCTTTCTAAAGTTACAAAGGCCCTTACTTGCTCTCGACTGTTTGGGGCAGTGACTTTTATGCGCAATTCCACTGATGAATTATCAAGGACTTGTCGCACTGCCTCAGCCACCTCAGACTCTACAGTTAGTGAGTCTAGATCTCGGATCTCAACTGTCGCTGTAGGCTTTAACTCGGCTACCGTAGCTGTTTTCTTAACGGTAGCCTTTAGTTTTTCAACTAGTTCTGGTTGTAACTTTTCCCCTCTGCTCAGTTCTACAAGGAGTGCCCCGGATCGGGTTTTCCTTATGCCTCTCACGTTTGCCTTTTCGTCTTGTTGGATTGTGCTGCGTATGTTTCGTAAAACATCTACGTAGCTTTGTCCACTTTCAGGTTTTATGAGGACTGCTTCTGAGCGGGGAGGTTTCTTCTTCTCTTTTTTTGCTGGCTGTGTTACTACTTTCGGCTTTTCTGCGGGTGCCGAAGTAGTCTTTTCCGCTCTTTGTTTCGAGGTCCCTTTTCTGGTGACTTTTTGCCACAAGTTCTGTTGTCCCTTGCAAAGTTTTTTGCCGGACTCAGACTCTAGGGGGCTAGGGGCTTGTCTCTTTTGAATGGTAGGTGTTTCCACCGTTTCCAAGATCCGTGCCTCTGCTGCTGGTTCTAATTGCTTCTGCTTAGTTGCTTCAGCTTCCAGCTTCTTCCAGGAGTTCCTGCAGTGTCCTAGAATATCGAGTAGTTCGTCTAGGTCGGATACCCCGCTTTTAACATCTAGACTGATGTTTTTTTGCTTAGCGACAGCGGTCTTTATACGCCGCAGCGCCTGGCGACATTTTAGAATGGCATCCTCTTCCTCAGCCCGTAGTTTCAACATGTACTCATGCCTTGGAGAGATTACCGCCTCTGCAACAGTGTTTGGGACACCTACTTCCGCCGCAGCGGTTTTTGGAGTTTCCTCCACACTTCTTGGCGCCTGTGCTACAGGGCTCCTTTGCATTTTTGAGCTTTTGCCAAAGCCCAGCCGTGGGTCCGTGAAACGGGCCTCACTTTCTTCTAGTGGTGTTCCACTGATTGTTTTTTTTGGTATTGGGGTCTTTCTAGATTCCATTTTAAGGGGTCCCGACTCCAAGCCGCTATCTTAGATCGGGTGTACAGTTACTCAAGCGATCCTCATGGTTATCTGTGCATAGCAGGGAGGCCATGCGAGGGTTGACGTTGGTCCTTATGGGAGTCAATGTTCAGAGCCAGGATCTTGCACAAATTAAGGATATATATCAACTTAAACCTGTACCACCAATGAAAATTCAGTTGGTGACGATCTTCGAACGTACTTGGAGGCCTGCCAGGGTTTTAACGGGACGGAGGCAGCTGCAGCATTGACCTAGGAGCCATTTCCGCAGGATGTCACTCCTGCTTACTGAGGTCCTAGAATGCGGCAGCTGTCAGCCCAGGGGCAAACATTTCAAAAATCGTGTATTTTTTCGAAGTCAGGGGTCGGTCAAAGATTTCACTTTAGTAAGTTCCATCTTTCTATTTCTTCTAAAGTCGCTGCACACATTAGTTCACGATTGGTCGGCTGCCCAATCGCTATCCAGTGGGGCCGATCGTGGAGGCTGTGTGTCAACTTGAATTACCAGTGACAAGGGTTGCTATTGAAAGTCTCTAGACGAGCAACGTAGCGTTGCCTTGTTTTCGTAACCCCATCCCACCATAATAATAATAATAATAATTTTTTTTTTTTTTTTTTTTTTTTTTTTTGTTGAACTGAGGTAGGAAAAAATGCTTTATGCACCGTCAGTCATGTCGTAACTTTGACCGGTGTGTCGGACTGCATAACTGCTTACCGACTAAAAAATCCTCCTCTTCTGGGGCTCAAATCCACCTTGGAACCAGGAGATATCCCGCATTAACCTTCAAGGTGGAACCCCATAGTGTGCTCTAAATGAGCGTTGCCCTCTGTGTGCCTGCGTCCAGGTCATACTTCTTCCGCCGCAGAACCTTTTCGGCGAAGTCATAGACTTTTTTCCAAGCGTCTATGCTGCTGCACATTTGCTGTACTAATGTCTCTACTTTGACTTCACCTACTGTTTCTGCCAGGTCGATTCTTTCTTCCGACCATCTTTTGCAGTTGAAGAAGGTGTGTTCTGCATCGTCCATTGCATTTTCGCAGTAAATGCAGCTGGATTCGGCAGTTTTCCCCATTTTATTTAGGTACTTTCGAAAGTATCCATGTCCGGAGAGTAGTTGTGTCAAATAGAAAGACGTTTCACCGTGCTTTCTATTTATCCACTTCTCTAGATCGGGGATTATTTTAGCGGTCCATCTTCCATACCTTTCGCATGACCATCTCGCCTTCCACGAGACTATGGTTTGCTGTCGTATGCTCTTTGCCGCATGTTCTGAGAATTCTCCTCTTTGCCGAAGATTCCATATTTTTTTGCGCTCTTGGGCAAGCAAGTCAACCGGTATGACTGCTGCTATCACAGTCACGGCCGCCCCGGAGACTGTGCGGTACGCCGATGTTATTCTTAAGGCTGCTCTTCGTTGCACAGCTAGCATCGGTTTTCGCCTTACATTCGCCTTTAAGGTGTCCGCCCATACTTCACTGCCATATAGCAGTATTGCATTTGTCGCTTCCATGAGGAGTCTCCGTTTTCCTGCCGTCGGGCCGTCAACGTTTGCCATCAGTCTACTCAGAGACCCCGTTGCTGTCGCTGTTTTCCGCGTGGCATACTTCAGTTGTTCCCAGAAGGTAAGTTTACTGTCCAGTCTGACGCCTAGATAGTTCACTGTCCTCTGCGTCCTTATCAGGTTTCCGCTTACTCGCATCTCTATTTCGGTTGGGATCTGCTTCCCCGTGAACAGAAGTAACTCTGTTTTATGGGTGGCAAGCTCCAATCCTCGAGAGCTGAGCCATGTCTGTGTGCGGATCATGACTTGGGTAAGTCTCTTTTGGGCCTCTATGGTGTTTCTGGCAGTAATGACGGCTGCGATATCGTCGGCATAACCAATAAGGAAGGTGTCTTCAGGCATTTCCAGTCTTAGGATATCGTCGTAGCTGATATTCCACAGGTCTGGTCCCAGGATTGACCCCTGTGCAGCTCCTCCAGTCACTCTGTACCGTTTTGTTCCAGTTTGCGTGGAGTACAGGAGTATTCGATCCTGCAAATAGCTCCTGATCATATTCATGAGGTACTCCGGTATCTGGAAGCGGTATTCCAAGGAAGTAAGCATATCGGTCCACCTTACACTATTAAAGGCGTTTTTAACGTCCAGCGTTGCTAGCAGAACTACCGGGCGCGAGTATGCATTTCCTCTTTGCGTAGCTCTGGCTGCCTGAACCACTTCATCGATGGCTCCCATTGTGGATTTTCCAGCTCTGAACCCATGCTGCCTGGGGCTAAGTCCTCCAGCAGCCTCTACTGCGGCGAGTAGTCTGGGTCTTATGAGCTTTTCTAAAAGCTTTCCAGCTGTGTTTAACATACACAATGGGCGATAAGCCGAAGGTGTGTTGGGATCGCCTTTGCCTTTGCTAATGAGCACCAGTCTCTGTTCCTTCCACGCTTCTGGGAATATCCTTTCTTTTAGACATGCGTTATACATCCTAAGTAGAAAAGTAGGACGTCCTGATGCTATCACCTTCAGTATCTCTGCCGGTATATTATCTGGTCCCGGCGCTTTCTTGTTCTTCAGGGAGAGAGCTGCAATATTGAGTTCTTCCTCGGTGAACTCTGGGACTGAACCATCGAACTCTACGGGTGCTCGCTCATGCGCCTCGTGGATGTGTGCTGGAAATAGTGTTTCCACTATGTGATCCATCGTGTCATCATCCACGTTTGGCACTGCTCCGTAGTTTCTCAGCTTCTTCATGACTATCTTGTAGCCAAGTCCCCAAGGGTCTTTATTTATATCATTGCAGAGCTCTTTCCACTTGTCATGCTTACTGCGTGTGATGGCAATCGACAGTTCTTTTCTCGCAATCTTGGCTGCTAACGCTTCCGTCGTGAAATTTCCAGAGCGTCGTGCCCTTGTTAGCCTTCTTCTACATTGTATGCATACTTTCCTTTTTTCTGCGATATCGTGGTTCCACCAGTACGCCTGTAGTCTACCTCCGTGTTTGCTGTGCGTTTTTGGCATCGATACGTTACACGCTCTTTCCATAGCTGTTAGGCTTCTTTCGACCACTTGCTTCGACGTCAATGTGCCGTCGAAATGTCGTTCTCGCCTATCTAATTCAGCTAGTAGTTTGCCTGTATCCACCTTACTTATGTCCCATCTGTGGGAAGTCTTTCTTGAGTATGGTGAGTGGTTTTGCTGACTGATATTCTGGAAATCATATGAGATATACTCGTGATCACTTCCCGTGAAGTCATCGAGTATCTTCCAGTCCTTTATCCGATCTACGATGTGTTCGGATCCAAAGGTTACGTCAGGTATTGTGCCTTCACATCCCGGCCTATGGAAGGTCGGTCTGCTTCCGCGGTTCGCTACCACTAACCCGGACCTAGCGGCCATATCCATAATTTTTCGTCCTCTAGAGTTAGTAGAGGACATTCCCCAATCTACTGCTCGTGCATTCAGATCGCCTGCCACAATGAAGGGCTGCCGTCGATCCACGAGGAGATCCTCGATTGCATCGAGTTTATTCTGGAAGGTGCTTATGTCATCGCTAGGGGTTAGGTAGCAACTGACTACTGCGACTTCTCTGAAGCGTGCGTAGACGTAGCAGTTTCCCATCTTGCTTTCTAGTGGCTGTTGTCCACTACTACTGGGGATCCATATGGCCGCAGTCTTGGTGTCGTCATCTAACCAAACTCCGTTCTCTTTTCGCTTATATTGCTCACTGATGATCACTACATCTATAGCATGTTCTGCTACTATCTGTGTCAAAAGTGCATCTGCCGTTTTGCTCCGGTGTAGATTACCTTGGAGAATTTTCAACATTTTGCTGTATTTTGTCGTGTGCTTGGGCATTTCTGCGATCCCGGCATGTGATCAACAGAAGTACGCCCCGCATCCGTGCAAATGCAGCATTTTGGTGGTTTTTTGCAGTCTTTCATCTTGTGACCTGATTCACCACACCTAATGCAGATGCCACCACCACTTCTGTCCGGTCCTGTGCAGTTGGTCTGCAGATGGCCGACCCCGAAGCATCTGTAGCATCTGCGGATGGGTTGACACATCCTGGGCCTAGCCCTGACAAAGCCAATTTTAATGTCTAAGCTCAGCAACGTCTCCGCTAGTTGGCTTTCTAAAGTTACAAAGGCCCTTACTTGCTCTCGACTGTTTGGGGCAGTGACTTTTATGCGCAAGTCCACTGATGAATTATCAAGGACTTGTCGCACTGCCTCAGCCACCTCAGACTCTACAGTTAGTGAGTCTAGATCTCGGATCTCAACTGTCGCTGTAGGCTTTAACTCGGCTACCGTAGCTGTTTTCTTAACGGTAGCCTTTAGTTTTTCAACTAGTTCTGGTTGTAACTTTTCCCCTCTGCTCAGTTCTACAAGGAGTGCCCCGGATCGGGTTTTCCTTATGCCTCTCACGGTTGCCTTTTCGTCTTGTTGGATTGTGCTGCGTATGTTTCGTAAAACATCTACGTAGCTTTGTCCACTTTCAGGTTTTATGAGGACTGCTTCTGAGCGGGGAGGTTTCTTCTTCTCTTTTTTTGCTGGTTGTGTTACTACTTTCGGCTTTTCTGCGGGTGCCGAAGTAGTGTTTTCCGCTCTTTGTTTCGAAGTCCCTTTTCTGGTGACTTTTTGCCACAAGTTCTGTTGTCCCTTGCAAAGTTTTTTGCCGGACTCAGACTCTAGGGGGCTAGGGGCTTGTCTCTTTTGAATGGTAGGTGTTTCCACCGTTTCCAAGATCCGTGCCTCTGCTGCTGGTTCTAATTGCTTCTGCTTAGTTGCTTCAGCTTCCAGCTTCTTCCAGGAGTTCCTGCAGTGTCCTAGAATATCGAGTAGTTCGTCTAGGTCGGATACCCCGCTTTTAACATCTAGACTGATGTTTTTTTGCTTAGCGACAGCGGTCTTTATACGCCGCAGCGCCTGGCGACATTTTAGAATGGCATCCTCTTCCTCAGCCCGTAGTTTCAACATGTACTCATGCCTTGGAGAGATTACCGCCTCTGCAACAGTGTTTGGGACACCTACTTCCGCCGCAGCGGTTTTTGGAGTTTCCTCCACACTTCTTGGCGCCTGTGCTACAGGGCTCCTTTGCATTTTTGAGCTTTTGCCAAAGCCCAGCCGTGGGTCCGTGAAACGGGCCTCACTTTCTTCTAGTGGTGTTCCACTGGTTGTTTTTTTTGTTATTGGGGTCTTTCTAGATTCCATTTTAAGGGGTCCCGACTCCAAGCCGCTATCTTAGATCGGGTGTACAGTTACTCAAGCGATCCTCATGGTTATCTGTGCATAGCAGGGAGGCCATGCGAGGGTTGACGTTGGTCCTTATGGGAGTCAATGTTCAGAGCCAGGATCTTGCACAAATTAAGGATATATATCAACTTAAACCTGTACCGCCAATGAAAATTCAGTTGGTGACGATCTTCGAACGTACTTGGAGGCCTGCCAGGGTTTTAACGGGACGGAGGCAGCTGCAGCATTGACCTAGGAGCCATTTCCGCAGGATGTCACTCCTGCTTACTGAGGTCCTAGAATGCGGCAGCTGTCAGCCCAGGGGCAAACATTTCAAAAATCGTGTATTTTTTCGAAGTCAGGGGTCGGTCAAAGATTTCACTTTAGTAAGTTCCATCTTTCTATTTCTTCTACAGTCGCTGCACACATTAGTTCACGATTGGTCGGCTGCCCAATCGCTATCCAGTGGGGCCGATCGTGGAGGCTGTGTGTCAACTTGAATTACCAGTGACAAGGATTGCTATTGAAAGTCTCTAGACGAGCAACGTAGCGTTGCCTTGTTTTCGTAACCCCATCCCACCATAATAATAATAATAATAATAATAATAATAATAATAATAATAATAATAATAATAATAATAATAATAATAATAATAATAATAATAATAATAATAATAATAATAATAATAATAATAATAATAATAATAATAATAATAATAATAATAATTTTTTTTTTTTTTTTTTTTTTTTGTTGAACTGAGGTAGGAAAAAATGCTTTATGCACCGTCAGTCATGTCGTAACTTTGACCGGTGTGTCGGACTGCATAACTGCTTACCGACTAAAAAATCCTCCTCTTCTGGGGCTCAAATCCACCTTGGAACCAGGAGATATCCCGCATTAACCTTCAAGGTGGAACCCCACAGTGTGCTCTAAATGAGCGTTGCCCTCTGTGTGCCTGCGTCCAGGTCATACTTCTTCCGCCGCAGAACCTTTTCGGCGAAGTCATAGACTTTTTTCCAAGCGTCTATGCTGCTGCACATTTGCTGTACTAATGTCTCTACTTTGACTTCACCTACTGTTTCTGCCAGGTCGATTCTTTCTTCCGACCATCTTTTGCAGTTGAAGAAGGTGTGTTCTGCATCGTCCATTGCATTTTCGCAGTAAATGCAGCTGGATTCGGCAGTTTTCCCCATTTTATTTAGGTACTTTCGAAAGTATCCATGTCCGGAGAGTAGTTGTGTCAAATAGAAAGACGTTTCACCGTGCTTTCTATTTATCCACTTCTCTAGATCGGGGATTATTTTAGCGGTCCATCTTCCATACCTTTCGCATGACCATCTCGCCTTCCACGAGACTATGGTTTGCTGTCGTATGCTCTTTGCCGCATGTTCTGAGAATTCTCCTCTTTGCCGAAGATTCCATATTTTTTTGCGCTCTTGGGCAAGCAAGTCAACCGGTATGACTGCTGCTATCACAGTCACGGCCGCCCCGGAGACTGTGCGGTACGCCGATGTTATCCTTAAGGCTGCTCTTCGTTGCACAGCTAGCATCGGTTTTCGCCTTACATTCGCCTTTAAGGTGTCCGCCCATACTTCACTGCCATATAGCAGTATTGCATTTGTCGCTTCCATGAGGAGTCTCCGTTTTCCTGCCGTCGGGCCGTCAACGTTTGCCATCAGTCTACTCAGAGACCCCGTTGCTGTCGCTGTTTTCCGCGTGGCATACTTCAGTTGTTCCCAGAAGGTAAGTTTACTGTCCAGTCTGACGCCTAGATAGTTCACTGTCCTCTGCGTCCTTATCAGGTTTCCGCTTACTCGCATCTCTATTTCGGTTGGGATCTGCTTCCCCGTGAACAGAAGTAACTCTGTTTTATGGGTGGCAAGCTCCAATCCTCGAGAGCTGAGCCATGTCTGTGTGCGGATCATGACTTGGGTAAGTCTCTTTTGGGCCTCTATGGTGTTTCTGGCAGTAATGACGGCTGCGATATCGTCGGCATAACCAATAAGGAAGGTGTCTTCAGGCATTTCCAGTCTTAGGATGTCGTCGTAGCTGATATTCCACAGGTCTGGTCCCAGGATTGACCCCTGTGCAGCTCCTCCAGTCACTCTGTACCGTTTTGTTCCAGTTTGCGTGGAGTACAGGAGTATTCGATCCTGCAAATAGCTCCTGATCATATTCATGAGGTACTCCGGTATCTGGAAGCGGTATTCCAAGGAAGTGAGCATATCGGTCCACCTTACACTATTAAAGGCGTTTTTAACGTCCAGCGTTGCTAGCAGAACTACCGGGCGCGAGTATGCATTTCCTCTTTGCGTAGCTCTGGCTGCCTGAACCACTTCATCGATGGCTCCCATTGTGGATTTTCCAGCTCTGAACCCATGTTGCCTGGGGCTAAGTCCTCCAGCAGCCTCTACTGCGGCGAGTAGTCTGGGTCTAATGAGCTTTTCTAAAAGCTTTCCAGCTGTGTTTAACATACACAATGGGCGATAAGCCGAAGGTGTGTTGGGATCGCCTTTGCCTTTGCTAATGAGCACCAGTCTCTGTTCCTTCCACGCTTCTGGGAATATCCTTTCTTTTAGACATGCGTTATACATCCTAAGTAGAAAAGTAGGACGTCCTGATGCTATCACCTTCAGTATCTCTGCCGGTATATTATCTGGTCCCGGCGCTTTCTTGTTCTTCAGGGAGAGAGCTGCAATATTGAGTTCTTCCTCGGTGAACTCTGGGACTGAACCATCGAACTCTACGGGTGCTCGCTCATGCGCCTCGTGGATGTGTGCTGGAAAAAGTGTTTCCACTATGTGATCCATCGTGTCATCATCCACGTTTGGCACTGCTCCGTAGTTTCTCAGCTTCTTCATGACTATCTTGTAGCCAAGTCCCCAAGGGTCTTTATTTATATCATTGCAGAGCTCTTTCCACTTGTCATGCTTACTGCGTGTGATAGCAATCGACAGTTCTTTTCTCGCAATCTTGGCTGCTAACGCTTCCGTCGTGAAATTTCCAGAGCGTCGTGCCCTTGTTAGCCTTCTTCTACATTGTATGCATACTTTCCTTTTTTCTGCGATATCGTGGTTCCACCAGTACGCCTGTCGTCTACCTCCGTGTTTGCTGTGCGTTTTTGGCATCGATACGTTACACGCTCTTTCCATAGCTGTTAGGCTTCTTTCGACCACTTGCTTCGACGTCAATGTGCCGTCGAAATGTCGTTCTCGCCTATCTAATTCAGCTAGTAGTTTGCCTGTATCCACCTTACTTATGTCCCATCTGTGGGAAGTCTTTCTTGAGTATGGTGAGTGGTTTTGCTGACTGATATTATGGAAATCATATGAGATATACTCGTGATCACTTCCCGTGAAGTCATCGAGTATCTTCCAGTCCTTTATCCGATCTACGATGTGTTCGGATCCAAAGGTTACGTCAGGTATTGTGGTATAATAATAATAATAATAATAATAATAATAATAATAATAATAATAATAATAATAATAATAATAATAATAATAATAATAATAATAATAATAATAATAATAATAATAACACTAATAATAATATAAAACATATTTTGTACCTCAACCATATTGATAATAATAAATTAATCATATTTCTTATACTCACATTGGATTTGTTGTCGATTCATAAATCAGATTTGCTTCGCCATTCGAGTTTTTATAACAAGAGTCTTGACTTTATTCAAAGATATATATATGTATATATATATATATTTGTGTATATGTACGTGTATGTATAATTTGTATTTTTTTCTTTTTTTTTTTTTTTGCAGAAATAGTTCTGTTATATTGATTTTAGTCATACAATTATTGTAGTTTGTAGAGTTAATGTTTGGCTTTGTAGGTCTAGGAAAATGTTAAATGGAATCAAAAAACCGAAGCACAGCTGTGCCCACATCGAGTTAACCTAAGGTTAATTATGCATATTACTATAATCGGTTACTTTAATTTAATTTAATTTAATTTAAATGTTGATCTTCTCTTTGTAAATCTAGCTAAAAAATTGATTTCTTTATTTATGTTTTTTATTTAAATTCATTTAGATGATTTGAAGTTTGATTTTGAATGTCATTTTACAGAGTTACTTGATTCGACTTGATTCGCTTTGATTTGATGGTGTTCATATACACAATTGATTAACAACTAAAAGGAACTAATTAAATAAATCAGGGCCGTCCATTTAAGTACTAATAGTTAGTTATTTACAGTTCGATCAACTACTTTATTTACACTGATAAGATCTGGGGATCGCTCGCTCCTCCACTACAGCTGGCTGCTCTGCTGCGCCTCCTCGCACTTCTTGACGACCACGGCGGGCGGCGGTGGTGGTGGTGGTGTTGTGGTGGCATCCACCTCCAGACAGCCCCGGTTCAGCAAGTAGTCCAGATCGTGGCTAATCCGATCCAGCGTCGTCGCATCGCCGCCTGATCCGTTGCTGCTGTCTACGGCGGCGGTCTGCGTGGACGGCGTCACGGACACGGTGCTGGTGGCCGTGGTGGTGGTGGTGGAGACAACGGCAGCCACCATGGTGGGCAGCAGTGGGTCGAAGGTGGTGCGTGACGTCGGCTCCAGTATGGTCACGCGCTTTTGCGTCTTGGGCGTGGGCAGTGTGCTGCTGGACAGGATGGCGCCAGCGCCGCTCAGATTGCCGCTGATGGTGGGTGGCCCCGGCCCAGGTCCCGGTGTCGTCTGCATGCTGAGCAGCATTGGGCTGGGAACAAAGTCCACGTACGGATTGTGTTGCAGCGGCAAGTAATGGGGCGTGGCCGTGTGAATGCCAATGATGCTGTCTGCAAGTGCGTGAGGTGGTTAGCCATGGCATAGGTTCGTCTAGGGCCTCGAGTCCTCCACTTACCTGCTGCCAATCCCTGTAGTATATCTAGCGTCTCGACTCCGACGAACTCGTCGCATGGCCCCGTCGCATAGTGCGGCTGATGGTGGTGCAGGATGCGTCTGCCCAGGCTGCCCGTTAGCCCGCCCATCGTGTAGGCATCGTAGGCATAGCTCAGGGCATTGGGCGGCTGAACACCTCCTCCTCCGCCTCCCCCTCCCCCTCCCCCTCCGAGCAGCGCACAGCAGCGCGTCGCTGGCGAAGCGGCCACCGTCAGCGGCAGCTGCTGATGCCCGCTGAGCAGCGTCTCTGCCGTGCTCGCAATGGCCGCCTGGCAGCGCGGCGCCGTCGAGATGATTGTCAACGGCAGCTGCACAGCACTGGCTCCGACTCCGGCACCGGCACCGGCTCCGACTGTCGTTGACAGCTCCAGTCCTTGCTTCTGCTGCAGCGGCGCAGCAGTCACAGTCGTGACTGCCGCTGCTGCTGTTGACGGGGCCAGGCACTCGCTCTCCTTCTCCTTGTCGTGGTTCGTGTAGACTGCAAGCGATGGGCAAATGAGTTGAGAATCGAGACCTGCTCTCACTTAACACTCGGCGCCCATGGGCTACTTACAGCTCAGTGGACTGTTGATGCTCGCCGTCGTCGTCGTGCAGTAGTTGTCGTCGAGGCTCGTCTTGCTCGTGTTGAACTTGGTCTGCTTCAGCGAGCTGCTCTGGCTGCTGCCGTTGCTGCTCAAGAAGGGCGGTCCACGCAGCTGACTCTCGGCTTTGAGCACGAAGCAGAAGAGAATGCCAAAGCCCTGGAAAGCAGAGATTTCATGTCATTATAAAGAGAAATATATAAACATAGGGTATAACTTATTTATAAATATTTTGTAAGCTGCATTATATGGCGATTGAATAATTTGTTGCAGATTAATAATAGATTTTTATAGTCTGAAATTGGAACATATAGACAAGTTTATTCACATATATCAATACAATTATATATTATAAATATATATTTATATAAAAAAATATTATTATTATATTATCTCTTTTTATATAGGATTTATATTCATTAATATGAATATAAATCCTATATAAAAAGAGATAATAATAATAATATTACTGGAGCTGAAGTCATCTGTTTAATTATAGTTATTATTAGTTAATTATTGTTATACCCTGAGCCCATTGAAAATGGGAAATCAGGGTATAATGGTTTTGTTAAATGTATGTAACAGGCAGAAGGAGGCGTGTCAGACCCCACAAAGTATATATATTCTTGATCAGGGCGACGAGCTGAGTCGATTTAGCTCTGTCCGTCTGTCTGTCTGTCCGTCCGTCCGTATGTTTGAACGCGTCGATTGAAGCACCTAAACAAGCTAGAGACTTGAATTTTTGTTTGTTGGGTCCGTACACGCACGTTGTTGCACGCGCAGGTCAAATTTGTTACCAAAAAACGATATCTATTTTTGTTGTTTTGTTATCGATTTTAAACCTTATCGAAAACAGGTTATAAAATTATATCTCCCACACCTTTAGAGCTAGACTCCTCAAATTTTGCATATAGATTAATGTGAATTTTATGCAATTTCTATTTTTTTTATTTTTTGGATACCGGCTCTTTTTACTAATTAACCCCCCCCCCTCCACCTTCCCCTTCACCACTCACGGAGAGTAACCATGTGAATAAATGAGCATTTTTATAAAATGTAAAAAATTCAATAAAATCATATGCTGAAAGTTTCATCAAATTCCGTTAAGTCAATCCCGATTTATTAAACAAAACGTTTAGCTGCACGTGGCAAGCAGCGACGCACAGTGGGGCCTTTGCTCATTTTGCGTTGCAAAAATCATAACTTTTGATCCAATTGAGGTAGTTCCAAAATTTAAAAAGCATTTGACAGAGAATTCTTCAAGCTTTAAAATGAATCTACGCACAGGGTGCTGCGTCAACAGGGTGCTTCACAGTTTTGTGTCAAACATGAAAAATGTGATTTTTAGGCAAAAAAGGCATGTTTTTGTATGAAAAAGTTTTTTTTTTTTTTTGAAAATATTTTTTTTTTTAATTATTAATCTTAAAGATGACAAGATTAACGATAAAAATATTAAAATTCTTAAAAAAAAAAAAAAAATTAAATTTTTCTGATAGTACTCATTCACAGAAGGGGAATAAATATCTAATAAACTTAAATTCTCAGGATTGCTTTCATCTGCTTATTTTATTTTTTTCAATAACAAGTGTTTGTTGACAATATTTGGCATTAGGTAGAAACAAAAAGGGACAACAAGCGCAAGTGTAACGACCAAAATGCAAAAAAACCCAGACCCTTCACAAAAGGTTTTGCCGTCGGCATTTCTACCTACTGCATGCAGCTACGCGCAGCTGTGCGCAGCTGTGCTCAGCTGTGCGTCAATTTGACCTTTTTTAGTGCATTTTGAGCGCATTTTATGCCGATTTTGTTTTAGTTTTTAAAAAAAAAAAGGCATGTCGGGCGCCTTCGGGCAGCCAATCTTTTATGAATATTGTGTAGGAAATATTGACAAATAACTGTATATAAACCCCTTCGGTGGACTCGGCTGGACTCAGAAGATAGAGTCCACATTACACCAAAAAATGACCAAATTTTGGAGGTTAACTAGAATTAGTCTAGCTCCTAAATTATTGATCATAATAACATACTTTTTCTTTTATTATGTTAAAAATATACAAATTTTTCCAACGATACCTAAACATTAACAATTGGTGTAATATTTTTCTTGCAATTCAATTGAAAAGTGGAACATTTTTTACAAAATTTCTCTGTTTGGTTCAATTTTGCAAATTGACCCACTTTGAAGGCTCATAACTATGCTTAAAATTCATCTATTTTCAAAAATCTTTTGGATTCTTCATCTGGGGGAAATTTCCAATCGTTTGACACCAAGATATCCAAAATCGGTGTTAGTCACTTTACTTATTTTTGCCACGCTCTGCCGGCAGAGGCCCTACTGTGCGACGCGCAGCAAAAAACATTTACATATATTCTCACATACACATATTGAAACGAGCAAGCGCGTCTGCTTATGCATGTGCACAAATAAATTCAATTCTAGCATATTCTTCAACCAAATCTGTGTTTGAATTGTATTTATATTTGTCATATATCGCCCTTCACACGCATACATTAAAACAGACCACCGTTTTTGTATGTACATATACACATACATTCATATACGCGCATTTCAGCATATTCTAAGAATTACAATTGCGATTGATCTGCTTCTTTAATTTTGTATTTGACACATATCGCCTTGTAGTACAACATTGCATTTTGCCAAAGACAAACGTAATACTGGTGTGGCGTAGTGGGTAGACGCAAAGCGCATAAACGAAAGGTCCCGGGTTCGAAACTCGGTGACGACAGCGTAACTTTTAAAATTTTTTTTTTTAATTTATAAACATGAGGTGGCTGTGATAGTTGAGATGATGCGCTCTAACGTTACATATAGTAAATAGGTTCGAGTCCAGGTGCGGTGATGTTTTTCTTCTTTTTTTTGTTGATTTGTTTATTTATTAAATTATTTATTTATTTTTGATTTACATACATTCTAGTTGATCAAAATTTCATAATTGTAATTTAATTTTGGAAAATTTAATGTTATATGCAAGCTATATAGCATATTAAACAATACAAATCGGACGGAGCTCAGGGGATCTTCTAGTCGGGCACCTCCGACTAGAGTTTTCTTACTTGTTTAATTTGTATTAGATATAATTTAAAAGATATGTTAAAAATCAAATAAAAAAGTTAAATAAAGTTGGCTAAATATAATATAATATAAATAATAATATAAATAAAAAAATAAATAAAAAATACATTAAAAATCTTTTATTATTTCTGATATGAAATTGTATATATATATATATATATATATATATATATATTTTTTTTTTTTTTTTTTATTGAATTAAATATTAATATTTTATTTTTCATCCTTATACAATATTTTATGGCTATTTGTTAAATATTATAAAAATATAAATGATACAATTGCACAAAGTATATATTGTACAATTTTATTACTATTATATAGAAATCTATTTATTGTTATATTCATTATTATAATTTTTTTTTTATTATTATATTTACTGTTATATTTATTATTATAATTTGTTCTATTATTATATTTATTATTATCATTTTTATTTTAATCTTATATTTATTATTATATTTATATACTTTCTTTTTTTTTCACTTTTTATTTATTTAATGTATTTAATTATTTTTTATTAGTTCGAAAAACTCCTTAGACTAAACAATGGTTTATTATTTACTTTTTCTAAGCATTATATGGCATTGATTTTAATAACAAATTACTTTAAATTAAGAAAATGAACGGAAATCGCGAACCTCTTCTGGCAACGATCAAGAGCAAACTGCCTGTCAGATTACTTCACTCAATATGAAGTGCTATACAACTACAATTACATAACTGCACATGAGAGGAGATATTAATTAATGTATATTATTAAATATATATTTATAACAAAATTATTTATGTAATGAATTCTATTAAGAAGAAAGGAACTTTATGTTTTTTTATTAAAAATACTATTATTTATATTATTATCACAAATTATAAAAAATACTTGGAAACATGTATATAATTTGATCTTTAAAATATTTTACAAAATTTATTTAAAAATACAAATATTATATGTCAGTATATACAATATTGTATAGTAGTACATTCACCCAAATTCCCCTGCATAGCGAATACTATCCCATTTTAGTCAAGTTTTGCCCTTCACATACATATAATGGTCATTCGAAATTCTTCAGTTAAATCATAGGTTACGTTAACAAAGCAATTAAAAGTCCATTATAGTGCGAAATATACCGATTGCTCTGAACTCAACAGTCGCAATAAAATGAGTTTTGCGTTCAGTTATCATATGACAAAGGTGCGCATCATACACAGAAAGAACTCAATAAAATAGGATATAGTAAGTAAATATATTTAAATTTTATATATACAATATTGAGTTTTATATAAATATAAAGGGGTATTATATAAATTTTTTTTTTTTAAATATAAAAGTTCTATGAAAGATTTCAGTTTGACTTGCGAGTGCTACAGAATATTTCTAGTTATTCAACATTTTAATTTAAATTAAATTTTAGTAACGATCAGCGTTTGTTTTAATATATTTATTAATTAATATATAAATATTATATAAAATTGTTAAATTTAATATTAATTTTTTTAATAACTATTTTTTATTTCAAAAAAAAATTTTTGTTATTTTAATTTTTTTTTAAGTTATATATATTTAAACAAAATTAAATTTGAAATTTTCTGTGTGTATTTAACAAATTTTAAAATTTTTTATATATTGGTAGCTAAAATTATTAATTATCTGTTGCCTAATATTTAAAAAAAAAATAAAATTAATATTTCTATTTATTTTTTTTAAATTTTAATAAACAACTTCTGTTAAGCTTCTAAAACGATAACAGTTCTATACAATATTTTGTTTTTATTTACATATTTATCTATATAAACTGCATCAAAAGAGCTCACCTAAGAATACAATTAACAATTACGTAGTACCATATAAATTTGTTACATAAAAGACACTTCATTTTCAATGGGTAATTGTTGTTTCTTAGAAACCGTCAGGACCTCAACCTCAAACACTGTTAGCAACTTGCAACGATAGAGGCAAACTTTTTAACAGGAATTTCTTAAATTTCATAAATAAAAAAGTTTGCTGCAAATATGCGCAGGCTGGCAATATGCCTATTAAATTAAATTTACATTAATTTTTAAGGAAATACAATAAATCAAGAATAATGGTAAATGATGAAAAATATGATCAACTATGAGAAATTATAACAAAGTAATCTACATTATATAATTAATAATTATTTTCTTAAAACAATTTTTTTTATAATTAATATTTATTATCGTAATGATAAAAACTTTCCAATGCATTTCCAACCCCTTTAGCAGTTCATCATCTCAAACTAATTCCACCACAATGCCAACACCGACGACAAATCAAGGTCCTATAGTTTTCAATGACTTTATGAACTTGTCAGTTTTGTTCTATCATACGCTGGGCATGAATCCTTACGAATCGGCCACGAACAAGGCAAAGTCTAGTCGCTTTCTCATTCCCGTGTTTCTGTTCCATTTGGCTAATGTAAACTTAACTTTTGTGCTGGAGTGCGCCTTCGTGTACATCTCGTTCAAGAACAGCGAGAACTTCGTGGATTCCTGCATGGTCATGGGCTACATTGTGTTCGTGCTGGTGGGCGAGCTGAAGATGCTGACTGTGTGGTGGCAGAAGAGCCAACTGAATGAGCTAATGATTCAAATGGAGCTGCTATTCCCCACGCCCGATCACGCCAGTCAGGAACGGTATCAAGTGGATCGCTATCTGCGACAATGTCGCATGTCCACCAAGGGCTTCGCCTGCCTCTACCTGTTGCTCGTCGTCACCTACAATCTGTATATACCACTCCAGTATGTCAAGCAGCGCTTTATCCAGCACCTGCCCAGCGCCAGGATGGTCATGCCCTACACATCCGTGTCGCCCTGGAGCCTGGACAACCGATTCGGCTTTTACCTGATGTACTTTCTGCAGAGCATCGCTGGCTACACGTGCTGCGCGGGCCACGCCTCCAGCGATATTCTCATCTATGCGGTGCTCATTCAGGCCGTCATGCACTACGACTACCTGTGCAAGGAACTGACTGAGATGCCCATCCAAGCAGGACGTGTTAGGGATGGCTACGAGCAGGACCTCAAGGTGCTGCAGCAACTGATCTCATACCACAACAAGTTACTAGGGTAGGTTTGGTTCGATCTGCAATTCTTTTCCCTTGAGGCGACTTCCATTTCACTTCCAGCCTTACCGACGTCATCAACAAGGTCTTTGGAGTGCCATTGCTGCTAAACTTCATGTCCTCCTCTATTGTCGTCTGCTTTGTGGGCTTTCAAATGACCATTGGCCTGAGTCTCGAGTTCATGTTCAAGCTGGCCGTGCTCCTAGCAGCGGAAATGGTTCAAATCTATTTGATCTGCTACTTCAGCGGACAGCTCATAAACGCCGTGAGTTGAATTTTAATATTTGTAGTTTTTAGCTTATGGATCTTAAAAGGTATTTAGTATATACAGCAGAAAACTATACAAGCAAATCAGAAAAAATTATTTATTTTTTGTTAATTATAGTATTATTTATAAATAGAAAAAGAAAATCATGAACAATTTTGTTGAATTTAAAGAAATAGAAAGAAACAAGTAAGAACGTTGCCTAAGGACGAAACCTAATGCGTGATACTCGTTTCCCATAGGGGCATCTGGTATATTAAATCAAATTTCAAATTTGTCAAATTTTGCATTTTGTAGATTCATGTGAATTTTATGCAATTTAAATTTTTGCAAATATAACTATGTGAATGAATTAGCATTTTTATAAAATGTAAAAAATTCAATAGAAATATATGCTGAAAGTCTCATCAAGTTCCGTTAAGTCAGTCGCAATCTATTAAACAAAACGTTTGGCCAATTATGACACGCACGCGTTAAGCAGCGACAGCAAAATACATTTACATTTACACATATGTACATTGAAACGTGCAAGCGCCTCTGCTATGCATGTGCACCAATAAATTCAGCGCCATTCATTCTAGCATATTCTTCAACCATTGAGTTGTGTTTGCATTTTCAGCCGTTTCTTTAGTTTTGTATTTGTCAAATATCGCCCCCTATACGCATACATTCAAACCGACTACCGTTTATGTATGTACACATATAAATACATTCGTTCATATGCGCGAACTTTAGCATTTTCTAAGAATCACAATTGCGATTGATTTATGTTTATATTGTGTTTGCATTAACAACAGCTTCTATAGTTTTGTATTTGTCAAAAGTCGCCCTTGTAGTGAAGTAGTTTCGGATTTGCCAACAGGCAATGCAAAACTGATGTGGCGCAGCAGGTAGATGAAAAGCGTGTAAGCAAATGGGTCCGCGTAGTTGCGCAGCTGTTCGTGCTTACATACATACATAAATGATGGGTCCTATCATCAATTTTTTTGTGTGGAATAATTTTGTTCGGACTAAGTCGATTACACAAATATCGATATTTGATATTTACATTTTTTGTCAGGGTCACACACACAACAAGAAAATAACATAACTGACCTAGGCTATACGAAAAATGATAATTTTAGCAGATAAATTATTTGCAGAACTTCAACATTAAATCGAATTACATATATTTCTCAGAAGTGCCGTTTGTCGTCTTAGCAATTTTTTTTTAAGCTTATTTATATAGGTGGCACAGGCATATGAATTTTGCAGCTGGGCGTTACAAATTTTGTTGCCAATTTGCCACGCCCCCAGTAGGCGTAGACATATCATAATTGGCAAGTTCCTAGAAGGAGTCGAGGGTAATGTAACTGTAAAGTTTGGATGCTTACACTCCAAAAATGTGAAAGTTACAGGGTATTTTTTCGATATACCACGCCCCCAAAGGGGCGTAAGATTTATTTTTAGGGAATCAATAGAGGAGGCCTCCAGTAACACAAACATCCAATTTGAAGCTTCTAGCTCTAAAACTATAGGAGCTATAAGCTTTTTGCGATTTGCCACGCCCCCTGAAGGCGTAGGTATGTCCACCATATCTTTTTGATTCGATTTGCCACGCCCCCAGTGGGCGTGGACATAAATTTTTTTATCAATCTTTATAGAATCGAAGCGTTAAGATACGTGCCAAATTTCAGCATTCTAGTTTTAAAACTGTAGAAGTTACAGTTTTCCCGATTTGCCACGCGCCCAATGGGCGTAGATATATCCGCCATATCTTTTTGAGCTTGGGTGGTCAACGCAAGTATACATTCCAAATTTCAACTCTCCAGCTCTTCAACTAATATGATTTCTTAACTATGGGCGCAACCTTTTTCCGATTTGCCACGCCCCTAGTGGGCGTAACCGGAAAATCTTGACACTTTATAATTCGAGGGTATACACGAGTATATGTTCCAAATTTCAAGTCTCTTTTCAATAGCGTAGAAAAATATTGCATTCATACGGACAGACGGACAGACGGACGGACAGCAAGACGGACGGACAGCAAGACGGACATATCACAAAACCAATATACTCTTTTTCCCTTTGGGAAACGAGTATAAAAAGTAAAACAATACACATAAACTCACTTTTACAAAAAATCTACTAATTTAACATTTTACAACCTTTTTTTTACTTTTCGTCTATGAACCTTATTTGCAATAATATCGTGTACTCTTATTGGCATTCTCTTTACTATACTTTGAATAATTATTTTGGAATTCGATTCCATTCTGCTTCTACGCGATCCTAAAGATTGTCCATGTTTATTGGGGCTACATTGTATTGTCCCAGCTGTATTTGCACGATTGACCTAAGATATTTAATTGGATTTAGGTCATGACTCTATGTAAAAATTTTGATTTCCTTAACTATTTCGACTGAATGCTTTGGATCGGTATGTGCACATTTCTCCGTAAAACTGGGCAGGTGGGGCTCCAGAATACTTCAATAGTGATTTTTCTGCATTATACCTTCAATAAAATGCAAACGACCAACGTTCCACCATGTAACGCATTCACAGATCATAACATCTCCACCACCCTGTTTGATAGTTTGCTTCATATGGTGTCTTTGAGTGCGTTTCTCGGGTTCAGCAGCATAGATAACCATATGACTTAAAACGGTTAAATTATGGTTCATCACACCAAACAACTCGATTTCAATCATCAATGCTTCACTATTTATGTATCCTTGCAAATTTAAAACACGCTTTAGCATTCTTTTCGGACAATGGAGTTTTGCTTTCTTTTTAAGGCATGCGGAATGTCCAATGCCACGAAGTGCTCTTCTAACAGTTCATAAGCTAACAGTTTTTTAAATTGCTAGAGAAGCACCGTTTGGTAACTTGTTTTTCCTCATTTCCGACATAATTAGTGGAGCATCTAAGTCCAAATAAAAATGTTTGCGAACTTTCACATGCTGCTTGGGGTAAAAATTCGTATCCTTTGAACAGCAATCACTGCAAATTGGCTAATACCAAGCTTTTCGGCAATAGTACTTGAAGAACAGACCATATCGGTCAGACAAATTATTAAACAATTTTTAACAATAATGTTTAAATATATTAAAAATGGAATGAATTTCATTACAATTGCAATAACCCCGTTTCAAATCGGTTTACGAATAAAAGAAATATGAAAAGAACTAAAAGAATCGTAATTCTATAAGATTTCGACAAGGAACAGCGGTAGAAAGCGAAAATATGTCACTTTTTTTGTTGTGGATAGTTTTACTTTTTTCTTTCTAACTCTTTGAATTCAGCACATTTTTCATAAACCTTTTCCTATTTATAAAGAATACTATAATAACCAAAAATATTAAAATTTTTTCTGATCTGCTTGTATAGTTTCTTTTTTATGAGCGACGAAAGTCAAATTTGTGAATATCCACTCACTTTTGCACAGTACTGTATGTATATGCAGGATCTCATTTATTCAATTAAGATATTAAAAAATCAGGAAGATAATCAGGATTTCGTAAATATTTTGAGCAGAAAGAAACATGAACTAAAGAGAAATCGACTCGAATTTGTTGGCTACGTGAGCATACACTATCATTTAAAAAAAAATATATATGAATATTTCAATTTAAATTTGAAACTGTTAATTTCCATATGACCTTAAAATATAATATATATTATAAATATTTTGAGGAAAGTAAGGAACAAGAACAGAACAAAGTATATTTAATTTGAATTTAATTAAACTCATATTTATAAATTTTATAAATATTGTAGAAGAAACAATAAATATTTGTGGTTACATTTTAAAGATTATTCATAACAATTATATTTGAAATAAAATTATACCATACATAAAACATAATTCTTATGAATAATTAAAAAAAATAAAATGACATATTTATCATTCCTTCTGCAACATTTGTAAATTTTGTAAATATGAATTATTATATATGTATATATTTATATATATATATATAAAGCAATATCAATCAAAAAGAATTTTTTATATCCCAAAATTATTCTACAGAGTCTCAACGTCTCTGAGGCTGTTTACAACATGAATTGGACCGCGGCCGATAAACGATTCAATAAAATGCTCATCATCATTGCTCAGCGCGCCCAGCGACCCGTTTGCATCAGAGCTACGGTGTTCTTAGACGTTTCCATGCAGACTATGACAATGGTAAGGGGAGCATATGAAGATTAAATAAAAATTCCCATTTTAATTTATTTTTGCAGTTCTTGCAAATGACCTACAGATTCTTTTGTGTAATTCGCACCATGTATCAGTGAGGAGAGAGAGAAAGTCTCTTTTTATACAGAATGTAATTCTTAACAAAATGAATCTTCAAAAAAAAAATAAAAAAAATCTATAAATATGTTTATATATATTTAAAAAAAATAAGTATATTTTCTGTTTATGGGATTACTTTGGGAATTTATTTATAATATTTACTGCCTCATGTCTATAACAGCTAAGCTTAGCTACAACATGGTTGCCAGTTAACACTATTTAGATTCTTTGCAAAAAGTAAATGGGACGCCATTTAATACTATAAGGACTGAATTATGCAGCATCCTGTTTTGATTATCATATTTCATTTTCTTGCAGTTCTTGCAAATGACCTACAGATTCTTTTGTGTGATTCGCACCATGTATCAGTGAGGAGAGGAAAGAAGTCTATTGCAGAGTGAAGAAAACACAAAGCTGGCTTCAGCATTCGACTTACTTGAATTTGTATCGTAGTTCTATTTCAGTTTAGAATTATTTATTTATTCTACAATATTTTTGCTATTAGTACATAATGCACTCAATCAATTTGTTTTCATTTCTATAAAATGTAATGCTTAACAAAATAACTCAAAAAAAAAAAAATAAATTAAATAAAAATGCAAAAAAAAAATATTGTCTATAAATATATTATATATATATTAAACTGTTTTACTATATTTTCCTATTCATACATTGTGCACTCCATCAATTTGTTTTAATTTTTACAGAATGTAATTCTTAACAAAATAAATCTGTAAAAACAATTAAATAAAAATACAAAAATACAAAAAAAATTATCTATAATATATTTATATATATTTAAAAAAAAATATGAATGCTCTTTATGGGACTCCTTTGGGATATATATATATATATATATATATATATATATATATATATATATATATATATATATATATATATATATATATATATATATAATATTTACTGCCTTGTGTCTATAAAAGCTTAACGTTCTAAGCGTCTTTGCTTCTATAACAGCTAAGCTTAGTTAGGTAAAAATTTCTCTCTGCGCTAATCTCACATTT
Source organism: Drosophila meridionalis (assembly GCA_035045145.1). Taxonomy (NCBI): domain Eukaryota; kingdom Metazoa; phylum Arthropoda; class Insecta; order Diptera; family Drosophilidae; genus Drosophila; species Drosophila meridionalis. The sequence continues at coordinate 10,331,139 of JAWNPG010000031.1, forward strand.
GCTGTAAATCAGATAGACTATTCCCAGTTGCCTTGTTTTCGAATCAGGATCATTTTGCCATCTAGGCTAAACTAAGATATGAGTCAGAATGCCTAAGTATGGCTGTCATTTGAATTCGCTTTATCACAGAGCTTTGACTCTTCTGGCATTGATATCTGCAGTAAAATTCTCTGCATTAAAAATGCTAAATTACCTGCATCACATTAGTTCTTCTACTAGCCAAACCCATATCGAGTTCATTTACCATTGAACAACTGTCATTTCCCAGGGCTCCTTAAAATTGACAACATTAATAAATCAGAGGGCAAACGGGCAGTTTATTTGCAAACAACAACTTGAATGAAGGGTATGACAACAATCATTTGAGGAATGAATAATTGAAGAACTTCACCCACAGCACGTTTTAAATAAACTGGCTAAACAGCAACAATATATAAGAAATGTTTAATAAGTGTTAATAAAATAATTATAATGGGAAATTTGTACTTCTTGAAGTTGGAATTATTATATATATATATATATATACTCCAAATCGAATATTCCCGACTAAAACTATTTCACCGGAATTTCTTTGTTTTAGAACAATAAGTTACCTAGCTTAACTTATTGTTCTAAAACAAAGAAATTCCGGTGAAATAGTTTTAGTCGGGAATATTCGATTTGGAGTTACCCTGCAAACTGGTGAAGCTGCTATGCCAATCGTTGAATTTTCTTGTGTTGATCTTTAGACTTTACTAGAAGAATAGAAATTTTGACAGAGTTTTGAAGTGATCTATGGACTTTTCTGAGGGATTATACATGATTATACATGTTGACAGAATTTTCTCCTATATGGAATTTCTTATGTATTACGTATGACATAATGGTATATATATGTAAACTTTTTAATCTCTGAGTATAGTGGTTTACAAGAGAGTTGAGCTCTTAAAGAATGATAGACACACAGACTGACAGATGATACAGCAATATATCGATTCAGCTCGTCGCCCTCATCAAGAATAATATTTATTTTATGGTATCTGTCATGACTTCTTCTCTATGTTATAAGAATTTCTACTACGTTATTGTACCCTGATTTCCAATTTTCAATGGGTTTAGGGTATAATTATACAGAAATTAATTATATAAACCAAACAAAAAAAACACACACACACAAATTTTAAAATTGACTTTTTGAAGTCCTCACAAGTCAATCTCTCATAAACTAAGAGTAAGAGCAGATCTTACTTAAAAGACCAGAAATATTGAATTGGAAGTTGGAAATTGGAGTTTTTTTTACATTAGACTTTTCTAAAATCATTTCATTTGCTCTAGCCAGGGTATTCTATGTCTCCCCATCTCTAAATACTTCATTGTCTAGTTGCTCGTCTAATTAGAGGACTTAGGTCATGCATATAAAATGAATTTTGTGGTTTCTATAAAGGATCCTATAGATTTAGTGGTTTCGACAAACTGTCAAAGTAAACCCATAAATAGTAATACGCCCCCAATTACGCCTTCAGTTAGGGTCAGTCGAGTGCTCGAGTGAAAGACTTGAAGATATTCAGAGACAACATGACCTCGGAGTTTGCCACGTTCAATGACTTTATGAGTCTGCCCGTGTTCTTCTACCACACGCTGGGCGTGGATCCGTATGAGTCGCCGAGCTTCAAGAAGGTGCCCAGCCACTGGCTGTACATTGTGCTGCTGCTGAACCAGTCGAACATGAACTTTAATTTCCTCATGGAGTTCCTCTACGTCGTGCTCTACTTCAACAACAGCGAGCACATCGTGGAGATCTGCATGACCATTTGCTACCTGGGCTTCATCCTGGTCAGCCAGCTGAAGACGCTCAGCGTATGGCGGAAGAAGTCCATGCTGAACGACTTGGTGGCCGAGCTGGAGTCGATCTTTCCAGCTGCGGTCCGTAAGGAGCAGGACGACTACCGAGCGCTGTACTACAAGAAACGCTGCCGTTTCATATTCCGCGCCTTCAGCGGACTCTTCCTGCTGCTGGTCGTCACATATAGCTTCTATATCTATGTGCGCTACGCCATACACCACTGGCTGCTCCACGTGCCGGACGTGGAGAAGGCCATGCCCTTCTTCTCGATTTCGCCCTGGGACTGGCACGACCATTGGAGCTACTACCTCATGTATCTGCTGCAGATCGGAGGCGCCTACACTGCCACCACGGGTCACATTTCGGCGGATCTCTCGATATACGCCGTCAACATGCAGCTCATCATGCACTTCGATTATCTCTCCAAGTCTCTGGCTGAGTTTCAGATTAAAGCAGGCAGCGAACCCAATGGATATGCCAAGGACTTGGCAGCGCTGCGGGAGTTGATTCTATATCACAACAAACTCTTGAGGCAAGTCGAGAGTTGATTTTGATTCTGATTCAGATTCAGATCTGAGTTTTTCTTTTGCAGACTCTCGGATGTTATGAATTCGGTGTTTGGCGTGCCTCTGCTCTTGAATTTCCTCACCTCCTCTGTTATGGTCTGCTTTGTGGGCTTCCAGATGACCCTCGGCCTGAGTGCCGATCACACGGTCAAGCTGGCCCTCTTCATGATCTCGGCCATATCGGAAATCTATTTGATTTGCTACTTCAGTGATTGGTTAATTGTTTCGGTTTGAGAATCAATTTTAACTCTCAAGTATTTCAAAGATCCTAAGTTTACTTTTCTTACAGAGTCAGGCTGTCACTGCAGCCGTCTTTGACATGGATTGGCTGCCGGGCGATACACGCTTCAACAAAATGCTTATTTTCATAGCGAAACGAGCCCAGAAAATCGTTTGCCTGAAAGCTACAGTATTTTTGGATATATCTATGGAGACTATGACTATGGTAAATAAATAATTCCATGTAATATATATAATTCTAAATTCTATATGCGGGAAAATTTAACTGAATTCCTTGCAGTTTCTCAAAATGTCCTATAGATTGTTCTGCCTGATACGCACTATGTATCAGTAGAGATTCAATAGAATTCAATGTTGGAATGGAGTATATGCTATAAAGAAGGTACACTATGGTACAAGGTACGGTGAAAGCTAGGGAATAGCATAATGTACACTTTGCTAGAAGTGTGGCTAGAAATAAAGCAATAACAATTTAGGCCCATTACACACTTTAAATTTATATTTTATATAGAAGTCGTATGCCATATTTTTTTTAAAATAAAATAAAAAATTATTAATCGAAATTAATATATGGATATATTTTTGTAGTAGAATAAAATTAATATCTATATATATAAAAGAAAGTCGGGTATGTTACAACACTTATAACTCGAGATCGGTTGGACCAATTTTCAATTGTTTTTGATTTGTTGGATTTGTCTCCGCCCCGAATAGCAGAATATATCTTAAAAATACAGAAAAATTGACGAATACTTGAAGTATGCGCTATTTTCCCTAAAAGTACTTTAATTTCGAAGCTGTCAAATTTTGTTGTCAAAATCTGTAAGTAATGATTGATATAGATGGCCGTGTTCCTGTTGACGAATCGAGCGGTTTGATTTCATTTCCTCCAAATTTTTATACCCTGAGCCCATTGAAAATGGGAAATCAGGGTATAATGGTTTTGTGAAAATGTATGTAACAGGCAGAAGGAGACGTGCCACACCTCATTAAGTATATATATTCTTGATCAGCGTGACAAGACGAGTCGATATAGCCCTGTCCGTCTGTCCGTCTGTCCGTCCGTCCGTGTGAACGCTGAGATATTTGTAAGTACGCAACGTAGAGACTTGAAATTTTACATGAATACTCGAGAATACCATACGCTGCACAAGTTTATACATTTTTTCCGATAACTCATTCCATTTCGATTTTATGAGCATTTATCGATAATTTTAATGTGTTTTTAAGGCGTGGTTTGTACATCGTTTGAGCTAGACACTTCAAATTTGATATGTAGTTGCGTGTAATGAATACAGAAATGACGTTATCTTTAGATTTTGGATGCCACGCCCCATTCGCCCACAATATCTCCCTATTTGTAAAAAGCGCAAATCAAATACTAGAGACTTGTTTAATATAAATCTTCTTTTTTTTTAAGAGCATAAGAGATATTGTATGAATGATTGGACCGATTTAATATATTTTTTTTAAATATATATATATCTATATAAATATATTTTATTTCTTATTTTGTATACGATTTCTTAATGATTTATCGTATACTAAATAATAAATTTTTATATAAAAAATAATTTTTTTAATCAATCAGAAATCATATATTAAAATTCTTAAAAAAATTAAATAAAATTAAAAAAAAATATATTAAAAATATATAATAAGTCATTCATATTATTTAATTAATTTAGACAGTATATAGTTTTGTCTAATCGTTCAGAAATCGTATCGTATAGTATACGATTTCTGAATGATTAAAACAGAATTTGATTATTTTTAATAAAAATATTTATTTTAGAATACGAAAAGTCATTAAAAAATCGTAAACTAAATAAAAAATAAAACATATATATATTAATTTTATTTTATTTTAATATTTATTTTTAATATCTATGTATTTACATAAATTTAATTTTTATTCTTACAATTTAAAAATACATAAAAATATACATATTAAAAATAAACTCTATAGTGAGTTACACTCAGAAATCGTATGCTCAATATTATTTTATATGCATATACATAATACATTAAAAACAAATATTAAATCTAAAAACTCTTTCATATCATATATTACTATCTTGAACAACTCTATACAATAATCCTCAATAAATTTATTAAATTGACAACTAAATCTGTCTTTAATCGGACAGATTTACTGTTCTCTGCTTCGGTTCTTAGTAAATAATGCTACACAGGCGCATCTAAGGTCTGAAATTTCCAGCGAAATTAATTACTTAATTAGCGCCGAGCCCATTCGGGCCACTGCAGTGCGAACAGCTGCGCTCCAAAAGTCAGTCCATGGCACATTCGTGTGGTCTGTCGACTATGTGTGTTGTGCGTGTGTTGCGGTCCTTTAAATGTTGTTATAAATAATTAAACATGAACAGAGGCCGACCTAGTCGAGCCTCTGCCAATGCCAAATGTCAATTCATGGCCATATTAATAGCCCCAGCTCGGACTGTGGACTGTGGGCCATCCGGCATGTGGCATGTGTGGGAGTTGGGAGTTGGCCCACAACATTCTGCCAGGATTTGCATTTGCGTGTTTAGGATATTTAAATGTTTCGAGTTACGGTAATCAGAATCGTGGATGAGTATAATGCAATTTGCATAATCAATTTATGATATTTATATTGTGTGTGCTTTAAGAGGAGTTTATATATGCGTTAAACTATCAATATATATCGAGAGTGTTTATAATAATGTTTTTATTTATTATTATATAATTATATTATTAGTCAAATTGAAAGAGTTTATATTATATTTATTTTATAAATATTCTACGATTTAAACAAAATAGAAATAATGGTAAATTCTCATTAAATTATTGGCAACAAATAATAAATCAAAATAAATAATTATTGGCAATAAATAATATTAATAACTAATTTTTAATACTTTTTTTAAATTATATGAAATTTAATAAACTTATGTTTAAGCTCTGTTAAATTTGAAAAATAATTTAAATATATTTAAGCGCTCTTAAATAATAGAATAATAATTTAAATAATAATAAATAATAATTGATTTGAGTAATTAATTAATTGTTAAAATCGTTTAGCGCAAATTTATAAAATATAATAAAATTATTTTTGAGTCAAAGTTAGAGATAAAATATAATTAAAATATATTTGAATTCTATTTAAAATTATTTCCATTTTGTTTGTTGAGTAATAAAATTAAATTGAATAATATAACACTTGTTAAAAATGTTCAGGAAAATATAGAGAAAATGAACATATATGAAGATTTTCTTAAAGTTATATATTTAAAATGAATTAAAAACATAGTAAAAATATTTTTAATTTTGCAAAAATCTTTGTAAATTACCATTCACCAAATATGTATATACAAAAATTCTGGGTATTTTCCTTATTTTTAATGACATTTTTATTAAATTAGTGTAATTTTGATAATAAATGTTTTCTCTGTGAATATATTAAAGTTAACAAATATTAGAAACCAAATTTGCTTTTTAGTGAATATATATTTTAAGTTTTTAATTATGAAATTATTTATCAATATGTTTTAAAAATATTTTTTTTGTATAAAATATTCTTTAACAAATTACTTTTTAAAACAAATATATTATCTTCGAATATTGTTAAACGCAGCTCAACAATAAAAGTTAACGAAATTCAGAAAATAAAATGTATTCTTATTAATTTTTTTTAAGGATTTCAATTAAATTTTTGAAAAATAAGATTTTTTGTATATTTTAAAAAATAGAAAAATATTTGTAAATATAATTTATTTATTTATTTATTTTTTTAAATATTAAATACTCTTTAATCATTTTATAATTCTTCTTAGTAGTAGTTCTTAGTAGTAGAAAAATATTTGTAAATATAATTTATTTATTTATTTATTTTTTTAAATATTAAATTCTCTTTAATCATTTTATAATTCTTCTTAGTATATCGTCAATCTTACGAAATCTCAAAAGCTGAAAAGTTAGCTCAATGATATTTAGAGATTATCAGAATATCATTAGGCTAACGTTTGAGCTTTTGAGATTTCGAAAATCAGAAAATACAAATTATTTTTGTAAAAAATTCATTAATATATTATTTAGAATTCTTTGAGTGACCAAATAAAAAAAAAATTTAATACATTTTTTAGTCATTTTTTCCAAATCACATAAAACTAACCTCAATGACACAAAAGTTCAAAGAAAAACTGAAATAATTTAAAATAAAAGGACGTGCGAGATACACGGCCAAGGCAGTTGCTTTTAGGTAAATGTCTTCGCTGAGCTCAGGTGCACTTACCTAATTTACAAACTAAATGAGTGAAAACATAAAAAATAAAGCGAAGCACGAAGGCAAACATAAGAAGCTTGGCGACTGGAGTCGATGTCAAGTGCAAAGTAAATATACATAAACAAAAAAACAAAAAAAAAAAAAAAAAACAAAAAAAGGCTTCTCTTAGCCACTTTGATAAGAGCCGGAGCGACCACAGCAGCAGCAGCAGGTAGTCGGTGCCAGTCAGGTAAAAGCCTAATGCAGCCAGTGAAAGTGGTTAAGGCGGTCGCCCAGGGGGCGTGCCTGCTGCTGCTGCGCCAAGAGTCTCAGTTGATTTTGCATGCATAATTTGTGAGGCAGGCGTAAAAATATGCAGGCTTTGCACTTTGATAAAATATGCGCGCGCAATAAGACGAACTGAAGCAGCCGGCATAAGCAGCATCAGACTTGCCAAAGATAATAAACAAAGCGAAAACAAGTAAGAGTGCTCCAGTAGAGACTGCTCGACTAGGAGATACCCTGAATCCCGGGAAGAGGCAATATTCCAATCAGTCTAGTCATCTTTTATTCATACATACAACATATACTCACACACACTCTGCATCAAACTTTCACACATTCACACTCATAAGTGCGTATTTGCCAAAGCACTCATAAGTGTGTATTTGCGTGGTTTCCAAAATCTAAAGATTATAAAATCTCAATATTTATTACAAGCAACTATACACAACTAATTTATGATATTCATACGTGTATACTCGCCAATGCACAAGACTCTAGCACTTGAAAAAGGATTTTTGTACATTTAGGGAGAAGAGGGCGAGGTATTCAAAATCTAAAGATTACATACTCTCCATATTCATTAGACACTACACACAACTTATTCATGACATTCAGATGTGTGTATTTGCCAAAACACCCCAGTATTTAAAATAATTTAAATAATCGATAAATGCCGATAAAAAATAAATGGGATGATGTTCTGAAAACACTTGATAAACTCGTACTGCGTATGGTATACACGAGTACTCTAGTCTTCTAGTCTTTCTACTCTAGTCTTTCTAGTCTCTAGCTTACGTACTTTCGATGATCTCAGCGTTTACACGGACGGACAGACAGATGCACAGAGCTTTATCAACTCTGTATCAACTTGCCATGACAAGCTGATCAACAATATATATACTTTATGGGTTCTGCCACGCCTCCTTCTGCCTGTTACATATATTTCCACAAAACCAATATAGCCTGTTTTTCCATTTTCATGAGTTCAGAGCATAAAAATACAAAAATTTGCATAAGTTGCTCCATTGCGTCATAGTTTTGTTGACAAGCGACAAGTCGAAGCCGTTCGGAGACACTCAAAGCAAATGAAATCAAGCATACGCACTGTGGCGCGCTCAGTTAATTAAATACGAACTCTGAACTTACCAATATTATGCACGATATGCCAAACGGATATGACCATAAAGTATCCGGCGTCGAATTCACGTAGACTATGAAGCAGCCGTCGGTGCAGAGTTTTACGAGCAGCAAAACGCCAGCACGATAAAGTAGGCCAAGCCTATACAGAGAGAGGGAGAGAGAGAGAGAGAGAGAGAGAGAGAGAGAGTGAGAGTGAGAGTGAGAGGGAGAAGGAAATTAAAATCGCTTTCATTGGGAGTTGTGTGGAGCCGCTTGAGAGCTGATTTTATGGCAGTTATTAACATTTTCAGCTTGGACAGCAAAAGGGAAATTAGATTTTGGGGTGGACCAAAACGGAGCCCAAATATATATATTGAGAGAGTATTATCAATGCATTAGCTAATAGTAATAGTTGTTTGTACAGCACAGCTGGGATTCCCAATCCCAACACTTACCGCCTGCGCAATGCCAGATTGAATTTGTCCAGCGGATGTGCATGCACATTGCGATTCTTGTGCCACAGCCACAAGAGCTTCTTCATTAAAATGACAAACAGCGCGCAGAAGAGCAGAATGAACAGCAAATCGATGCAGACGAATAGAATGAAGCTGAGCGAAGGCGATGGAGACGATGAAGTTGTTCCGGAAGTGAATGCCGCGGCGTGTCCGGGTCCGGGCCGCTGCTGCTGCTGCTGCGGCCAAGTCAATGCCGCAGCTGTCACAGCGGCCAAGTTCGACTCGCTGCCAGCTGTGATTGATGACGCTGACGTGGCGAGAGCATTGCCCGCCGGCCCAGCCGCTGCGGTCGGAGTGGGATCTGCCTGACGTCTGCTGCTCGCGTTGTCCGACTCGAGCAGTAAATTGTCTGCGTTGAGCAGCGTGTGCGTGGCATAGTAGACGCCAGCGTCGCCATACTCGGCGCCCTCTTCGCTGCTGACGACATCTGCTCTCCAGCCCAGCTCCAGCCACCAGTGGCGCGGCCATTTGCCTATGATGCTGCAGATTAGCGGCGCGGCAATGGCGAACAGCAGCGGAAGCAGCCAGCTAATGCCGATGGCGCCTCGTATACCCGCTGAGCCGCTGTACAATGCCAGCGAGGAGCCCGCAGCGGCGGCGGCGGCTGCACCAGACCTGGTTCGACTGGATGACGGCGGATGATTTCCACTGCGACTGCGACTGCGGCTGCGACTGGAGCCATTCGCCTCCGGAGACTGAGTGCTGATTTGCGTAATGTTACTTAGACTCTCGCGGCGTTTGGTGGGCGTCGGGGGTTTGCCGCCGATTTGCAGATACTTCTTCGGCACCAGCTCCGTGTGGATGACCAGCGCAATGGCAATCAGCGTGGAGATGCCCAGCAGCAGCAGCGAGGCCAGCGAGCTGCTGATTATGGCATGCCAGTTCTGCAAAGAGGAAATTATGAGGCGCATTAATAACGCTCCACCAAGAATCAGATTGGCAGCCACTTCGTTGCGGCATCATTATTTTTAATTAAATATAAAAAGTTGTCATCGCATTACAGCAACAGCAAAAGCAACAGCAACAGTTGCTGCTACACCATTTACGATCTAGCATATATTTACTTCTCTTTTTATGCTTATTCTTATATATATATATATATCATAGCTATTTACTGGGATTTCCCTCTGTCAGCCGTAAAGATGACATCACAATTTGACGCGTGCCTCGAGCATAAATTATTTCATTACAATCCCAACAAATGACTGGACATCACTTATTAAAAAGTTATAAAAAAAAGTTCTACTCCAGCTTGAGCCCAAATGGGAAAATGTTTTATTGGCGTTGTAAAAAGGAACATAACATAATACTTGGAGCTTGGAGATTTTCGCAGAGCTAGATTATTTTTCACGCCAACTTCCGCAAAGTTACACACTAATAATAATTAATAAGTGATTTAAAGAGCTCTAACTAATTTTATTCCAAGTTCTCGTATGTTTCATTTGGGCTAAGAATGTTTGACACTGTGCACTGCTTTCGAACTGCTTGCCAATGTCATTGCGCACTGCTTGCTTTAGTTTGGAATGTGAATTCAATTTGGGCAAGGTAAGTTTTTTTTGAAAATAATAAAATTAAATAAATATTCCGCAAATATGAACATAATTATATAAATTAGTATTTACTTACTATAATTAATTACATTTATTTTTGTCAAATGATCAATTTTATTATATTTAATATAAATATATTTAGGAGTTTACTTTCGGCAAATATGTAAAAAAGTCTATGCAAGTAAGAGTATAAATAAAAAATATAAATTAGTATTTAATTAATAATATTAATTTGAATAGGGATAGAAATTTTAAACATTTAATATATGTATTTGTTTTCGGAAAATACATAAGAATATTGATGTCTGAGGATGATTAAAAATTAACATAAATTAGTATTTAATTATTTTTAATTACAGTAAGTTAATTTTGGTATGTTAAGTAAATAAATTTGTTTTGTACAAATAATAAAACTTAATTAAAAATAGATTTATTTTTGTTGTATATACAAAATGCTATAAAAATCTAATTAATCTTAAATAATATAAATAAAAATGTAAAGTAAAACTTTTTGAATGACAATTTGCAGAGGGTTAGAAAATATATTTATTTATTACAAATTTTATAATATAATAATAATGCAATAATAAATTAAATTCACTGATTATAAATATTTTAAATATTTAATTTCGCAAAATATGAAAACATTAAAAAATCTAAATAAAAATTATATAAATTATTTCATAAATAAATAACATTTGTGTAAGACTAGATGATGTATTTAAGTATTCCAAATTTAATAATATAAAAAGATAATACATTTATTTATTTAAAATATAATAAATATAATATATAATATTATTTCGAAAAATATGAATAAATTTAATTTAAAAACCTGATGATTATTAATTAATAAAAAATATTAAATAAACGTTACTTTACTTATGTTTTACAATAAGTCTTTATAATTTATAAAGCGTTAAGAAATATTTAATTACAGATTTCTTTTGACAGGACAAATACTATATCTACGAAGGTTTCCTTTTTTTTTTATTTATTTTTTTACAAGACTCAATAATTTTATTAAGGATTTCAGTGTAAAACTTTAAAACCACTGTGAGATACATTGACATAGAAAATGTTATTTTTTTTTTAAGTGTATGTTTGATCAATGTTATAAAGATGTGAGATCATAAATACATACATCTATAATACATCTAAAATTTTTAAATAAATTTTGGTTACAGCAGATAGGCCTTTTGCTTGGCTTATGCGACTCTATATATAAATATATAAACCACAGTATAATTTTAATTAATTACAGATAATTTAGCTGTTCTATGAGCCCCTCAGACATGTTGCCAAGTTAATAATATTCATAGAATACCAGAGAATACCATTCCACAGTCTAATATCATTCGACCCATCCCTCTGTTTAAGCCACGGAGTTCATTTTACTCCATTCATAACTGACAGCCGCAGCGCATGATTTCATTATGTTTTGTCAATTCCGGGCGGTGTTTGTGGTTGGTTATTGCCATAACCACTAACCAAATTGCAGGCTAATAGACATTAAATACGTGCACGACCCTCTGATATTGAATTAGAATATAGCATTCACAGTGTTCTCCCTTTTTTTCTCTGTTTAGGGCAGTGGCAATGGGGAAGCTGAGCTGTGGTTGGAGCCAAAGCAAAATGTTGCGGCTTTAATGTGGCAGCCACAGTTCATTACATTAACAGGATTTCTCTTACAGCACACACACAGACATATATACTCATTCACACGCTCACACACATGCCTATGTCGTAACTGTTGCTTTTGGGCTCCTTGAAATTTGGGCGTGGCGAGGTCAGCGGCTTTGTTGCTGCAGTAAAATAAATTTGTAAACTTTTTAATTTTCAATTCTCAGCGTGAATATTTTACGGCGTCGCTTTGTATTTATGCGAAATTATAAGTTAAGTGCGCTTAAAAGCTTTCGCCCCCAGCTCCCAACGCACCTCTCCCTCACTCTCTCTCTCTCTCTCTCTCTCTCTCTCTCACGGGACGCGCTGGCGTATGCGTTATTCTCATGTTATTTATTATGTATTTTTAACTGGCGCTGAAAATTGTATTTATTTATACACAAATACATAAGTGAAATGTATGTATGTATATATATTTCTCAATTTTATTTATTGTTTGCGCTGACATGGGCGTGGCCAGCGCCCGCCCAGTCGCTGTGACACGTGTCCTCCTCAACCATATGAAATTTGCATATGTCTTTGCGGCGAGCTGCACATGTTTGCGTTCCGTGTGTAATTCGCTTCTTTTATTTTTATTTTTATTAATTTTAATTTTAATTTCTTTCATATTTTCATAAATTTTCCGCGAGCGCAACTGCCCGCTGGCCGCAGATTCGTCTGTGTGTCAGCTGCTCATTAAGAGCGGATTCCAAATGCCAAACGGAATACGTGGCAAACAGAGACAAACACGCAACTACAGCTCACACTCATACTCACACTCACACTCACATACATCCACTCACGCACCCACTCATGGCCTATCGCTTCTTGTTAGCTCGCGCCACCGCCAAATAGTGACAGCTTCTGGCCCGAGGCGCCTCCACTCGGACGCGTTTGCTTTGAATTGCACTTGAGTCGAGTCGAGTCGAGTTCTGTGCAGCCATTAAGTAGACCTCGCTCACTTGACTAGAGCACTAGAATACACTCGCACACTCACACAGTCACACAGCCACACCCGCTTCCGTTTGAAACTTTGTCTTCACTTCGCTTCAGGGTTTTCGGGCGTAGTTTTGATGATTGTCCATAAGTTGTTATACAATGAGCCCAGTGCAAATGGGAAGGCATGTTGGTTCTGTGAAAGTGTATGTAACAGGCCACAACAGGCATGGTTAAAACCTAGAAGTATATAATATATAGTCAAGAGAAGGAAAGACCTGAGTTGATATAACCTTGTTTCGTCCGTCCATCAATTAGAATGCAGCCATTTCGTAAACCACAAAAACTATAGATCTTATATTTAAATACCATACGCACTACGGACTTAACATTTTTTTCTGGTAACTCATCCCATTTTCATATTAACGATAAAAATCTATAAAAATATATTTACTTTGATTTTAAATGTTAGAATTAGCGAAAATTTCCAATTAACTGATTGGCCCTGAGTGAGATCCAAGGATTTTGAAATTTTTGAAGAGAGAGAGAGAGAAAGAGAGAGAGAGATCTTAAATTTTAAATACATACTCGTGCATACCACACGCAGCACTAACTTAACATCGGTAACTCATCCCATTTGCATATTATCGATATAAATCTAAGAAAATTAATATACATACAATTATTTTAAATGTTAGTATTAACGAGAATTTCTAATTGATTGAGTAGGCTGGAGTAATATATGCAAAGATTTTGTAATTTTTGGATTTTGAAAACTATCGTCCTTGTACTTATAAAAGAATTTATTTTAAATACCAGAGATTTGTGCTCTGGCAAAAACACAGTCCCTGAAAATTTTACTATGGTAGTCTATTTAGAAAAATTTATTTAGCAATTGAATTCTCATGTATAATCCATTATCGCAGCCCTAATGCAGTAAAAATGTTGCCCAAGCACGGAGCAAGCATATCCCAAGCGCAGCCCGAACGCTGCTCAATCGCAGCCCAAACGTTGCCAAACGCTGCCGAAGCGCAGCCTAAATTTTATCCAAACACAGCCCAAACGCAGACTGAGCGTAGCCCAAGCATAGTCCAAATACAGCACAAACGCTGCCGAAGCGTTGCCAAAATCTCTGCCCAAACGATGCTTAAGCGCAGTCCAAACTATGCCCAAACTCTGCTCAACCGCAGTCCAAACGCTGCCCAAACGCAGCCAAAATGCTGCCCAAGCTCAGCTCAAGTGCAGCCCAAACGATGCCGAAGCGCAGTCTAAATGCTATCTAAGCACAGTCAAAATGCTAACAGAATTCTGCTTATGCGCAGCCCAAGCCCAGTCGAAACGCTGCACAAGTTCAGTACACACTCTGCTCAAGCGCTGTCCACCCTTAGTTTGGGGTGCCTTAGGGCAGCCAAAACGCTGCTTAACCGCAGCCCAACCAAAGTCCAAACGATGTAGAGGCGCAACCCAAATGTTGACTGACAATAGCAACTCCAAATGCTGCATTAGCGTAGCCCAAACCCAGCTTAAGCGCTGCCAGCGCAGTCCAAATGCTGCCAAAGCGCGGCCCAAACGCTGCTCAAGCGCTGTCCAAACGCTGCTCAAATGCTGTTCAAGCGCTGCCCAATTGCCGTTACTGCGTCAACTGCGCTGTTAGCAGAGCGCGTGCTTATGCTAATGTTCATATGTGTGCGTGCATGAATTCTTTGCTTTGTGTGCATAAAACAAACTCCAATTGAATGCAATATCAGCTATTCACAAAGGTCAGGGTATTTGGTAGTCGACTAGCCCCCACAAGGAGCACTTTTACTTGTTTTCTTTGTTTTTCCTTGTGCTCTATCTACGCGAGTTTTCCCCCAGTTCTTCCTTTGTCAACTTTTGTCGGCTTTTCCCAAACATTTTCGATTGTGTTTTCAGTTTTTATTGTCGCGCTGGCGTTTTATTTGTTTTTCATTTATTTATTTGGCTCTGGCTTTGCGCGGCGGCCCAGTTTATTACTAATTCAGAAATGTTACATCTTGTTAGAGATTTTCGCATCTTTGTTTCATCTTTGTTTCGGTGCTCTGTTGTTTGGCCTGGCTACCTCCAGAGATTAGAGATTGGATTTGTATATTTTGTTTATGTGCGCACTTTTCGCTTTATAATTCAAAAGATTTTCTTTCGTAGATTCTTTAGGGACCCGAATGAGTTTTTGACGGCTCCGTCGACCGATCTCACGCATTTTAGATGCCACAACTCTGGGCGTATTTGAGGGTATTTGCAAATTGAAAATTTGCGCTTTTATTAATATTTATTTCGACTTTAGTGAGTTTTGATTCTCTGGAGAACTGTTTGGCTGTTGGTTTTTAATTTCCTTTCACTGCCAACAGGTGGGCGCTTGACTCCACTCTACTCCGTTCTGTTCTGTTATTTCATGGATTTTTGTGTAACGAACTGTAAATTATAATATTTACAAATCCCGGGCCCAGTCCAGTTATTGGCGCATTATTTGCCAGACGACAAGCGAATAAAGATGATGATGATAATCATGATAATCATGATGATGATGATTGTGTTTTGGGCAGATTACTTTGCATGAAAAGTGGAATTCATGCTTGAATTCCAGCGAAAATTTCTAATTAGAATCTTGTGGAGTTTCTAAGCCAACAACAGGCAACTGATTGTTATTTAGGCCCCATTCGGCGTGGGCCCCGCAAATGGCTTTTTGTTGTAGTTAACAAACCAAAAAAGGGCCAAGAACTAATTTCAATTTGACTTTGCATTTAACCAGCTGCCGCTGCTTTGTTGCATAGTGTATGCGTAAACTGTAACTCAATCTCCATTTTTATACTCTGTTCCCAAAGGGTAAAAAAGGGTATATTGGTTTTGTGCAATATTTGTCTGTCCGTCTGTCCTTATGAATGCAAAATATTTCTACACTATTGAAGATAGATACTTTAAATTTGGAACATATACTCGTGTATATCCTCAAATTATAAGATGCAAAGATTTTCTCGATACGCCCACTAGGGGCGTGGTAAATCGGAAAATGCTGGCGCCCATAATCGAGATGAAACTCGGCACGTAAGTTAATGCTCCGATTCTATAAGGATTGCTTAAGAAATTATATGTCTATGCCCAATGGAGGCGTGGCAAAACGGTTAAAACTGTATCTTTAACAGTTTAAAGCTACAACGTGGAAATTTGGCATGTAAGTTAATGTTTCGATTCTTGCCATCTATGAAAATTATATGTCCACGCCCACTGGGAGGCGTAACAAATCGACAACAAAGTTAGTAGCGCTCAGCTTAAATTAAATATACCCAATGTCTCTATGGGACCACAGTATCAGGCAGTTTGTTACGCCCGATTACAACGTTCTTGTTACTATTTTATTTTTATATTTTTTTTTTCACTTTGTTAAGGCTTCGTTCGGTTTTTGGTTTCTTTTGTTGTTGTTTTTTGTATTGCTTTTATTTTTGGTTTTGCCTTTATTTCAGTATTTATTTTCCAGTAATTAAATTTTTCGCCTTGGTCGCCCACTTGCGGCAGGTGGCGCTCGTGTGCGCGTGTGTATGTATGAGAGAGAGCGAGAGAGAGAGAGTGAGAACCACAATGGCAGCTTTTGTTTTTACGCACACCGCTTAAAAGTATGCTACGATTTTTGCGTTCATTTTCTGGTTCGAGTGGAGTTTTTAATGGGAATTGAAATCAAATTCCTGTTTTTTCACAATTATAATTTTTGATTTGATTTAATTTGATATGAATACGAGAACTCTTTACTTTTTTCTACTAATTCTATTTTCCACGATATTCGTATTTGAGCTGCTTTCATTAATTAAAAATATAGCTAAATCCTTGTGTTTATCAATACTCACCGATGGCAGCATTTTCATAAAGCCCAGCACGTAGATGAGCATCACACTCGACGTGGATATGCAGAACTGCATCTTGAGAAAGGTAACGGCGCATTTGCGATTGCACCAGATGGGCAGCAGGATGAGAAAGGCGCAGCAGCACTGCAGCAGACACAGCGCGCAGCTGACGATCACAAAGATTGGACGCTGAGGCGTGTTCGACTGTGAGGACTACAATGAGAAGGGGGAATTAAAAAAAATATATATATATTTATATTTGTATTAATTTATGTTTTATGTAGTTATTCAAAAACATATATTTATTACGCTATTAACTTTGGTGTGTATGAAAAATATGTAAGTCTATATATTGTTTTAAAAATTTGTTAGATTCTGTTTCATTATTTTTTTTAACGTAACAGAAATTACTGTTCAGCTTAAATATTCATACCAAACTGAAACCCTTAATAAAATGTTATTTTATTAATTATGACTTAAAGTTAAAAAGGTATACTACTTGTTTAATTAATGGCGCTTGCCCAAAGGGTATAGTATAATCTGCCGAAAAGTAAAATATCACATACACGACATTGTTTGTGTCGTGAAGGAAATATATTAAATGCAACTGAGGAATCGATGCAAGAAAAAAAAAATAAATAAATAAATAAATAAAATAAAAATAAAAAATATATACAGTTATTTATTATTCAAGTTTGGCCTTTCTTTTGAGCTGAATAATAGAATATTTTTATTGAAAATTATATTATATTAAATATATAATTATTTGTAATAAAATTCAGAGAATTAAACGAAATAAAACTTCAGATTTCATATACAAATAATAATAATATTAATAATAATAATAATATTAATAATCATAATATTAAAAATAATAAATGGAATATTAATTAAAATATTACAATTTTTAATTTTTCATTTTTTAATAAAAATGTATGTTTTGTTTGTTAAATTTGTTTATTTATTCTAATAAAATTTGATTGCCACACGGGCACATTTTATGGTATTTTCCATTACTCATCCTGGCGAATTTTCTCCTTAAGAGCTGTCAGAGTCTGAGACTTGTTGACGTACGCCCGCGACATAAAAATAAAAATTTGTCTAAAACGGATAAATCGGGTGATCTACCCGACCAGAAGTGAGAGATTACGCGACC
The DNA here is from genome assembly GCA_035045145.1 of Drosophila meridionalis. Classification (NCBI taxonomy): domain Eukaryota; kingdom Metazoa; phylum Arthropoda; class Insecta; order Diptera; family Drosophilidae; genus Drosophila; species Drosophila meridionalis. The sequence goes on from JAWNPG010000031.1 coordinate 10,349,081, forward strand.
CGGAGAAGCTCTTTTCATTCATTATTCCGCGGTCTTGCAAAGTAAGTTAATGCTTGGCTTTCTGCGTTTTTGTTTACTTCATAAATGCTTAAGCCGAAATGACATTTGGCGTGTGCAAAAGTTATAGCATTTTCCAATAGAATTTAGAATTACTTTTATGGCAACCTACATATAAAGGGATATATATAATGTAAAAATGCTTGCTCTTATCACAAGTCATTTGGCAAGTCAACATAAATGAAATTAAGTGAAAAGTTGAAATGCTTTTTATTTCAATTCAGAATTTTGTATTTATGTTGTTAAATATAGAAATATATATTAAATATTTAATTAGATAAATAAATGAAATCCAAATCTTAAAATTTCATTGATTTAATAATATAAAATTATTGAAATAAATTGAAATTGAAAAAAAAAATATATAAAATGATGTACTTATGTTGTTACATATTAAAGTACATATTAATTAAACAAATATTAAATTAAATAAATTAATTAAGTGCAAATTAAATGCAATCTTAAAATATCTGTGATTTTAATTCGCAAATAAAATTATGTATCTATGTTATTGAATATTGAATTGAAAATATTAAACATTAGATTAAATAATTGAATTAAATACAAATTAAATTCGAAATTAAAAAGTCCCTGATGTGAATTCACATATAAAAATATGTATTTAGTTTGTTAAATATCTAAATAAAAATAAATTATAAAAATAAATATAAATAAATATATATACATATAGTAAATTAATAATCAATTATGTTGTTCATGTCCAAATGCTTTTGATTTTAGTTCACAAATAAAATTTTATATTTATGTTTCTAAATATTCAAATATATATATATAAATAAATAAAAAATATTAAATTAAATGAACAAAATTAAATACAAATAAAATTATGTATTTTTGTAGCTAAATACATAAAAAATAAATATTAAATATTATATAAAATAAATGAATTAAATGCCAATTGAGTGCAAATGATTTTAATTCACAAATAAAACTTTGAATTTATGTTGATAAATATTGAAATACATACATATATACAAAAAAAAAAATAATAATAAAAAATAAAAAAAATATATTTAATATTAAATTGAATAAATGCAAATTATATTATGTATTTTAGCACATATTAAGTTTCATAAAATTTACATAAATAAAAAAAAAAATAATAATATTTAATATTAAATGCCTTCTCCATCAGATTGAATGCCTTAGCCATGCAGAAATTTATTCATCTGCCTCAATATTTAGAGCTTAAATTTGATTATCTCCTGCTGGCAGATAATTTCATGCTGCGCCAATGTGAGACAATTTCTCATACTGTGGCTTTCGATAATTGAGTTAGGAATTGTAAACTGGGTTTGCTTGGACTCTCGGACACCAACAAATGCTCTTTACTTACGTGTGGTTGCCTCTTGGTCAGCATGACCACATAGGTGCCGGAGAGGGGACAAATGCAGCGTGTGATGTTCTCCATGAGGTGCTTTGTAATGCACAGATCCGAACGCCAGGTGGAGTCAAAGGATGCCTTATAGTCGTGACTGTGCGTAAGCAGAAGCATATTGATTCAGTTGAAGAAATCGTTGTATTGTATTTAATCCAATTCAAGCTTACCCGCAGACGGCGACCCAGTCGCCCGTTTTGGGCACACTCTCGTGCTGGAATATAATCTCCACGTGGCCCGCTTCAAAGGACAAGTCGAGCGGTTCGCGGAAATTATCATTCGAACGATTCGATTGAAACAGCCAAGTTTGAATAATGCGCGAGGCGAGCACATAGTCCGAGTCCTTGGGATCGCTGTAAATAGAGAGGAGTATTTAGTTGAAAATTAATTTTAATACAGAGTTTACGTAGGTAATTAAAGTCTAACCAATTAATCGCCCAGTTAAAAATAATAATATTAATAATAATTATTATTTTAAGCAGCTGCTTAAATTATTATTCATCTAGTCAGCTTAAAAATAATAATAACAAGTAAGAGTGCTCTAGTCGAGACTGCTCGACTGGGGGATACCCTGAGTCCTGTGAAGAGCTAAATATCAAATCATTCTACGCTACATACAAACAACACATACACACAAACATATGCACGCACTCATAAGCGCGCTTTTTTTCACTTTTTACAAATAGGCGGCTATTGGGGGCGAATAGGGCGTGGCATCTAAAATCTAAAGATTACGGTTACTCCGTATTCATTACACGCAACTACACAGTAAATTCGAAGTCTCTAGCTCAAACGATGTACAAACCACGCCTTAAAAACACATTAAAACAAGTAAGATAACTCTAGTCGGAGGTGCCCGACTAGGAGATACCCTGAGCCCCGTCCGATTTGCATTGCTTAATACGCTATATAGCTTGCATATAACATTAAATTTTCCAAAATTAAATTATAATTTTGAAATTTTATTCAACTAGAATGTATGTAAATCAAAAATAAATTAATAATTAAATAAATAAACAAATTAACAAAAAAAGAAACGAAAAACAAACATCACCGCACCTGGACTCGAACCTGCATATATTTACTACATATGTAACGTTAAAGCGCGTCATCTCAACTAGCACGACCACCTCATGTTTATAGATTAAAAAAAAAAATTAAAAAAGTTACGCTGTCGTCACCGAGTTTCGAACTCGGGACCTCTCGTTCACGCGCTTCGCGTCTACCCACTACACCACACCAGTATTGCGGCGCTTGTTGGCAAAACGCAAAGTAGTACTACAAGGGCGATATATGACAAATACAAAACTAAAGAAGCTAAAGAAGTAGATCAATCGCAATTGTGATTCTTAGAATATGCTGAAATGCGCGCATATGAACGTATGAGTATGTGTACATACAAAAACGGTGGTCTGTTTCAATGTATGCGTGTAAAGGGCGATATATGACAAATACAAAACTACAGAAGCGGCTGAAAATGCTCAGAAGCGGCTGTGCACATGCATAAGCAGACGCGCTTGCACGCTTCAATGAATGTGTATGTGTAAATGTTTTTTGCTGCGCGTCGCTCTTGCCACGTGCGTGTGATTGGCTAAACGTTTTGTTTAATAAATCGGGACTGACTTAACGGAATTTGATGAAACTTTCGGCATATGATTCTATTGAATTTTTTACATTTTATAAAAATGCTAATTTATTCACATGGTTATATTTGCAACTCTCAATGGGTCGAGTAGGAGGGGAGGGGGGGGGGGAGGCATGGGTAATTAGTAAAAAGAGCCGGTACGCAAAAAATAAAAAAATAGAAATTGCATAAAATTCACGTGAATCTATATGCAAAATTTGAGGAGTCTAGCTCTAAAGGTGTGGCAGATAGAATTTTATAACCTATTTTCGATAAGGTTTAAAATCGATAACAAAACAACAAAAATAGATATCGTTTTTTGGTAACAAACTTGACCTGCGCGTGCTATCCACGGACCCAACAAAAAAAATTCAAGTCTCTAGGTCAACTACGTTCTGAGATCGACGCGTTCAAACATACGGACAGACGGACAGACGGACAGACGGACGGACGAACAGACGGACGGACAGACAGACGGACAGGGCTAAATCGACTCAGCTCGTCGCCCTGATCAAGAATATATATACTTTGTGGGGTCTGACACGCCTCCTTCTGCCTGTTACATACATTTAACAAAACCATTATACCCTGATTTCCCATTTTCAATGGGCTCAGGGTATAATTATCGATAAATGCTCATAAAATCAAAATGGAATGAGTTATCGGAAAAAATTTATAAACTTGTGCAGCGTATGGCATTCATGTACAATTTCAAGTCTCTACGTTGCGTACTTAAGAATATCGCAGCGTTCACACGGACGGACAGACGGACGGACGGAAAGACGGACAGGGCTATATCGACTCGTCTTGTCGCGCTGATCAAAAATATATATACTTTATGCGATGTGGCACGCCTCCTTATGCCTGTTACATATATTTTCACAAAATCATTATACCCTGATTTCCCATTTTCAATGGGCTCAGGGTATAAAAATAATAATAATAATAATTTTTTTTTTTTTTTTTTTTTTTGTTGGACTGAGGTAGGAAAAAATGCTTTATGCGTCGTCAGTCATATCGTAACTTTGACCGGTGTGTCGGACTGCATAACTGCTTACCGACTAAAAAATCCTCCTCTTCTGGAGCTCAAATCCACCTTGGAACCAGGATATATCCCGCATTAACCTTCAAGGTGGAACCCCATAGTGTGCTCTAAATGAGCGTTGCCCTCTGTGTGCCTGCGTCCAGGCACCTTTTCGACGAAGTCACAGACTTTTTTCCAAGTGTCTATGCTGCTGCACATTTGCTGTACTAATGTCTCTACTTTGACTTCACCTACTGTTTCTGCCAGGTCGATTCTTTCTTCCGACCATCTTTTGCAGTTGAAGAAGGTGTGTTCTGCATCGTCCATTGCATTTTCGCAGTAAATGCAGCTGGATTCGGCAGTTTTCCCCATTTTATTTAGGTACTTTCGAAAGTATCCATGTCCGGAGAGTAGTTGTGTCAAATAGAAAGACGTTTCACCGTGCTTTCTATTTATCCACTTCTCTAGATCGGGGATTATTTTAGCGGTCCATCTTCCATACCTTTCGCATGACCATCTCGCCTTCCACGAGACTATGGTTTGCAGTCGTATGCTCTTGCCGCATGTTCTGAGAATTCTCCTCTTTGCAGAAGATTCCATATTTTTTTGCGCTCTTGGGCAAGCAAGTCAACCGGTATGACTGCTGCTATCACAGTCACGGCCGCCCCGGAAACTGTGCGGTACGCCGATGTTATCCTTAAGGCTGCTCTTCGTTGCACAGCTAGCATCGGTTTTCGCCTTACATTCGCCTTTAAGGTGTCCGCCCATACTTCACTGCCATATGGCAGTATTGCATTTGTCGCATAGTAATAATAATAATAATAATAATAACAATAATAATAATAATAAAAACAATAATAATAATAATAATAATAATAATATTAATAATATAATAATAATAATAATAATAATAATAATAATAATAATAATAATAATAATAATATTAATAATAATAATTATCTTAGACTATGCAGCAGCTGCTTAAATAATTGTTCATCTAGTCAGCTTTGGCAAGTTGATATTTATAAGCCGCTTTTCAATCCTTATGTAATCTACTAACTGTCACATAATTTCAGTATTATTTGGTATATTTAATATACCAAATCAGCAGCTGCTGCTGCTTCTGGGTGCCATACGGCATTTCTGCTAATCTTATCAGGCAACGCAAGGACGCATCGTTCAGCTGCTGCTGAGTGTATGTTCATTAAGCTCATCTCACACACACATGGACACACTCACACACACACATATACACACCCACACATATGCCTCTGTGGTTCATTATAATTTAATCAACATTTGTCTGCATATTGGCAACTATTTCTAGTTCGCATTTCATGCCAGATTCAAATCTCCAGCTCTGGTTCTGTCCCTGGCCATGCAAATATTTAGTATTTGTTGTTGTTGTTGTTGTTGTTGCGTCATGTTACATGTTGCTTGCAGCTTATTTGCATTTTGTTTACAAACTAACAGCTTTACACTGCACGGCGATGGTGCTTTTGCAGCTGCTTTAATGCGCTTATGAGAGATGGAATCCCTGGTGCGGCAACACTTGGCATTACATAGAATTATTTTTACAGCTATGCATTGAAATTCAATTCGGTTTGTTGTTTAAACTTTAAGGCAGAAGTGGGACAATGGAAGGTGTGAAATATTTCAGAATTATTTTTTCCTTTAGTTGATTTTATTATGTTGTAATTAATGAAATTAGCAGGAAGCTATAATTGATTGAAATTGCATTTTAAATGTGGGTTTGTGTGAGAAAAAATTTGTTAAAAAGTGAGAAATATTTAAAAAGTATTTATTCTCAATTATTTATATTTCTTTATATTTATATGCAAATTATAAAAAATTTTTTATTAAAAATCATTAATCTGAAAGGATGGGAGTGTATACCAACAATTGATGTTAAGTTAAATTAAGATTTTGTATTTAATAACGAAAATTAAATTTAGATAATGGGATATATTTAAATGATATTTCATAACCGATTATTGTTATAAAATATGATTTTTAAATATCAATTTTCGTTTTAATTAATAGTTAGTGCAAAATTAAGTATGCTTTATTTTCAATGAAGCATTTTCCAAAAATGGGAAATATTTAAGAAATATATTATGTTTGATTCTTATTATAATAAAGAAAATATTAGAATTACATGACAATATATTAAAATATTAAGTTATATTTCTCTATCTTTTTTTTAAATTTCATAATAAAGGTTCTATTTCATCCAAAACTTTCAAATGTTTCAATAGGGTGAGTGTGAGCAATGTTATAATGATATGAAAGGAGACTGGTGTGAGCTCGATGAATTAATGATTATAAAATGAGAACATGAAGTATAAACGAGTAGGTGGACTTTACAATGGATTTCTCTACATTCAATTACCAGAAAATTTATTATATATTTTCATATATAAATTTATTTAAAAAAAAAAATTAAACAATTTTCTGATAATTATACTTTTTCAATTTTTAGTTTTATCCTAATAAAAAAGATCAATCCATCAAATTTCTATTTCTAATATTATTAATATGTTTTTGAATAAAATAATATTTATAACTTTTTCATAATTAATTAATTTAAAGTATAATCGAATTAAATATAATTTGTTTTATTTAACTAAATTGTAATATATTGTATAATTTTATTTTATTATCAATCTAAATATATCGTTTTCAACAATTCAATCATCATATTATACAATACGGATTTTAATAATTATAACTTGTAATTATTTATAAATCAAATTGAAACTTCTTTTTATAATTAAAAACGTTTTTCAAAATAAAAAATTTGTATTTTTATTTCAAGGTACCTTTCAAAATATTTTACAACAATATACTATACACATAACATAATATATAATATATATTTATTATATGTTACCCACCTGCCGCGTGTATAGTAAGTTTTTGGTAAAAAACTTTTAAGATTCTTATAGGAGATCACAGAAGCGAATATTGTCGAATTGGTCATGATATGCAGCAGACGCGTGGACAGTCCGATGTCCATGTAGAGCTGGTCCGAGAAGAGGTCCTCGCTGCGAAAGAGAAGTGCACACAGGTTAGATTAAATCACGGCAGTCCACTCTTAATTAGCTTAATAAGACACTTGAAAGAGTCCAAACTCGCTGCACCAAGGTGGCCCGGGCATCTCAACAGGCCAACTCCGACCCAGTCAGGCAGCTAGGCAGCTCCTGCGGAAAGTCCTTCAAGTTGGAATTTTTATGAGCAATTTTTATAGTAAGCGAGCGTGTGCGCTTGTTTTATGCATTCATTTTTTTTATTTATGTTTGCCCATAAAGTAAATTTTCCATTAGAAGGAAATGCAAAAAAAAAGAGAAGAAAGAAGCGAAAGAAGTGTTTGCCCCTGCCAGTGTATATTAATCAAGCGACCATAAAGCGAAGTCTGCTGTTTACTTGGGCTGCAAAATTTGCATTTTGCCTTTATTTCTAATTATGAAATTATGCAAAGCGCCTGACATGTGTCAGATAGAGCACTGCCATGGCCAAGATATTAGCTTTTAAAGCACGTTTTTATATCAAAAGATCATAGCTTTGTTGTGCCGTGACAGTAAATCAAGAAGTAAATAGTTATATTTAATAATAAATTGATTTTGGTTTGTTTTTAATGAAAGAAGAAATATTATTACATAATTAATTTATGAATTTTATTTTAAGATTAAATATATAGTATTAATATAACATAAATATTTTCAAAATATATTGAATTATACTATTAATAAAATTTATTTTTCTTTTATTTGGCTTATGTTAATATACAAAAATAAAAAAAAAAATAATAAAAAACAAAATAAATTTTATATTATATTAATATATTTCTTTATATATTTAATATAAATTAGCACAATATATTTATATATATATATATATATATATATATATATATATATATATATATATATATATATATATATATATATATATAAATAAAAATATCTTATTAAAAATATTAAAAAATAATTAAGATATGAATTTTATTAATCGTTATATTTAATTTATATTATTTATATTTTTGTATATTAAGATAATATATAAAATAATACAAATAAATGATAATAATACTATAATTAAATATTTTTGAAAATATTTATTTTACATTACTTATATACATTACCTTAAAATTAAATTAATAAATAAAAAAAAAAGTAAAATAAAGAATAATAAAATCAATATATAGATTTTATTATACTTTATTTTAAATTTGTCAAATATTTATTATTTTGTAGATATAATTTAAAATTGAATATTAAATTAATAGATTTGAACGGATGAGCACGTACTTGGAAATCGAGAATGTTTTACGAAGATATATATTTGATGCTATAATAATAATTATCATATCATATCATCAGCAGTAATAGCTGACTGTAATAAAAACCAAAAATTAAAATAACTAAGAAACATATTAAAAAATTATGAAAAAAAATAAATAAATAAATTATTATAAAATAAAATAAAAATAAACAAATATAAAATAAAATTTAAGACATAAATAGAGTAAGCCTTTTATATCCAATGCATTGGGCCATTAAATTTTGAATATAAAAATTTGGCATAAATGAAATTTAGCGCGTCTTTCATATGCTAATATTTACAGCTTGAAATATTTTCATTTAAACTGGCGCGCAAATATAAATGTCACAAAATTCTAAAAAATCAAATTTAATACTAATTATAATAAAAAAAATAAATAAATAATTATAGTAAATAAGGCAATTAGATATATTTATAATAACAGTATTTGCAATATAAATAAATATAAATATATCCCTTATAAAACACATTACATAATGTTAAATATTATTTCAAGCAACAAATTGACGATTACTATAGGTTAAGCTCAAAAAATCATTATGCACTACACGGAAAATGCGGAAATTGAGCAGATATAATGGAATGCACCTGGTTCAGGTGTTGCGTGTGCTCCACTCACCCGTAAATGCGTAAATTGAACGGCAATGTTTTCACTGAGGTCATGTAGATGCGCAATGAGTTCAGCCGGTCCAGGGACAATATGTCCTCGTCCACTGTCAAAATACTTGCGGCTCCGCCGTCGCCATTGGAGCCACCGCCGCCCCCGCCGCCGTTGCCTGCTCCACTCTTGCCCAGCAGCTTGCTCGCAGCGCTGCCCGCGTCGCCATTCATTCCATCAGCCCTGCTGCTACTGCTGCTGCTGCTGCCCTTCGGCCGCTGTGCGGTCAAAGTTGTCGAGCTGTCAGCAGCCGTGGCCGAGGATGTCGCCTGGCTGCCGTCGTTGCCTCCGCTGCCTCCTGTCGATGTGGCCAATTGTGAGGCCGCAATTGTCTCGCGGTTCAGCGCCGCAGATTGCGTTAAAAGTTGCAACTTTTTAATTTGCTGCAACAAAAATGAAAATAAAGTGAGAAAAAAGCGAGTCCAAGTGAAAACAACGCCACATTAAAGTTTCACACGTCAAATTTCGAACTTTTAACTTTCAGAGCGGGCACCTCGAGTCCGGGCCAAAAACAATTCCGTTGCCCACAGAAACTGGCAACTGTTGTTAGCCCTGTCGAATTTATAAACGATTCTCGCTTGTGCGTTTCGGCGTCCATCACAAAGTGGAGCCAGCATTAGCATTGGCCAGTATCGGATTTCATTGAGCATTCCTCAGGTGTTGCAAACCTGCTAAATTGGCACGTGAGCATTGCTTGTTGTAGGTTGTTATGGTGTCGCGATTGACATTGTTATCACACTTGTTATTCCAAGTGAAGCGCTGTCAATGTGTGATTTAGCATTCGAATATGCGTGGGAATGCCTATAGACTTGGGTTTATTTAATGCTTGAATAAGTGTTCTATAGAAATATTAAAAGTACGATACGCTTGCTTCAGTAAGCAAATACTAAATGAATAAAAAACTGAAAAGGGAATTTGCGAATTTCTGCATTAATATAATAATAATTAATTATTATTAATATTAATATATAAATTCTGTAGTAACAAACTGTTCATCAGAACAAGAGGGGATCTTTTTATTCTCCCTTAATGTTATATATTTCCTATTATATCATTAGAGCTATAGTCTTACATTAACTGAACTATCTTAGAACAATACGTATATTTTGCATTCACATTTTTGGTAAAAACCTATTTCAAACAAAACAATTTAACTCAAATTATTTTATTTATATTTTTTATTTATCTAACTGTACTTCAATATTAACAAGGTATTTTAATTAACAAATGAATTTTAATTTTTGAAAATTAGGTAAATGTATATATTTTATAGTTTTTAAAATTTACTTAAAATTTTCGATTAAAATTGAATTTTATTATTTTGTGTTTTCCCTGCGCCTTTTGACTTCAACTTTTGTAAGACGAAATGGCTTGAAATCCGTTTTGGTTTTGAAGAGTTTCATTGCCTCTAAACACTCATTCTGTCTTATTGTTTTAAAATAAAACTAAATTTAATTATCTATCAATTATGTTGGTTTAAATTGTAAATTAAAGCTTATAAAAATATTGTTATTTTTTTAATAAAATTAGGTTTTAATATTTTATATATTTGTAGCTATTATCGTTGTTTGGCAATGATAACAAAAATTAGATTGGCAATCGATTGGAAAGATTTTTAATATAAATATTAAAATAAAATAATAAATATGTATATATTATATTAGTATGTATATATGTACTTAAAAGTGTCTAAATATAATGTAAATAAATATCTGCAGTATAAGAATATATATTTAAAATAAAATAAACCTCTTTGTCTAATTTTGAAAATCTTTAATACAAATATTAATCTAAGTGTATATACATATAACAAGTATATCTTCAGAATAAAATTGTGCAGATAATTTATATAGACAAATTTTGATACTAAAATATATATTTAAAATAAAAAATGATTCAATTGAGAATATATTTTTTGTACTTTGGTGTTTTTTTTCTTCGATATATTGATATATTATAAAACATATACTTAAAGTTTCAAACAAAATTATTTCCAATCTTTTACCTGTATCAAATTCAGTTTTACTTTAGTTTTTTTTTATCATTGGTACTTCTCTTAATTGTTATGGATTTTCTGTGATATATTATGCATTTCAGCAAAAATAATAGTAATAAACCAAATAGAATCAGTCAGAGTTGAATTCACTTTATATTATATTGGTAAGCCAAATAGAATCAACCAAAGCTAGACTCACAATATCAAAACAAAAACTTAGCAAACTTAAAAACAATAACAGATTTGGCGACAACGTAAGATTTGCTACTCCGTTTTCAGTTATGAACCCGTCTGAAGCTCAAGTTGCAAATCGGTCAATGAACCATCAATCGATTCGCTCAGAGTCGAATAAAAGCTCCATTACAATGTAATTTCCATTCGCAAAGAATTTTCTGCTGTCATGGCGCAATTTCCTGAGCAAATCAAAAATTACAATTGTCCGAGCAGTATCCTAAGTCCGTCTATTTTTTGTTCCCCCTTCCCAGGGAGCATAAGCATAAATTTATAAAGTCAAACATGTGCAATGGAGAGCAGAAACAATTTCAATTGGAAAACTTTTTCGTAGCAGAAAAAATAAAAATAAAAGTCCAAATGAAAAACGAAAAACGAGAAACGAAAAAAACACAAAAGTTTTGCAACATCAGTCAAGCATGATGTGATATTTGTTGTGCGTGCCCCGCCCCTCGGTGCCCCCCTCAGTGCCTACGCCTATGCAAATTGGGGCATTTGTTTAAAGACATCAGACATCAGAAGGAACAAGTTTTAAATACGAATTCCGACCTGTTTCCGACCTGGCCACGTTGCACAGTTTACCGTTAAATCACGGGGGCGTTCAACTGTGTGGGCGTGGCACATGTGCCAGGCGTCCGTTTGGATGTGTATGTGTGTGGAAAAGTTTTCTTTGCTGATTTGAAAGTTAGCTAGCGACTCTAAAGAGCACGTTTCTGTTTTCTTTTTTCTTTTTTTTTTGCTCTGCTAAGTGATTTGTCGTGAACTTTGTGAATTTGATTTCTGAATAGGCCATATCTGCAGTAGGGATTTCTCAGCTGGCAGGCAAAAGTTGGCTGGTCAAGAGCAAGCACTGCTATTTACTTGTATAAAATATGAATTTAAGAACTTGCTTCGATTATTTAATGAATTTCGTTTTGGGGGGAGACAACAAGCGCTTGTGGGCTGTCTAACTGTAGTAATATTTGGGAACTGGGAACTGGGTCAGAGCCAACTTTGTTTGCCATTTGGCTTTCACTTGGCCCGTAATGAGCCAATCTGCATTGAAAGTTCGACTCGTACATTTTAATAAACTTTTGGATTCTAATATTGAAATGCAATCGAAAAAGTCGAACAACTATTTGGGACTTTTTCGGGGCCCCGCAAACTTTTTCAATTGCAATGCACACGAATCGCAGCCCGAAATCACTGTTAATCAGCCAAAGTAAACGCAAATCTGTTTAAACCAAATGAAATGCAATCGAAATCCCGTAATGCCATTGACATTGCAATGCCAATTGCAAATTGTCAGCAAACCCATTGATAGGCCCGACTCGGCGACAGCTCAATTTAAATATAATAATCAATTGATAATACACCAATACATCTGAGTTTGTGTGTATATATGTTTATATCATATATATATTTTGAATTATTAATAACATGCTGACGGCATTAAATGAAAAACAGAATTATGTTTCGCTCCCTGCCATTCATTGTATACAAATATTAACTTTTATATGTGCATTCAGCTCAGTCAATTGCAATTTCATTAAAGATTTTTCAGCAAGTCAATGAATAACCAACATAAAGCAGAAAGTTTTATATAATAAAAACATATTTTGAATATGAAATTATATTAAATATATTGTATATATATATATATTTATATTTATGAAAAAATATTTATGTATATACATATCTAAACTTATATATATATTTCGAATATGAAATTAAATTAAATATCTAGTATATATATTTATATTTATCGAAAAATATGTTTGAATATATGTACATATCTATATGTAAAATTATATATTTATATAAATACATATTTATTTAAAGTTCTAAAGCATTTCATTTTCTTGCCTAGTATATAAATTTTAATTTTGTATTTATCGGCGAGGACTATTATATATTTACAATCAATATTAAACGAATTTCTCTATACAAATTAAAGATTTATATAATGTATAGAAAATATATGCAAATAAAAGAAAACAAGTTGAAATATTGCATTGTTTCTGGTTTTAATTTTGAAGCTAAATCACCGTCATTTTCTACAAATGTATTCAATCATGAATACGTGTATGATCTATATACATATGTATATATACTGAACTTCTATGTAAAACACAAATAATTAACCAAATAAATATATGTAAACAAAAAATATTTTTTTTTAAATATATACTCCTCCTTAACACTTGAAACTAACTAAGGCCTATTTTTATTATACTCTGAGCTCATTAAAAATGGGAAATCAGGGTAAAATGGATTAGTTAAATGTATGTAATTAACAGAAGGAGGCGTGAAAAACCCCACAGAGTATATATATTCTTGATCAGGGCGACGAACTGAGTCGATTTAGCCTTGTCCGTCTGTATGTCGTATGTCCGTCCGTTCGTCTGTCCGTCCGTATGTATGAGCGCGTTCTCCTAGTCGGGCACCCTTGACGAGTTTTATTACTTGTATTATTTTCATCTTTTATTTTTAATTTCATTCGTATTAAATTAATTTTTTTTTTTTAATATTTCTACAATATACTTTATTTTCATATAATTTTTATATTTTTTTATTTAATTTTTTTTATTCGTTTGGATTTACAAATTGTCTTCAATTAAAATTACGACATTAAGAGTATGGGTTAATTACTAACCTTTTCTTCTTATATATTTATACATAGTTTAGTTAATTAATTTTTTTATAATTTTTTTTTTTTATTTATTTTTATTAATTATTTATTTTTTATTTTGTATATTTATTTATATTCAAAAATATGTTTCATATGCATTGCTTCTTCTAAGCTCCAAAGTTCCCCTTTACAAAGGGGCTTAAGAAACATCTAAGACTTTTCAGCTGCGCAAGCTTCCATATTGTTTTCCCTCAAAACTGAGCAACTTTCAATTTTGTTGCCTGCCTTTCAGGCTTCAACTTAAAGTATTGAACTATTCCACCCTTTTCTGGCTGCAATTAAAAATCAATTTTACCTTGAGTTTCGCTAATTAAAAGTCTGTACAAACACACAAAAAAAAAAAGAGGAGAAAAGAAGTAAAGCAGAAGAAAAGTATTTGTAACTAGCTTAAAGTTTGGGCCGAGTAAATAAGAGCGATGCCAACTATTTGGTAAGTTGGGAAAAGTTGAGAAATGCTGGCATTTAATCGACCCAATTATGAAGGCAAGGTTTTTATTTCTCCTCCATCGCTTCGTCAGCTAATAAAAATTTAACATAAAAGCGCTCGGGGACGTGTTGGAGGGGGAAAGTTTCAGACTCATATGGCGCATAATATCGAAATGCCATAACTCAGCTTGAACTCCGGCACAAACAAAATTAATTTCAGCGCATTAAAAAGTTTTAGACGCCGTCATCGTCTTGCCTCTCGCTTAAGTCAAGTAAAAACTTACTTAATTTCCGTGCGTGCCGCAAGATCCAGCGAGATGAATATTAAAACGGGGCTAGTTGGAGCAGCCCGAGCAGACACTTAATATATTATGCTCTATCGTTGGACTCATTTATTAAGTGGCGCCTCTGAGGTCCTTGACATTGAGACGGCTTAGCTTTAAGACCCGGAGCCACGGCGCTTTTAATGCCCGGCGCCCAATATACCGTCAACAGCTGCAATCAACACTCACATAAATTTGCATACCAATATTTGAGTCTTGATGCATGTGGCATCAACTCCTTGCCACGCCTGCTGCTGCTCCTTCGCCTGTTACTTTTATGCCGCACTTCGCGAAAACAAAGTGTGCTCAAGGAATAAAACATGAGCCTTGCAAAAGCGAAGCCTCCAACGCCTGCCCACTTAAAACTTAAGTAAGTGGAGTGTGAGCCAGCCGAGTGGAAAGGGCAAGCCCCACTGAGCCCCACCAGCAACAGCCGAGGACACTGGCTGAGTGTTAAGACCAGAATGGAGGAAGCGCACACCTTTTTATCATCCTCATCATCGTCAACCTCAGGCAAGTGTGGGGCGTGTGGGGTGTGGGGGTTGCTTCGGTCTTTGTGTGCGGCCAGCCGCCAGGAAGTGGCTATGTTCATTGTTTTGTGGTTCAGTCAGCTGTCATGAGAAGCAGCGAGAGAGGCTCATTAGCCGTGCTCATAAGTGCGCAGTTTTGATGGCCGCTAATTAACAACAAAGTTGTTGGCACATTCGAGTACTCAGAAATGAGCAATGGTCGTGTGGTGTGAATAAAGGCCACTCGAAATGTTTGAAAATAGATACGAAAGACCGACCAGTTGTTTATTTAGGCAACATATATGAGTATTGATTATTGTAAGAATATAAAATTAGATGAATATGACCTTGTTTAATAAAATATTAAAAATGTGAGATCCCTGAATTTATCTAAATGATAATAAAATTGTAGACTATAATAAATCCATACAAAGGATTACTCAAAATGCAGCTTATCATATATATATTTCTGAATAGCCTACCTGCTTATATTTACATATATAATGGTTATATAATAATATTTGCCGAAGGCTGTTAAAAATATTCATGTTCTGGACTTGCCTAGCAGATAATAATAATAGATAATAATAATAAACATTTTTGTATATGACTATGTGTTAATATTTAGGTAGAATAGGTTCAGTAATTAACCTATGCTCTTAATTACATAATTTTAATATAATTTAAGAAGGGAACAAATTTTAAACAAATTTAACGTAAGTGTTGTATATAAATAAATGGATCGACTTCATTGAAGTTTTCTCAACAAAAAATGTATAATTGAAAAAATAGAATTATTTTATGGGTTCAGTAATTAAACTATACTCTTAATTATATAATTTTATTTTATACAATATAAAATAAGGAGTAAAATAAATAAAAAAAAAATAGTAATAATAATAATAAAATAATAATAATATTTGACTACATTGGAGTTTTCTCAGCATACAAATTTATGATTAAAAATATAAAATTGTATTTATTTTTTACGACTATGTATTAATATCTAAGTAGAAAAGGTTAAGAAATTAAGCTAAACTATTAATTATATAATTTTAATTTAATGTAACATTAGGAGTGTAATGAGTACAAAATAATAATCATATTAATAATAATAATATTATAATAATAATAATACTAATAATATTTTTCAACAAAAATTTTATGTATTAATATATTTGTAGAAATTGTTCAATATTGAACCTAAACTCTTAATTACATAATTTTAATTAAACATATTGTTGAGTATAAAAGAGATCGCAAATAAAATATAAACTTAAAAAGAATAATTCGAACTATTTTAGCTGAATGATTTGATAGCCAATGCCTAATACATTATTGACTAAACACTTGCCCGTGCAAGTTCCATTTCCCAATCCGCTGGCAACCTACATTCAACAAATTGACCTTTTCAGCCAAGAAACCTCAAATACATGGATTTCGTAGAAGGTATTCATTACCCGCAAACATGAACATCAATTCTGCGGCTGGCTTAGCAAGCGTGTGTGTGTGTGTGTGTGAGTGTGTGTGTGGCAGACAAATGTAAATTGTGGCCGGGATACAAGCTAAATAAAAGTAGAGCCACAAAATAATATATATGTGCCTGCCGTACAATACAAGCCTTGCCAGTCCAATTTGGAGCCCCAGTGTAATAAATCTACAAGAGAGAGCGAGAAGGAATTGGGAAGATGGGGATGGGAATGAGGAGCGCCACAAAAGCAGGCTGGCAAATATTGAATATGGCTGTAGGTTATAAATTATGACACCCGAACGCTCGACTGCCTCTTTTCGCATAATTTATGCACGAGTGCAGCCAAAGTGCCAGCCTGGCCATGCCCCCCTTTTTGAGGAGAGAGGGAGACACTGCACTGCCTATACATATACCCACACACACATACACACTCTGTGTGTGCGTCAGCTTACCTGTTGACTGTTCAGGGATTGCGCATTCTGCATGACTTTATCCAGAATGCGCAGTATTATCTCCGCCGCCATCTCACGCTCCAGTTGTGTGCCTTTCAGCTGCAAATAGGTGTCGAGCTGCAAAATAGGCAAGCAAATAGTCAAGCATCAGACAAGTGCCCAGCAATAAGCGAAACACCAAAATAAAACAGAATTCAGCAAAAAAAAATACTGAGAGTGTTCCGGTCGGGACTGTCCGACTAGGAAATACTCTGAGTCTTTGGAAGAGTTGATAGAGGAGAAGAGCTTTGGCTGCGATGAAGGGAATGGGATGATGGGAACTTAATTGTTGAATAGCTTTTTTTAAAGGAACTTTGTTAATCATATTTTTAGAGCACGATAATAACATTCATACGTGCGTATTTCTTGTAGGATATATAGGATAAATCTCTAGTATAAGAAATAGATATTTTTTCTTTTTTTTAAGGAAATGAGAAAGTATCAAAAAATATACTATCTCTACATTTATTACACGGACTTACACAGTAAACCTGGATTCTTTAGTTCTTTCGGTTTATAAGATACGGCTATAAAAAGTACTCTACATATTGAATTTCATCGTAAGGATGTTTTAACCATAAACAAGGATATGGTTCGGATAAGCTTGTTATTTAAAATTTCAATTTTGATTCGTTAGTTATTGTGATGGAAGGACGGACGGATAGACGAACTGGTTGACAGAAAGGCAGAAAAACAGAGGGATAGACAGTCGGACGGATATACGGGCGGACGGATATAAGAATTTATGGATATAGGAACAGGCAGATATACGGACGGTACGATATACGGACAGACGGATAAACGGACAGACGGATAAACAAATAGGCAGACAAACAGACGCATGGACGGAAATACGGGCGGACCGATTTCTCACTAAACCATTATACCCTAATTTTGAATTCTCGATGGGCTTAGGGTATAAAAAGCGACTCCCGAAAACTCTTCGTGGCCATTCGTTAGGCGGGAAATTTGTGTGCGCATTAAAATGAAAAATTGTTGCCATGCGGCCCGGAGCGAACTTTTCTTTGACTGTAGCTTGGCTGCGAAAATTGTGTGAAAAATTGCAAGGCGCCCACTCGCTCAGCTGCTCAGCTGCTCTCCGACTCTCGGCTCAGTCTGCTTTTCTTGCATTCATTTACGTGTAAAAATAGTTTGGCAAGCTTGTTTGCAGAGTCTTTTGGCACGGCACGGGCCGGCCCACTCCGGCCCCGACTCAAGTGGCGATGGATCTTAGGGTCCAGGTAGTTTGTAACGCTTTGAGCTGTTTTTGCGTTTTGCCAGCGCCGAGGCTTAAGTGTGTTCAAGAGTTTTTGCGGCGTGTCCCGAGCGCTGTGATACCAGTTGCTTAAAATTGAATTTGGGAATACGAAAAGCAGTAAAAACTTTGCGCTCGTTACAATATTATGCAATTTCTGCAAGACAAAGTGCCACAGCAGCTGAAGTGGCAATCCTGAGAATCTCCGAGGAAGGCGTACCCAGTGCTCTGTCATAAATCTGCATAAACTTTGCCCGACAGATATGGACTCTCACGGGCATAGTTCGTGCAAACATAAATATTTACTCTAGATAGATAGATTTCCACTCACCTCGTGCAGCATGTCGATGAGGAAGCTCGCCTCGCCGGGCAGGAAGCTCTGTCGCCGCTGCAGCGTGTACTCGAAGCACGCCTTTAGTATGTTCGATGAGTTCGTTTGCTGGAAGCCTGCGCTCAGCGCTCGGAAGCGATTGTAGATGAGCAGCAGCTCGTCGCGCACGCAGCTGGAGAAGTCTGGCAGCAGCCAGCTGGAGTTGCCGGCGTTGTCTCTCTGCTCGCAGATGCGCCGCGAGTGGCCCTCGAAGCCGCGCGGACAGTCCGTGATGATGGGCGCGCCGGGCGCACTAGTGGGCCAATGGACGCCATAGCTGGACTCGGCCAGGCACACGTGGACCGCATTGCGCTCGATGACGTTGATGTAGACGCTGCGGGACACGGGTCGCACGCTGTTCGACACGAGGCAGGCGTACTCCGCCGACTTCTGAATGTTGTTGATCTTGAGTATGCTGCCGTCTGGGTAGAGATCCTCCCACATGGCCGTGGCCGCATCTGACTGAAAGAGTACGCCATTCCTGGTCCAGCTGTAGCCCAGCTGTGCGTAGCGCTTGATGTCGTCGTTTCCCGGCGATAGGCAACGCACGCGCAGCGAATCCCCGCGCTGCAACGTCACGCTCGCCGGATCCACACGCAGACGCGGTGGGGACTTGATGTGGATGTGAAGTGAGCGGCACTGCTCGACGCCCCAGTCGGTGACCTGTGAAAGAAACGAGAGAGAGAGAGAGAGAGAGAGAGAGAGAGAGAGAGAGAGAGAGATTAGCCAACTGACGACAGTTTCCACTACTCTGATGAGTATCAACAACAACAATATTACCAACAGCTTTGTTTGGACACTGCCCAGATGGAGTAGAGTTTGCCTAGACTTAGAGCTGGCAAACTATCGATAGTGGGCTTTTCGATATTTTCGATGTTTTGAATGAAAAAGTCGATATATCGATACTATCGAAAAATGTGCAGTCTTTTACTTTAATTTGAATTCAAAAATAAATATATTTATTTTTATAATATATATAATATATTTATAAATGAATAGTAACCAAAATTATACTAATTTGGTAAAAATAACATACAATATTGCTTCATTGCAAACAGCTTAATATAATATATATATATATATATATATATATATATATATATATATATATATATATATATATATATATTATATAATAATAGTTTTTTTATTAAGGGTTTAATTTTTTTTTTTTATTTTTTTTTATTTTTTTATTTATATATATAACATTGTATTAGAGTTTCATTTCTGTATGAAACTTCAAAACCGCTGTATGATATAGAAAGAATTGACATAGAAAATTGAAAAAAAAGTGTATGTATGATCAATGTTATAAGGATAAACTGATGTGAGATAGATGAATGAATGATTATGAAATGAGAACGTGAATTATGGATGAGTACGTGAAATTCTCAATGGAAGTGTGCGATTTGGTAGGTGTTCAAATTGTGCTCTTTTAAGTCTGTATATGGAAAGATACAGATTACTGTGCATTGGTTTATTGCAAACAGTGTTCTTATAACTGAAAAAGAAACTTTTTATCTTAAAGTTAGGTAAAAAGTTACTGGGTGATCCATTTATTGTGTTCTAGAAACACAAGTATATCAACATTTTCAGGTTTTAAGGAAGCTCGGCGATTGCTGCCCAGCTTTGCTGAACATCCTTTCCGAATTGGTAGATGTGAAAAGATAGCATCGCGTTACATTTGGTCACTATTGATATTTGATAAAAATATCGATGGTGGCGCAGAAAAGTAAATATTCGATATCTCGATAGTGCCATCGATACTTTGACAGCTCTACCTAGAGTCAACAATTGTTGCCGGGGCGTTTACTCGAATTTAATAGACTGCTCCTGGCCGACTCTCTGGCCAGCTGATTGGATCTGACATTGTCTGATTGCAAGAGGCGTGCGTGTGTATGTGTGTGTGCTGAATGGATATGTGGCGTCTAAGCCGTTAAGGCAGTCTGTGGCGGGGGCTAACACGATTCCGTAGCTACTTAAAGCGAACAGCTTTAGCTGTCATCTGGCACAAGCGTGTTGCACTTGTGTCTGACTAGAGGAGGACGCGTAACTTTTGTTGCAAATACTCCAAGGGAATACAATGTGAGCGGCAGAGCTCATACCGGGTATTACGATAACGTTGATTATGATGATGATGACGTTGCCTCAGTGAACTTCCGTTTCAAATTTAAAAAGAAAAAATGAAAGGGAAGAGGAGAACAGACAAACTAACGAGCAGCGAAGCACAGTGGGGCCACTGCATGCATAAGTGGGGCAAAAATCAAAATGTCGATGAATGCAATTGGTCAAGTCGATTTTTGAAAAAGAAATTATCAGAGGACCAGAAGTCAAAGAAAAATAAAGTGATAAGAGAAAAAGAGATAGAGTCAAGGCTAAACATGAACATTTAAAATTAAGTAAATTATTAAAATGAAAAAATAAATGAAAAAAAAAAAAACTATAAATATAAAATCATTATGTATGTATGCATAAAATATGCGTAATACAAACAACACATACACACATACATATGCATATTATGCATACACGCATAAGCGCGCGATGGACTAACTGCTTCAAACTTTCACAACTCATTAATGGCATTCATATATGTGTATTTGCCAAAGCACAAGTCTCTAGTAAATATTTGATTTGCGCTTTTTACAAATTGGGGCTATTGGAGGCGAATGGGGCGTGGTATTGATATTATTATTATAAATTTAAAAAATTTATAAAATTTATCGACACAAAATAACCAGCGGCCCACTGTGCGACGTCAGGATCACACCTTCAGGTCCTCAACGCCGGCATGTGGCAGGCATCGCGGCTTTGCCTTTGTGTCTGTCTCTGTTTCTGTGTCTGTGTATGTGTCTGTGTCTGTGTCTCTGCGTCTGCTCAGACTCCGGCTCCAGTTACGGCTCCAGCACCGACACCGGCACCGGCACCGGCACTTTGTTGCAACTGAGCCGGAATCATTTGATAGACAGAACTTTGGGCGCAAGCAAATCGAAGATTTTTCTTTTATGGCATTTCAAATTTAAGTTGGGTTTTAAATTCCTGCCACGAATCCAACTGATGACAGTAGGCGTTCGCTTCAGCTCCGCTTTTACGACAGTGCAACGTCAACAAATCCTTGCCAGCCACAAAATCCAATTGGCAATTAACTCATTTGGCCAACAGCTCAAATCCAGCGACAGCTTCCCTCATTTTATGATCAAATGCGATTTTACTGCCTGAAGACGCTATATATTGAGCAAGCCCCTCCCACCGGCTGCCCCGCCTCCCACACGATTGTATCCATAGCTGCGACTCATTAACAGTCGAAGTCGTTAAACAGCACATTGTACGTGTATGGCTAATGTTAGTCTCCAGTCTAAACTCGCCTCGGCTCTCTCGGCCCTCTCTGTGGCCAATAAAATGCTCTGTGGCAAATGGCTCAAGAGCAACACGCTCATGCCACAGAAATTTGCAATGTTAATGATGCCGCTGCTTCAAAATGGCTGCCTTTTATAGTCGACTAGATAAAAGTGTCTTTACGAACTGAAAAGTGCATGACACCAAGATGTTGCAGAAAAATACCAAGAACAAGAAGAAGACCAAAAAGAAGAAACTAAGCTGAGTCGAGAAAAACCATTTAATCTGCTCTCTTTATATATGAATCGTATACTCGTCGAATGCAATTCGTATTAGAACTGCAACACTTAAGATAGTTTTACGATCAATTTTATGATGAATGAATTTTAAATGGCAAATTGAGAACAAGTAAGAAAACTCTAGTCGGAGGTGCCCGACCAGGAGATACCCTGAGCCCCGTCCCATTTGCATTGTTTAATACGCTATGTAGCTTGCATATAACATTACATTTTGCAAAATTAAATTATAATTTTGAAATTTTATTCAACTAGAATGTATGTAAATCAAAAATAAATTAATAATTAAATAAACAAACAAAAAATGAAAAGAAAGCAAACATCACCGCACCTGGGCTCGAACCTGCATCTATTTACTACATGTGTAACGTTAAAGCGCGTCATCTCAACTAGCACGACCACCTTATGTTTATAGATTTAAAAAAAAAATAAAAAAAGTTACGCTGTTGTCACTGAGTTTCGAACCCGCGACCTTTCGTTTACGCGCTTTCTGTCTATCCACTACGCCACACCAGTATTGCGTTACTCGTTGGCAAAACGCAAAGTAGTACCACAATGCGATATGTTACAAATACAAAACTAAAGAAGCAGATCAATCACAGTTGTAATTCTTAGAATATGCTGAAATGCGCCCATATGAACGTATGAGTATGTGTACATACAAAAACGGTGGTCTGTTTCAATGTATGCGTGTAAAGGGCTGATATATAACAAATATAAAACTACAGAAGCGGCTGAAAATGCAAACAGAATTTGGTTGAAGAATATGCTAGAACAAATGGCCTTGAATGTATTTCTGCACATGCATAGTAGACGCGCTTGCACGTTTCAATGTATGTGTATGTGTAAATGTTTTTTGCTGCGCGTCGCTGCTTGCCACGTGCGTGTGATTATTGGCCAAACGTTTTGTTTAATAAATCGGGACTGACTTAACGGATTTTGATGAAACTTTCAGCATATGATTCTATTGAATTTTTTACATTTTATAAAAATACTAATTTATTCACATGGTTATATTTGCAACAGACTCTCAATGGGTGTTGATAGCTGAGGGGGGGGGGGGGGGGGTAATTAGTAAAAAGAGCCGGTACGCAAAAAATAAAAAAATAGAAATTGCATAAAATTCACGTGAATCTATATGCAAAATTTGAGGAGTCTAGCTCTAAAGGTGTGGCAGATAGAATTTTATAACCTATTTTCGATAAGGTTTAAAATCGATAACAAAACAACATAAATAGATATCGTTTTTTGGTAACAAACTTGACCTGCGCGTGCTATCCACGGACCCAACAAAAAAAAATTCAAGTCTCTAGGTCAACTACGTTCTGAGATCGACGCGTTCAAACATACGGACAGACGGACAGACGGACAGACGGACGGACGGACAGACGGACGGACAGACAGACGGACAGGGCTAAATCGACTCAGCTCGTCGCCCTGATCAAGAATATATATACTTTGTGGGGTCTGACACGCCTCCTTCTGCCTGTTACATACATTTAACAAAACCATTATACCCTGATTTCCCATTTTCAATGGGCTCAGGGTATAAAAATGCAAGAAGTGTCTGTGTATCGGATTAAAAGGAAAATATTTAGAAAAGTCTTGGATTCAACGATTAAATGCAATGAATATTTTGGTATGATTAAATTTTATTTATAATTTCGAATCCTTGTATTTATAATCAGATTTTAGCTATAATTTTGAATTTATACTTTTATTATTAAATTTTATTTATAAATATATTTATAATATTTGAAATTTTATAATTTAATTTTTTTTTTATAATTATATTTTATTTATAATTTTGTATTTTTATTTTTAATATTAAATTTTATATGTAATTTTAAATTTTATTCTTAAATTTTGTGTATAGGTAAATTTTATTTATAATTTTGAATTTTCATTTTTATTATTCACCTTTAGTTAAAGTTTTATTTTTTACTTATTAAATTAAATTCATAATTTTGAATTTTTATTTTAATTATTAAATTTTTTTATTATTTTATTTTAGTTGTTTTTATTTTCATTTTTTATTTTTTTTTTTAAATTAAATTTGTACACTGTATCAAAAACACTTTATTGACTTTAATGTTGTATAGCATTGTAACGAAAGGTCCCGAGTTCGAAACTCAGTGACGACAGCGTAACATTTCTTTTAAATTTATAAACATGAGGTGGTTGTACTAGTTGAGATGATGCGCTCTATCGTTACATATGTAGTAAATAGATGCAGGTTCGAGTCCAGGTGCGGTGATGTTTGTTTTTCTTTTCTTTTTTTGTTAATTTGTTTATTTATTTAATTATTAATTTATTTTTTATTTACATACATTCTAGTTGAATAAAATTTCAAAATTATAATTTAATTTTGCGAAAAGTCTCCGACTAGAGTTTTCTTACTTGTTATTTATTCATTTATTGGCAATACGGATTTTCCCTCTAACATACTTTTCTGAAATTTATCATACAATAAAGAGTAAATACAGTCGGAACTCTATAATTATAAAAATAATAAAACACAAAGAATTCATAATTTAATATGAATAAAAAAAAAACAAAAATTTACAAAATATTTTAATCCTGTTGATTTATATGTTACATATTCTTTACTCTAACTAATTTCTTTTTATCTATAAATGAATCATTCTATAATTAATGTAGTAATTATTCTTTTGAAGACGGATATGTTAATTAGTTGAATATGTCATACACTAACAAGAAGTTAATTTAGACAAATTGCAGAGCTAATCTGCAATCAGTTGTATCAATCGAAAGTTGAACTAATATGCTTGAGCGCCAGCCTCGAAGCATTCATAGAATAGGAAGTAAGAAACGCAATCTCTTTCCAATCAAATATCTCTTACAAATATAAGTGTATGGAGCGAACTGCCGCTCTAAAGCTGAAAAGCTAAACGTCACGCTGATTGCCACGCCCAACAATGTACATATACTAAATCGGATTGAACAGCTGCTGTGACTGTTTTTATAAAAATATATTTTAGTGTACGAATCATCAACTTTTTCTTTGGAAATAGGTTAATTCTTCTAAAGAAATAAAAAAAAAGAAAGAAGAAAACATATTAAAACGAATTTCTCTGAAACCTGAATTAAATTCAATTTCATAGATAGAATTGGTTTAAAGACGAATCATTATTGATTCTCAATATCTCTCTCCCTTCACTTTGAGATATATGTTAACATAGCCAGGGAAAATACATGGAGCAAAGAATCATCGAGAGAGACAACCTTAAAGTGCTAGCGTTCAGCAAATGAAGAATTAATTCAATTATTCAATTATTAAAAATTTTGCAATGCAATCTAATCCATTCCACTTCAACCAATTCTGCCCCTAACTTGTTTATGTTTCACAGTTTCCATGTTTTCTTATTTGTCTATATATTAATATTAAAATTCTGAATTCCAAGTATTTCAATATTATTATAAAATTATGCAAATGCTGCGCTCATTATGAACAGTTTAATTAATTCAAATTTCCCGTTAAATAGCTTAACTTCAGGTGTTAGTCAGCTGCTCGGAGGCATTTGCCAAAGTTAATGAACTAATTGCTGCTTAATATCAATAAATAAATAATCATTGGGCTTACAGCCCCGCGGGCATTATTATGGTTCTCTGTATATGTGTGTGTGTGTGCCAAGGATATGAAAAGAAAGTCCCCAGCGTCTAATGGACAGGACCTGGCACACATTATTGACGTGCGGCGCAGCAATCGCAGCTCGAGGCGCTGCTAGTCGCAAAGGATTCATTCATTTCTTTTCAGTTTTAAGTCAACAGCAGCAGCGGCAGCCGCAAGAAGGCAACAATCAACCTTTGGGGATTCTATGTTAGGCACGTTCGCTGAGCAACAAAAAAAAAAAAAAAATGTGAGCAGAATGCGCTGATTAACGTAAAATTCTGCCAGCTGCTTCAAGGGGTTTCCCTTACCTTCCAGTCGAGCCCCGAAGTGCTTGCCTTTGATGTGATGCCAACATTACGGCGACCACACTGCGACAGTAATAAGAGGAGCGCGCACTAGGCGTGCGGCCAAAGGCATAAAGTGAGTTGGAGGCGAACGGGACCCAAAGCAACAGCGCACAAAGTGCTGGGGCGTCGAGTAGGAGCCAGAAAACACTGCCCAACGAGCGAACGCCCCCATTGGGGTTGTGTGTGCTGCGGGCAGGAAGGGGCGCTCGGACAAGGCATTAAATACAATTGGTGTGAAGCTTTAAGAAAATGTTCGCTCGTTAGCTTAGCGGTCGAGCAACAGCTGCTGCCGCTGCTGCTGCTGCTGCTGCCGCTCTTTGCGGTCTTAAAGCGAATGAATTTATGGCACCGAGACCCGAAAGTGCAGCTCAAACAGCAAGAAATATTGCAGCTTTAAGCACACAGCCGGAGAGACTATTATGAAGCACAAAAATGTGCCAGAAAATGTTCTCTAAATTTTACAGCTTTGTCAAATTTAATTCCATTCTTATTTAAATATATTTGACAAATTAAAAGTCACTTTTTGTTATATTTGTTTCTTCAACTGAAACTAGTTTTGTATAGTAAGAAATGTAAATGAAATGATAAACAACATTGAAATAATTACAAATATTCAGCTTTTCGCTTTGAGCAAATTGAGATTATTTTTTTGAGAAGCTTTTCTTAATACAAAAAATTAAATATAATATACTCACACAGTATTTAAAAAATAAGTTATGGAAACAGCATGTATATTTATTAAATTTGCATAATTCTATATATTATCTAAATATATTTTATGATATACTTAAATATTTTATACCCTTGCACTCAGTCTTATCTTTGCGTAAAATTCTAAAAATGAAAATGTCTATGCATAAAATTTTTGTAATATGTTTATCTTAGTTTTTAGTATGCTCCAAGTTTAAATTAAGAACAATAAAAGACAGCTATAATACATGACTTATATAAGAGGACTCGAACATACACACTACGCGTCATTTGAAAAAGTAGTTTTAACACCAGTTCTTTACCGTATAGCTGAAGAGTGGTAGTGCGTTGTCAGTCATATTACTTCACTATTATAAATTTCTAAGAAAATAAATATTAGTTTGCTTTTATGGCGATTTTTGGTTTATGTAAAAGGAAATCAAAGTATGCTGCAATCTCTGATTTATCTTCGAAAGATAAAATTATTTTCCTATACTTGTTTTTTTTTTCCCAAAGAAAATCAATTTTGTAGCATTCAAAACAAATTTAAAACTTTAGTTGACAATTTCGAACTCTAGATATTCAAAATAGAACTAAAATGCGATATCCTTATGACGCATTTTTGGCGACCGTTTTTTCGAGATTTTTTCATAATTGTAAAAAAAAACTTGCTAAAATGAACTTTATTTTCAGAAGAATAAAACAAAGTTTAGAATTCTAAATAAAGTTTAGCATTGTAGCACTTATAACAGAAAATATTCAGCATTAAGGGAGAACATGAGAAGTGCTCTATTCCTATGACACGCAGTGTCAATTGAATAAGTTATTAAATTTGTCCATTGTGTAAGTTTAGCAAGAATGGAACTTCTTTAAACGAAAAACTCACAAGATTTTTCTTGTTTAATTGAAGATTCGAAAATTAGATTGGCTGCTAAATATAAGGCATTTTTCAGTATTTTTATTGGCTTCTGTATACGGAATTTAAAAATCTCAGTTCTATAATACAATAGAATATATTTGTCAGCATATATCCTCTTCAAAAGCTAAAATTATTAAACAGCTCCTGTTAAAAAGAAATGACAATAAAGAGATTGTATGCTCAATATTATAAGGCATTTTTCAGTTAAAATCATAGTACAGTAAACCCCATATGCTTCTGTATATAGAATTTATGGGTCTCAGTCCTATAATAGGATATATTTTCCAGCATAAACAATTATCTTCTTTTGAAAAGCAGCCTAGGAAATGCGCCATAAGGAAATACTAAACAATTCCTGTTAAAAAGAAAAGTTGATAAAGGAATTGTCAGCTAAATGTGATAATACGGCTTATTTAATTTTAAAATTAGCCTACAAAGCCATGCCTTAGGATTTATTATTAAAGATTTATTGTTCCGTAATTCGCCAGGAACAAGCCTATATTTCAATTAGACATATGTTCTCTGCAAATTTCTCGTTCTTTGCGTCTTAATTTTCTTGGAATTCTAAAATTATAATTGACATTTTTGACAGCCGTTGATGGAGGCTTTTCGGGTCTCTCTATGTGGATGCGTGTGCCAGATAATCCGTTCGCGAGCCCAATTAAATTGTAAACTCGAAATGTCTGGCCAAATTTGGAGTGTTGTTTTTAATGTTGAGCTGCTGTTGCTGCTTTTAATGCGGAAAGAGTAGAGCTCCTGGACGACTAATCAGTTTAATTGCCATGCGTTAAGCCATATCAACAAACACTCGCGGGTGGTTGGGTGTATGGGTGGGTGGGTGAGTGTAGGGGGTGTCAAGCGGAACTCAAACAATAAAAATAAACCTACTTAAAAATGCCGCAAAATTACTTTTAACTTGGCCGAGTGCTGTGCTTGCCGCAGAGGCCAAAACGCGCCGTTTAATTAGCCAAATTAAAATATGCGAAGTGCCAAAGGAGGAGAAGATTAAGTGGACTGAAACTGGGTTATTTTGATTTGTGTGAGTGTGTGAGAGTGTATGTAGGCTTTTCTGGGCTCCTCCTGCTCCTCTTACTCCTCCTCCTCCTTTTATTTTTATGCATTGAAATAAATTTTAATCTATGCGCTCAACTGTTGAGTCCTTTGCCGGATTTGTTGGCCAATTGCAGAATATTTTCGGGTTTTAATAGCACTTGCCAAGTCTTTAAACTGTTCCACGCCATTAAGCCCCCCAAAAAAAGCCGCTCAAAATACGGGCCGGTAAACCATTTGTGTGTTTATGGCTTGGCAAATAACAAATTACGCAAATGGCTTGTAAAAAATATTGACATGTTCGAACAGGAACAAGATCTAAGGCAACTAAGGCCTATGAACGGCATGTTTATGACTTGCGAGCTGGAATATCGTGTGTGTTTGCTGTTGACACTTAGTAGAGGAAGCCTTTCACATTCGAAGTAAGTTATAAATCAGTTGCTTACTTACTCATACATAGTATATAAATCAAAGCGTAGCTGACTATGCGGAACTCACCTTACAACTGTAGACGCCCTCATCGATGCGGCTCGCTTTGGTCACACCCAAAATGGCCGTGTAGACGTCCTTAGTTTCCGGTGGCAGCACAGTTGTCCAGATTTCTCTGCAAATAAATTGGGATTTTGTACTGAAATGTTATTTCCTTTAAAATGAGTTATGAGTGCATATGAGTAAAGGGTCACAGGCTGATAAAACTGATAATTTCATAATATAAAATATGAAATAGTGTCAATATGTCAATAATGTATATATCAGGATTCAAAATTTTCAAATTAAATATATTATTAATATATTTTATATATAAACACACTGCAATGAGCGTTGAAATGGAAAATTCTATAGGTGTTAGATTTAGATTAGCTGAATTGATATTTTCTATGGTCAGTGATTCTGCTTAACTGCCGACAGTATCTGCAACCGGATACTCTACACGAGGCATCCACGCTGCATTTCCTGCAACGCATCAAACCAAATATGGAAGCGCAGTCGGCGATCTTAGCGTAAAGCTACAAATTAATAATTTGTATTTTTGTACTAAATAAAAAAATTGATATAAAATAAAAGCAAACAATAATTAATAAAATTCAATAATTGAATTAAAATTTAAAAACTATTAAGTAAAATAATAAGTTAAATTGATTAATGAAACATAAATTAAAATTATAAAAATAAAATTAATAAAAAATATGAAAAATAAAAAATATATATAAAATTATTAAAAATTATACAAAATTAAAATTAATTAAATAAATATATACTGAAATTATAAAAATAAAATTAAATAAAATTATTAAAGAATTAATATAATAAATAAAATTAATTAAATACTCATTAATTAAAATCATACAAAATAAATTATTAAAAAAACTATTTTAAAGAAAATTGAATTATTAAATAAAAAATAAATTAATTAAATAGAAAAAAAATAAAAAAAAATAATTTAATTACTAAAGAAGCTAAACTAACAATAATTTTATAGTGTCATACTAAAAGATATTAACAGAGTATTCAGCAGCTCTTCTAAACCTATCGATATTTTAAATGTACATATATATAACTCCAAAATTTCATTTTTGCCCGAAGACATTTTCTCTTATACGTGTCCTACATTGCTGCCACATATTCATTTCATATGAAGAGTTATCCATATGATTTTTCAACTCAATGTAATTATATTGTTTATTTTTTAGCAAATGTTTTTTGAACAAATTTGTAACCAATATTTAGAACTATCATATACCTATAGCATAACTGCCCATAAACAGCTGTTAAAATAAACCAAAATAGGTTCCACTTCAAGTGCCTAGCTCTGCACTAAACTTTTCTGTTTTGCAAAAGGCAACACAAAATATTTACGATATTTAATAGAGTCAAATATATATGTATTAGAGAGAGACTAGTTAATTAAGAGGCAACTCTCGCTTGCGCACTTGTGTCAGTCGAACCATTCATTTTCACACCCAATACACAGCACTGCACGAGCATCAACAGCAGCAGTAGCAGCAGGAGTAGGAGCAGCAGCAGCAGCATCCGTATCAGCAAATGAATTGGAGCGTATGCAGTATGCAGTTTCCCCGCTAATTGACCCACTAATAGCAGCTCACTTATCATTCCGCAGCGAAAAACGAACTCTGTGTGAGTGCGAGTGTGTGGGCGTGTGGTAAGTCTGTCTGTGCGTGTGTGTGTGTGTGAAAAATCATAGCTAATGTGAAAACAATCGCGGATGCTGCGGCTCGAAGTCAATTAGCAGACAGCATGATTCACTCGAATAATGTTGTTTTTCAACATGTTTTCGGTGACGCGTCACTGAAAATTGTGCAAATTCGCAAACAACAAAAAAAAATAAAAAATAAAAAAAAAACAACCAACAACCTTTGGCTGTTTGATAGAAATGGGTCAAAGCACATTCGATGACAGCCGCAGGGCAGACATTCTAGCTGATCATGAATAAATGCTCTCTAGTCACTCTCACTAGTCTCTAATTAGATTAGATAAGCAAAATTGAGTCGAGTTATTAGCAGACAAATTTTTATTCGAAAAAGTTGATGTAGGCTAAGACCTTTCACATTGTAGAACCATGAACTATAAGCATAACATCATGAGAATAACAATAACCGTTTATGTTTCTGTGAATCAAATTATTTTTGTGTAATTTTATTCGAAATTAAAGTCAGAAAATTTAGTGAGAAGAGATGAATTAATTACGAAGATTATATAAAGCTATTTTTTTGTATTAGCTTGGAAAAGTTTAAGAAATTTTAAATATAAATGATTGATTTATTTTATATTTTATATTTTATATTTTATATTTTATATTTTATATTTTATATTTTATATTTTATATTTTATATTTTATATTTTATATTTTATATTTTATATTTTATATTTTATATTTTATATTTTATATTTTATATTTTATATTTTATATTTTATATTTTATATTTTATATTTTATATTTTATATTTTATATTTTATATTTTATATTTTATATTTTATATTTTATATTTTATATTTTATATTTTATATTTTATATTTTATATTTTATATTTTATATTTTATATTTTATATTTTATATTTTATATTTTATATTTTATATTTTATATTTTATATTTTATATTTTATATTTTATATTTTATATTTTATATTTTATATTTTATATTTTATATTTTATATTTTATATTTTATATTTTATATTTTATATTTTATATTTTATATTTTATATTTTATATTTTATATTTTATATTTTATATTTTATATTTTATATTTTATATTTTATATTTTATATTTTATATTTTATATTTTATATTTTATATTTTATATTTTATATTTTATATTTTATATTTTATATTTTATATTTTATATTTTATATTTTATATTTCATATTTCATATTTTATATTTTATATTTTATATTTTATATTTCATATTTTATATTTTATATTTTATATTTCATATTCTATATACCACATTTTTAACCTATATGCCTCTTCTCACTTCATGAACGAGCGTATAAATTGACTAAAACTAATTGTTTACTAAAACAATCGCAATCAATCATAATTTGCCGTCAGCTTGAGTTTCATTTGATGAACTACATTCAGATTGATTCGTGTCAGTCACAGTTGTTGCATGATTTATTATGGCACGTGTTTCGATGACTCATAAAAGTTGTGCATTGTGGATCGAATTTGAATGAACATTAACTAAGCAGCTTAGATATTTAGTTATGCTGAAATGTTAAGACTAAAATGCTGAATCTAAAACTCAGCTCTGTGTTGAAATAGCGCTTGCTGCTGCCTTTAGTTGGGCTACCTTTCCACTTAGCAGGCTGCTGAGTGTTGGGCGGGGGGCATAAAGTGAACTCCGAAATCAAATTCAAAACCGAAACCAGAAGTAAAGCCAAACTCTTGCAGTTGGCAACAACTTAAGTGCTGTTTGGGGTTTTGGGTTCAGGAAGAAGGAGCGAGGTAAGAGTTATCTAGTCAGCTGCTTGTTGAAGCGAAACGGCTTAGTGAGTGCATTCCACTAATAACTTTTACGCATGGATAACAAGGATAACAGCCTCATAACATTGAAAAAGTGCCCAAAAACCGCACAAAACGAAAGTGCGGTTAAGGCAGAGCCATAAACCACAGCCGTGGCTCAAACTGAGTGCGTCAAGCAATTTGCACAGGTGCATTGGCCAAAATGGCGTTTGCAATGGAATGGAATGGCATGGAACGAGAACGGAGGGGTAAGGGCTGTGGAGAGAGGCGTGGCATTGCTGAGCATACAAAGCACTTAACCCACAATTTGCTAATGGCCAACGGCGCAAGAATTTGCCAGTGCCAGTCACGTTAACTGTGTCGGTGCCCATGCCCATGCCACGCCCATGCCCATGCCCATGCCATGCCCATGCCCATGCCCATAGTTGTACCCTCACCTGTCGCTACGCACCTTCAAAATCAATTAAAAGGCAACGGAAGTAATAACATTCTGTGCAGGAAGTGCGTAACGCTTAAATGCAGCAGCGAGCTCAACCGCAAAAACAGCAAAGCTCGCTCGCTTCTCGTTTACGCCAAATGAGCAATAGCAACAGCATCAACAGCATCAGCAGCCCAAACAACGCAAACAGCAAAAAATAGCAACAACAACAGCAGCAGGAACAGCAGCAGCAGTTGCCGTGGCGCACAGGAAGCTGCCTTAGTGCTGGTTACTCCTCGACTAATACAATTACAGACTAAGCTGTTACGCAAATACATGCTCATATGAGCGACGGGCGAGAGCCAGCCACAAAGATAAAGCGAAATCACACCCCTCACGCAACCCCCTTATCCACCCCTCCACTCAAAAGCAACCATAGCTGTCCCCTCTATAATTCATAGAGATGAGCGCGTGAGTAGTCATCGCTTAGCGGGATTAGATATTATATAAGATAAATGAAGCAAACTTGAGCACAAAAAAAAAAATTATATAATGAAAGTAAGAAGAAAGTAAGAGTCCAAATTAGTCACATTATAATCAAAATTATAATTATAAAATAAATATAAAGAGCACAATAACAAATAAAATACATCATTATAATGTTACTAAACATCTGGATAATAATAATAATATTTATATTAATTTTATTTTTATTTTAATTAATATTAATATTAATATATACAATATCAAACATCATCATAAAAGATGTTCTACCCAGAGCATCAGCATTGTTTTCAAAACTCTGGTATGATAACCACCATCATTATCACAAACATCTTTCAGGACACCAAAAAAAAAAAAAAATAAAAGTCAATGGTTATCATCATTACCCTTAACATTTTGTCTATATCATAATAATTATGAGAATAATCATTATATCATCATATAATTATCAATATTATGATCACCCAGAAAAACATGATCATCAAGAGACTCATGATTATCATTATTTATTTCATTATTTTTAAAATTAAGATTACCCTCATTTTAAGCATCATTATTATCATCAATTCTATAAATTACATTGTCATATAGAATAGAATAATAGAAATAACAAATATATAATAAATAATAATTTTAAAATATAAAAACAAATATTAATATTCATAGTGCTTATGGTCATTAAATTTCAAATAAAAAAAACTATGATCATTATGATCATCATGCTCATTATTATAATTGTAATTATTATAGTTATGATCATTATGATCATTATTATCATTCTGATCGTTATGATAATTATTATCATTATGATCATTGTGATAATTATTATCGTTATTATCATTATGATCATTATTATCACTATGATCATTATTAACACTGTGATCATTATGATCATTACTCTCATTATTAACAATAACAAAAAAAACAATCAGTGGAACTCCACTAGAAGAAAGTGAGGCCCGTTTCACGGACCCACGGCTGGGCTTTGGCAAAAGCTCAAAAATGCAAAGGAGCCCTGTAGCACAGGCGCCAAGAAGTGTGGAGGAAACTCCAAAAACCGCTGCGGCGGAAGTAGGTGTCCCAAACACTGTTGCAGAGGCGGTAATCTCTCCAAGGCATGAGTACATGTTGAAACTCCGGGCCGAGGAAGAGGATGCCATTCTAAAATGTCGCCAGGCGCTGCGGCGTATAAAGACCGCTGTCGCTAAGCAAAAAAACATCAGTCTAGATGTTAAAAGCGGGGTATCCGACCTAGACGAACTACTCGATATTCTAGGACACTGCAGGAACTCCTGGAAGAAGCTGGAAGCTGAAGCAACTAAGCAGAAGCAATTAGAACCAGCAGCAGAGGCACGGATCTTGGAAACGGTGGAAACACCTACCATTCAAAAGAGACAAGCCCCTAGCCCCCTAGAGTCTGAGTCCGGCAAAAAACTTTGCAAGGGACAACAGAACTTGTGGCAAAAAGTCACCAGAAAAGGGACTTCGAAACAAAGAGCGGAAAAGACTACTTCGGCACCCGCAGAAAAGCCGAAAGTAGTAAAACAACCAGCAAAAAAAGAGAAGAAGAAACCTCCCCGCTCAGAAGCAGTCCTCATAAAACCTGAAAGTGGACAAAGCAACGTAGATGTTTTACGAAACATACGCAGCACAATCCAACAAGACGAAAAGGCAAACGTGAGAGGCATAAGGAAAACCCGATCCGGGGCACTCCTTGTAGAACTGAGCAGAGGGGAAAAGTTACAACCAGAACTAGTTGAAAAACTAAAGGCTACCGTTAAGAAAACAGCTACGGTAGCCGAGTTAAAGCCTACAGCGACAGTTGAGATCCGAGATCTAGACTCACTAACTGTAGAGTCTGAGGTGGCTGAGGCAGTGCGACAAGTCCTTGATAATTCATCAGTGGACTTGCGCATAAAAGTCACTGCCCCAAACAGTCGAGAGCAAGTAAGGGCCTTTGTAACTTTAGAAAGCCAACTAGCGGAGACGTTGCTGAGCTTAGACATTAAAATTGGCTTTGTCAGGGCTAGGCCCAGGATGTGTCAACCCATCCGCAGATGCTACAGATGCTTCGGGGTCGGCCATCTGCAGACCAACTGCACAGGACCGGACAGAAGTGGTGGTGGCATCTGCATTAGGTGTGGTGAATCAGGTCACAAGATGAAAGACTGCAAAAAACCACCAAAATGCTGCATTTGCACGGATGCGGGGCGTACTTCTGTTGATCACATGCCGGGATCGCAGAAATGCCCAAGCACACGACAAAATACAGCAAAATGTTGAAAATTCTCCAAGGTAATCTACACCGGAGCAAAACGGCAGATGCACTTTTGACACAGATAGTAGCAGAACATGCTATAGATGTAGTGATCATCAGTGAGCAATATAAGCGAAAAGAGAACGGAGTTTGGTTAGATGACGACACCAAGACTGCGGCCATATGGATCCCCAGTAGTAGTGGACAACAGCCACTAGAAAGCAAGATGGGAAACTGCTACGTCTACGCACGCTTCAGAGAAGTCGCAGTAGTCAGTTGCTACCTAACCCCTAGCGATGACATAAGCACCTTCCAGAATAAACTCGATGCAATCGAGGATCTCCTCGTGGATCGACGGCAGCCCTTCATTGTGGCAGGCGATCTGAATGCACGAGCAGTAGATTGGGGAATGTCCTCTACTAACTCTAGAGGACGAAAAATTATGGATATGGCCGCTAGGTCCGGGTTAGTGGTAGCAAACCGCGGAAGCAGACCGACCTTCCATAGGCCGGGATGTGAAGGCACAATACCTGACGTAACCTTTGGATCCGAACACATCGTAGATCGGATAAAGGACTGGAAGATACTCGATGACTTCACGGGAAGTGATCACGAGTATATCTCATATGATTTCCATAATATCAGTCAGCAAAACCACTCAC
This sequence comes from Drosophila meridionalis, assembly GCA_035045145.1. NCBI lineage: Eukaryota > Metazoa > Arthropoda > Insecta > Diptera > Drosophilidae > Drosophila > Drosophila meridionalis. Next base: position 10,386,027 of record JAWNPG010000031.1, read on the forward strand.
CATACTCAAGAAAGACTTCCCACAGATGGGACATAAGTAAGGTGGATACAGGCAAACTACTAGCTGAATTAGATAGGCGAGAACGACATTTCGACGGCACATTGACGTCGAAGCAAGTGGTCGAAAGAAGCCTAACAGCTATGGAAAGAGCGTGTAACGTATCGATGCCAAAAACGCACAGCAAACACGGAGGTAGACGACAGGCGTACTGGTGGAACCACGATATCGCAGAAAAAAGGAAAGTATGCATACAATGTAGAAGAAGGCTAACAAGGGCACGACGCTCTGGAAATTTCACGACGGAAGCGTTAGCAGCCAAGATTGCGAGAAAAGAACTGTCGATTGCTATCACACGCAGTAAGCATGACAAGTGGAAAGAGCTCTGCAATGATATAAATAAAGACCCTTGGGGACTTGGCTACAAGATAGTCATGAAGAAGCTGAGAAACTACGGAGCAGTGCCAAACGTGGATGATGACACGATGGATCACATAGTGGAAACACTATTTCCAGCACACATCCACGAGGCGCATGAGCGAGCACCCGTAGAGTTCGATGGTTCAGTCCCAGAGTTCACCGAGGAAGAACTCAATATTGCAGCTCTCTCCCTGAAGAACAAGAAAGCGCCGGGACCAGATAATATACCGGCAGAGATACTGAAGGTGATAGCATCAGGACGTCCTACTTTTCTACTTAGGATGTATAACGCATGTCTAAAAGAAAGGATATTCCCAGAAGCGTGGAAGGAACAGAGACTGGTGCTCATTAGCAAAGGCAAAGGCGATCCCAACACACCTTCGGCTTATCGCCCATTGTGTATGTTAAACACAGCTGGAAAGCTTTTAGAAAAGCTCATTAGACCCAGACTACTCGCCGCAGTAGAGGCTGCTGGAGGACTTAGCCCCAGGCAACATGGGTTCAGAGCTGGAAAATCCACAATGGGAGCCATCGATGAAGTGGTTCAGGCAGCCAGAGCTACGCAAAGAGGAAATGCATACTCGCGCCCGGTAGTTCTGCTAGCAACGCTGGACGTTAAAAACGCCTTTAATAGTGTAAGGTGGACCGATATGCTTACTTCCTTGGAATACCGCTTCCAGATACCGGAGTACCTCATGAATATGATCAGGAGCTATTTGCAGGATCGAATACTCCTGTACTCCACGCAAACTGGAACAAAACGGTACAGAGTGACTGGAGGAGCTGCACAGGGGTCAATCCTGGGACCAGACCTGTGGAATATCAGCTACGACGACATCCTAAGACTGGAAATGCCTGAAGACACCTTCCTTATTGGTTATGCCGACGATATCGCAGCCGTCATTACTGCCAGAAACACCATAGAGGCCCAAAAGAGACTTACCCAAGTCATGATCCGCACACAGACATGGCTCAGCTCTCGAGGATTGGAGCTTGCCACCCATAAAACAGAGTTACTTCTGTTCACGGGGAAGCAGATCCCAACCGAAATAGAGATGCGAGTAAGCGGAAACCTGATAAGGACGCAGAGGACAGTGAACTATCTAGGCGTCAGACTGGACAGTAAACTTACCTTCTGGTAAACTTACCTTCTGGGAACAACTGAAGTATGCCACGCGGAAAACAGCGACAGCAACGGGGTCTCTGAGTAGACTGATGGCAAACGTTGACGGCCCGACGGCAGGAAAACGGAGACTCCTCATGGAAAAATGCAATACTGCTATATGGCAGTGAAGTATGGGCGGACACCTTAAAGGCGAATGTAAGGCGAAAACCGATGCTAGCTGTGCAACGAAGAGCAGCCTTAAGGATAACATCGGCGTACCGCACAGTCTCCGGGGCGGCCGTGACTGTGATAGCAGCAGTCATACCGGTTGACTTGCTTGCCCAAGAGCGCAAAAAAATATGGAATCTTCGGCAAAGAGGAGAATTCTCAGAACATGCGGCAACGAGCATACGACAGCAAACCATAGTCTCGTGGAAGGCGAGATGGTCATGCGAAAGGTATGGAAGATGGACCGCTAAAATAATCCCCGATCTAGAGAAGTGGATAAATAGAAAGCACGGTGAAACGTCTTTCTATTTGACACAACTACTCTCCGGACATGGATACTTTCGAAAGTACCTAAATAAAATGGGGAAAACTGCCGAATCCAGCTGCATTTACTGCGAAAATGCAATGGACGATGCAGAACACACCTTCTTCAACTGCAAAAGATGGTCGGAAGAAAGAATCGAATGGTCAGCAGCATAGACGCTTGGAAAAAAGTCTATGACTTCGCCGAAAAGGTTCTGCGGCGGAAGAAGTATGACCTGGACACACAGGCACACAGGCACACAGAGGGCAACGCTCATTTAGAGCACACTGTGGGGTTCCACCTTGAAGGTTAATGCGGGATATCTCCTGGTTCCAAGGTGGATTTGAGCCCCAGAAGAGGAGGATTTTTTAGTCGGTAAGCAGTTATGCAGTCCGACACACCGGTCAAAGTTACGACATGACTGACGGTGCATAAAGCATTTTTTCCTACCTCAGTTCAACAAAAAAAAAAAAAAAAAAAAAAAAAAAAACTCTCATTATTATCAACATAACTATTTTTAAATGTTAAATATTTTATTTTATTTATTTTTACATTTAGGTCCGTACACCTCACTCTCGGGATCTCGACTAATCGAGCCAAGTGGCTCTCTCTCGCCTTTTATAGGCCGTCTCTCTCACATAACATCGAGCACAGCTCAAGAACTTTGGACATGGCCGATTTAAGGCTCTCTTAGGTTAGAGCATGGGATTGGGAGAGCACGGGCCTATAAAAGGCGAACTTTTTAATGAGCGCGATTAGTCGAGATCCTGAGTGAAAGGTAATAATATTTTAAATATAATTAAATATATTATAAAATAAATAACAATGAAACTAAGAAATTGTATTATTGATAAGAATAAATAATATAAAATATTTAACATTTAAAAATTGTTACGTTCATAATAATAAGAATAATGATTATACTGATCAATATGATCGTAATGATCATATTTACTTGCATTTAGTATTTAATGACCATAAACACCATAAATATTAATATTTGTTTTTATTTTCTATAAATAATAATATTTATTGTATATTTATTATTTGATTTATTTAATATTTACGCAATGATCCATGATAAGAATGTTACATATTTATGAAATTGATGATAATATATATATCTTCTGCTTTATTCCTATTCCTTTCCATCTAATATATATACATATATTATGTATATAATATTTATATTATATATAATGTGTCACTTATATGTGTTAACATAGAATTTGAATTCTGTACAGTTTTCTGTTAACTTAACAGCAGCAAACGAGTTGCATAAGCAGACCTGTTAACAACAGCAGAAAGGCATTGTAAAGGCCATTACAATGCATTGTATTGTTGTCCACGATTGAGAGACTAGGAGGTTATGCAAATACCCTTGTTATTTTAACAGTGAAACGTCACAGACATGTCAAATGTTGGTGCGCGTTTAAATTTTGTATGAAAATCCAGCAATTTTGACACTGTTATCTGTCTTGCAGCCAGAAGCCAAAATAAAACTAGCAACGCTTCTAATTACAAGTTCTATATAGATTCAAGAATCGGACAATATAAGGGTTTTACTACTTTTCATTCATGAATACTATTTTTAAGCTGTTATTGCTCACAGACTCCATGGCGATTGAATGATGTTCATGGAGCTGTTAGTTAAAATTAAAAGTAACGGAACAATTCTTTGCATAACCTGGTGTCTTTTAACAGTGATTGTTGTCTTAGGCCATGGCCTCGATGGCAGCTAATGTTAAAAAGGAATATATACATGACACTAATTCTTACTAAATTAATATTTATTTCTTGTAAATGTCTTATATTTTATATTTATTGATCGATCTCTTAATCTACTCAGGCCTGCTTCAAAATATATTTTTCTACTCTTCTGCTCAGTCCAACTTTTATTATGTGCCATGGCTAATTGCATAAGCTGCTCAAGTCTTAAAATTCTCTACACGCGCCCGTGTGCATCCCTAGCAGAGGGTGGCCAACATCCTCTCAGTTCTTCTTGACTGCATTTGTAAACTTGTAGCCAGCGAAGGGGCAGATGCAACGATTACTGCATTGCCATAAGTGTGTGTGTGTGAGTGTATGTGTGTGTGCAGATATGTGGAAAAGAGTGTGGAATTGTTGTGCACACAGTAGAACCAACTTGTGCTACTTTTCTCCCCATACACACACACACACATACACTCGCTCGCACACTCGCACCCCCAACGTCATATGCAAGGCTATGCTTTTCTGTGATTTTAGAAATGTGCTCAGAAAGGGGTCCATAAAATGCCATTGGCTATAAAGCTGACTGAGTCATTTGAAATGCCCAAATTGCATACCAATTGAAGGACCATAAACGAAAACGAGGCAAACAGCATAAGATTATAGACGTGAAAGGCAGGTTGTTTTGAAAGGAGCAAGCTGACTGTAGTTGCCAAATAAATGTCGGAATTTCAATCAAATATCAAAAGTGAAAATCGGTGAGCTTGATTAAGCTAAATTTGCAATAAAATATGAATATGAACAAATAAAATAGTCTAAAAATTATTAAATTAATTTGAATTAATTAGTGATATATAATTAAGCCTTGTATTACTCCAGTGTGGAGTTACGTTGAGTTAGCCCCAAAAAGAATAGAAGCTAATTAATAATATTTGACATAAAAGTACATGTTCTATATATCCTCGTATGTAATTTACCTACCTAGTAGACTTTACCTGGGCTCAAAATTTATAGGGGATCTTTTACATATGTTTTTCCGCTTAGTTTATATCTAAGTATGTTTAATTTCAATTGAATTAAATTTCAGAATAAATGAATGTTTAAGTAGAAAAAGTCTAAGGCGTCCTGTACTCGTAATTTAATAATATAATCACAATTACATTATATATTATATATGTAATCACAACGTTATTAAAAATAAAATTTTATTAAAATTAAAATTTGATTAAAAAATATATATATGTGTGTATAATCATAATTTTATTTAAAATAAAATATTACTAAGAAAACTACAATGTATATAAATATATAATTATAATTTTACCAAAAATATATATTTAAAAAAAAATTATATTTATTGTTTTATTAAAAACATATTAAAAATATATAATCAAAATTTTATTCAAAATACAATATTATTAATAAAAATAATAATAACAAAATATTAACACAAAAATTTAATTGGTATCAAAATGTAATCAAACTTTTATTGAAAATATAATTAAATAAAAAATTAAATAAATAAAAATTCTAATTAATTCGGAGTTACAATTTTTTTTTTTTTTTTTGTTATTAGTCGCAAATTCATTTATGAAATAAAAATAAAATTTATTTTTTTTTTAAAAATCCCGAATTCAATAATCAAAATTCTTTACTCGCTTTAAAATCACCTTTTACTCTAAGCCATAAAATATTCGCTGTGTCCCCAATATTTTTGATCCACTTCTTTTTTTTATTGACAAACGAACAAAAAGTCGGACTTTGGCCCAAAGCCACAGAAATTAGCTTCTTGGCCATATGTGAGTAAATATGTAAAATAACAAACACATGCTCCAGCCGACCGACTCGACTCATAAAATAACAACAATAGCTCAGAGCGATCTGGCCTGGATAGACCGTGGCTAGAGCTGGGATTAGATTTTTATATGACCAACACCGCAAAAGCCTTTGGGCTTTCAAATACAAATCCATCGCAATGGTTTTATGAGTTCATAAAATTGGCTTGCTGTAGGTGTTTACACTGCCCGTTTTTATTTTATTTTCTATCTCTTGCTCTGTATTCTAGTGTGGGAAATTGAAATTGTGAATTTACTTCTTTTGCTGAATGCTTTATGTGTGTGTGAGAGAGAGAGGGAGAGAGAGTGCTCGTAAATATGAATAAATCTCTATGTGCCAGCAATGCATTAAAGCTCCCACTCCCATAATCGTAACTTGATTAGAAATACGACACAGTCCAAAAATTTAAGGCCAATACATTTACACACACACACATACACACACATCTGGGGGCATATAAAAACTTTATTAAACGCAACTACACATAAAAATAAAACGATGACAAAGTGCGCGACGCGTTTTGCAGGCTCTGTTTTAGCAGTTGTTGTCCTGCGTCCTGCTGCGTGACTGCGACGCCGACGTTGGCAGTTTTTGCTGCCTGGCCGGGGCCCACAATTCACTTCAAGTTGTAGCAAATTTCATTACAATCGTAACAAGAAAACGTGTCTCAACAACTAAATTGCAAAAGCGAAAGCGTAGACTACAAAAAATTGCACATAACTAGGCCGGCTGACATGGCCAAAGGCTTGATTGGCTTTTAGCAGAGCTGAGTTTAACATGGTGCTGTTAAGTAACAGCAGCAGCTTAACAGTTGTCTGCATAGCTTTAACTAACAGAACGGACTCAGTCTCTCTGTCTCCCTGTCTCTCCACCCCCACCCCCTCTCTCTCTTTCTCTCTCTCTCTCTCGCTGTGTTAGGGTCAACATATTAAAGCGACAAGGCCTGTTGGACCCCACTTCCGATACTCCGTCAAATTGTCTCTCATATTATTTGCCCCTTGGCATATTGCTGTCATAGGACGAATTTTTGTTATTGTTATCATGGCGGCATTTCCTTTTTTGTTTAGGTCAATGCAGCAGCAGCGGCAGCGGTAGTATTCCGCTTACATTTATGTCTCTCCCCTCTCTCGCTTTTTTTCTGCTGACAAGCAGCTGCCTTTTCCGACTTTGCTATTTTATGGCCGTACATAGAAGGTCCTGTCGGTCCTGTAGGTCCTTTGGCCTGCGGAAGCGACGAGGTGTTAGTGAATTTTATTCAAATTTGACGCTAATGAAATGGCACGTGACAAGGTTTGCTGAAGCACATGCGGTAAATCGAAATCTACCCATATGCTGAAATCTCGAATGTGACCTTTTTTAAAGAATATCGATTTTAATATTATTATATTGACAGTGAAGTATAAAAAGTTATGATGGTATGCTGCCAGCCAAAACTCACTTTTGTGAAAGAGAAAACTGTTTGTTTGTTAGAAGCATTCAGCATAAAAGAAAAATGAAACCAATTTGTTTCGGAAATAAAGAAAAACTTTTAAGCTACACTCAGATATCAATTTATTGATGTTTTTTGGATTTTTCATTTTAAATTAAATTACTGAAAATTAAAAAAAAAAAAGCTCAATAGTGTCCTCTCTTTAAATACATTCGAGGATATGGAATACATTTTATTGTTCTTATGAATATTGCTTAGAACTCAAACCAAGAGCCAAAAATCTGTAGTTCAAGAAACTATTTTAAGCTGTTTGCAGCTTTTGTCCATGGAACTCTCAGCAAATAAAATAATTTAAAAGCAGCAACGGTAATATAATATATTAATAAAATTTAAATAAATGAGTGTTGTAAAAAAAAATATTCCCATGAAAAAAGAAAAAGAAATAAAGAATATAAAAAGTGAAAATTTAAATAAAGTTTGATCTTAGTATATGAAGTATCGAAGGGATATATAGAAGCTATTTAATGGATATATATTTTATGAAAATATATAATACATATATAGTTTAATATATTTTTGTCAAGTCCTTCTCCAACAGGAAAATATTTGAAATTTAGAAATATTTTAATTTAAATGTTGTTGAATATTTTCAGTAGTTTTTAATGAACTCCAACTCACTTTGAGTTTAACCACGATAAACAGAAAATACTAAGACATATTTAAAATAATTTAAATATTTAAAAATTTCCCAAAATAATTAAAGTATTTAAAAGAAATAAAAACTTAAATTTAATTCCATAAATTTCACGCGATTACCGAAAACAAATCATAAAGTATATACGATATATATAAATATACTCAAAATCACAGTGATTTTAAATTTTGATAAACTGAAAGTGCTCAAATACATTCAAGTTTTTCCCCAAGCAAAAGCCTTCACATTTTTTAAATATTTTTGAAAATATTTTATGTAATATTAAATTCGGCAAATCTTTGTTCAACACAAAATTAAAAAAAAAGATTTTAATTAAATGATATAAATTTTTTGAATTGCCGAAAATATTGATGATAAATAATATTTTGTTTTTAATTATATAAATTTATCGAATTACCGAAAATATTTATGATATATAATAATTTATTTTTAGTTATATAAATTTCTCGAATTACCGAAAAAAATAATACAAATTGTTAAAATTTTTTATAAATCTAAATAAACTCGAACCTCACTTCGAATTTAGATCTTAATAAATAGAAAATAATATTACCTATTCCATACCATCACAATTGTGCCTGAGGCAAAGGCTTTCACCCAAAATAATAATTCAATTCTGTTTGGGTTGGGTGCTTAAGATAAAGTCCTTTATTGGCATTAAGTAAAGTTCCAAGAACAAAGACATTCAATTGCCTATAGAGCATATATAATAATGTTATTTATATAATGTAATATAGTATATGTTATAGTTAAAGATTCTAGGGGCCATATTTGCTAACGTTTACAACAATTTCACTAGGTGTCAACAAGAACGGAATGAACAATATATAACGTTGAGGATAAGTTCTCCTGTGTGTGTGGGTGTGGGGACTAGTCCATGAAAGTGGGTGCAGTGCCAGTGCAAGGGGTGAGATCAAGTGAGATCAATCGGGATCAATCTGGATCGATCGGGACCAATCGCGGCCGCATACTCGCTTTAGCTTCTTTCAAGCCAAACGACTGCCTCTGGCGGCCTAGACGCGTCGCAGAAGGCGCTTCTTCCACTTGCAGAGAGGAGGCCAGGCGCGCGCAGCCGCCAGACGTCGCCAGCTTCATTTGTCCGTCGCTGTGCCAGCAGGAAGCGCCTCGCCACCATCCTCGGATGCCGTCTGCTCGATGGCCTTCGACGCAGTGGGATCCGCAATGCTGCCAAAGTAGTTCCCGGTGGGCTCGATCTCCACCACACGCTCGACATCATCCAGTTTGGGTGGTGCTGGCACCGTCACCATGAGTATGCCGTCCGCCGAGAAGGTGGCACGCGCCAGCGTCGCATCGTAGTGCCGCGGCAACTTGTAGCAGCGCGTGAACTCGCGCGTAATGCACAGCTGCCCCTTGTCGGCGCGATCGTCCGCCTGTTTGCCCTCCACGCAGATGGTGTCGCTGTTCTTGGCCTTGACCGTCAGCTCGGCCAGCTGAAAGTGATGCACGTCCAGAACCACCTTGAAGGTGCCACGGCCCAGCGAGTCCGGCTCCGTGCCCGTCTCTATCACCACGCGTCCCACCAGGCACGAGCCATGGCACCAGGCGCTGTCGTCCACCCGCAGATGGAACTCCCGGGCGCACACGTCCATCTCGTGGGACAGGTAGTAGCGCCGCTGCCGACACTTCGGCTCACCCGCCGACCAGTGCCTGCGCTGCGGCCAGTGATAGTGAGGCCCGGCATGTCCATGCTCGTGCTCATCCCAATCCCAATCCCAGTGTATGGGCATGGTTCGTATATATGTGTGTGTGTATGTGTGTATCTATGTGTGTGTGTTTGTGTTGTGTTTCGTTGCACTAGGAGCAAACGCGTTGCTTTTTGGCAAAGGGCGCCAAAAAAACCGTTGTCCTCTGCTCGACTCTTACACGCTAACTAACTGAACCAGCTCAGCCCAACTGCCTCGGCCACTCGCCAGCAAATTATGCAAAGTTATGCCAGCCGATACGCGATTGCGATTGCGATTGTGAATGCGAATGCGAATGCTCCACGTGCCGGTGCCAGGCCCAGCCAGCAACTGCACCAAATCATTCAAATCACTATAAACATTTGCCATGCAATATCCGAAAGTAGCGCAACTCCAAGCAATGTTTGATCGATACTCTGAAGAATTGTCTGTGGCGCAACCCTTGCTGCTATTTTTATACCGCGCCCAGTGGGTCGCGAATGCGTTAAATGCCACCAAAAATAACATTATAAACGGGTTTATGCAACTAATTGTGGCAGTGGGGGGAGCTGAGATGAGTTGAGTTGAACTGAGCTGAACTGAGCTGGGCTGAGCTGCAATGCTTTTTTGGTCTTCTCTGTCTACGCATTCGGGGAAAAAATGGAACTAATGAAAATCGTGACCTCTATTTGGCACGTCTTTCATATGTAACAGACACATGTAGAGAAAGGATACAGGGTTCCACTTTTTCAGGAAATCTGCTTAAAGACGAGCTGTTTAAGAGAACTGTAAAATGATTCAATAGACGATACTCAGGAGGTATCAGTAAATTCAGCACGTCTAAAAATAGTATCTGATTCTTTGCAACCAAAGCATATTGCTCAGTTTTGCCATATATGTATACATTATATATCGATCTGGAAACATATCTACATAATATACATACATATATGTATGTAAGTCTGGTAACTTATCTACATTTCATAGCAGTCTGGCAACACTGATATCTATTTTATGGATAAACTAATCTAAATTATTTAAAAGATGATATCTTAGCAACCAATCAAGGGAGTCGCTAGGAATTGAGAAAGTCGATCTTATCAGAATCTTGTTCTATGTTAACAAGTAACTCAGTGTTAAGTCTATATTTATTTTTAATCCAGCAAGGATGATACAAATTTTGTGGTCTAAGAAGTCCTGGTGATTCAATAAACAATATCTTAGGGACTAATTATGACTTCTTCTAGATTCAGCTACATTTCAGCAAGTTGAATAACAGATTCAGATTTTTCTCTATATTGCCATATCAGCATTTTTTATGAATTTGGCAACAATGATATCTATTGAACGGCCCAATTATGGCATCTGATGTCCAATTGTTGCATATCAATGAAATCGTTTTAAGCTTTTGCTATGCTGACACTGCTTCAAACATAAGTTTCAAATGTAGATGATATAATATAATTATATTCCAATTCAGCTGAATGATTTGAATCGGTTAATCTTTATGCATTACTCTCATTTGATCACTCTATATAATTTAAAAATTGAACTAAATAAATTGAAATAAAATTTTAAATGAATATTCAATTTAAACCAAATTTTAAAGTGATTGTTAGCACACAATTCCATAACTAACATTTAAATAAATCACAACAATATTACAGAAAGCTCATTCCACTAATTATGGTCTATACACAATAATATTTGTTTATATACGGCGCTTACTTTCAGCACCCTGTACGTCATACATTGTATAGAAAACAGTTTTGGCTAAGACAAAAATATCGCATAGACATTGTCAGGACATTTACAGCGCGATTGTTGTTGTTGTAGCTTGTTTGGCCCCGAGTTGAGCCAATTTGTAAAATAACGAAATATATATATATATATATATATATATATATATATATATATATATATATATTGTATATATCTAACATATTTTACTTCTACTGCAATGGGGGGAGGGGGGCGCTGACCCAGCGCTGTCTGGTTGGCTGCTGAAATTGAATTTGTGCTGTTAGCTTTACAGTTTGACAAATTTGCAGCAAACAAGCCAAAAGTGACTACAGCTTGACTCAGCTTGAATGACAGAGCGCATTGTGCGCTTAAACTGCAGCTGGAGAGTTTTTTACACAAATTGAGAGAGGGGCGGGGCGGAGTTCGCGCTGATGGGTTTGTCGCAAAACTCCATAAACTTGGACAAAAGTTTTTTGAGCAAGCGTTTAGACGACGACGACGACGATGATCACAGCAACAGGATTTACTTTAACCAAATTAAAAGAGTGACAATATAAGAGGTGAAGACAGTACGATAGTTCATTGAATTCAGCAATAATTGGTCAATCTCGGTTCTCGAAGGAGCAAAGTCTAGCTGTTGTCTGACTTTATATTATTTGTGTTTTGTAAGAATCTATATTAAGAATTAAAATTTATGTAGAGAATCAGTTAAATATTATCTTCAAATATTTTATGGAAATAAATAATTTTAAGCTATACATTAATTAAATTTTTGTGAGTTGAAATAATTGGGAATATCTTTTCTTTTTTCCAAAAACTGCCTTCTTCTGTTAAATTCTTTACAGCTCTTTTCAAATATGTTCTACAAACTAATACCATAATTATTGCATTGATTTGTGGTGTCAAAAATATCAGTTTAACTGACTTTATCCGACTGTCTAATATTAAGAATTAAACACGTGAAGCGATTTGCATGTCAATCGTATTACTCTAAATCCGGGTCAGAGAACGTCTGGACACGGTTTGTGAGAATTGTGAAAAGTGTGTGAACCGCATATAATATAAATGTGTTAGAAATATAAATATATAATATATAAAAATATAAATAATAAATAATACATAATCATTATTAATATATTATTATAATAATAAATAAAGAATAAAATATCAGAAGTTGAAAAATTGTAATTGAAATACAAATTAAAATCGTTTTCGAGCTAATATTATTACATATACATTTTAGTTAATCTCTGCAACATTGAAATAATACGAAAGCCTGTGTAATTTCAAAACTAAATTTGCATTAAAATACTTGGAGATATGTCAAATATATAATAAAATGGAGAGATTGATGGTACAAGGATCAAAAACTGTCAGCGTCGGAAATACTCGAATGGATATGTATAAAAATAAAATAAAAATGTTTTATGATGATTATCTATTTTAATTTTTTATTTTTATAAAATATCTATAGAAATTCAATATAAAAGATTTTCAATTCAAAATATTTACAAATATATAAGATTAGGTTTAACAACCCAAACGTTGTTAATTTCGTCAACTAAATGTAAATGACGCAGGTTTCTTTTAAAGTGTTTTCCTTGCTGCTCTGCTCATGTCTCAGAAATTAACAATAGTTTGTGATAAAACAAATATGCAGCAATCGTAAAAGTTTCTTTGGGAACACTTTTAAGTTTGCGAGTCAACTTAAAAAGAGTTTGCATTCAGTTAGCTTCGATTCGCTGAGCGATTCACACAGACTTGACTCAGCTTGAGTTGGGAAAAAGTTCAGAGAAAAAAAATTTTGTAAAAGGAAAACTGTGCAAAAAATCAAGTTATTTTTATATTATTTAATTCTAAATTGAACTTTTGAAGTGAGTGAAAATACTTTTGATTGCCAATCGAAACAGATTTTACACCTGAAAAGGTAATTTCGAATGGAAAATATCTGCGTACCCAAAACTAATTACAGATATTTTCCCACCAAACGCGACACGCACATGTCGAGGGCCATACGATTAGAGCCCAAATTAATGACTGCGATTCGATACACACACACACAGGCAGGGTTTGGGTCTGGGGGTGGAGCTTGTTAATCAATGTGTCGGCCTTCGCTAAGTTGTGATAGCTCAGGGATGCGTTAGCGACGTGATTGGAAAATAATTGCATTAATTATCCCGCACAAGCAGCTGAGACTCTGAGACTCTGTCCTTGATTGAACAGCTGCCAACTGGGTCAGAATTGGTTTGTTGCCACTTAAACGGGAATTATGACCGTGGATATGCAAAGGAGCTTTAAGATTGACTGCTCCGATAAATAACCTATTTTCTAGGCTGCCACTCCCACGGCCAAGTGAAATCAAGCATTCAAAATTCACTTACTTCCGGTTATTTTAGTACGCAAAGTCAAGTCAGCAGCCACTAACGAGTCGGGCCGAGGGGTCAGCGGCCCCCGCCCCGGAGTGACCGACCCAGTCAGTGCTTAGTCGCTTGTGTAATGCGAAGTTAGTAAATGTCCAAATGAATGACTTCACTTGACTTTAGTTAAAATATTTACTCATATTTTGCACCCGGTCTGGGGAACATGTGTTTGTGGCTTTCCCTACAGCTCTAATTATTTACACATCAATGCGTGCCAACTCTTTGGATGTGTGATGGAGATGGAGATGGTGGGCCAAAGACCCAAACACATGTAATACAATTTGCATGCCGCATGCTACATGCTACATGCTACATACCACATGCCGCATGCTTCCATCAAAAGCGAGCGGAATACGAAACGAATCTATAAATAGAGACTCGTGTCAGACAAACTTTACAAAGTTCTGCAAATACCTTAGAAGTGTCTCAGGAATATCTAGCGAAATATGCTAAAATAATTTTTGTGTTTATTTAAAAAGCCGTTTTTTTTATATATAAATATATATACATATATACATATCATGTATATATGTAACCGCTTTTTCTTTAAAAGGAACATTTTCTTTCAAGTTGATAAGCCTTTGAAGCCATAATCAGAGATGATCTCTGACATTTAAAAGAGTCCAGCTAATGTATGACATTCAAATGTTTCTTTTGTGTATTATCTTGTTCAACCTTTAACGTGAGTCCATCAGAAATAGAGCGCAGAACGACTTACAGATACCCTGCAGCTCTCTTTGGTTTCAAAAAAAAAAAAAGGAAAAGTGTAAAAATACAATTATTTTCTAGTTGAATAAACAAGAATATAATATGACGAGTATATAAAAACTAAATTTGGCGAGTTCAATTTATTTCAATATGCGACATTTAGCAGAAAAATGAACAATTATAAGATATTTCAATTGTTGTAATAAAATATATTTAAATATATATTTTGCTTGGATTTCTAGATATTTATAGATTGAGCTACATTAGATCTGCTCGTCATTGTGCAAAAAAAAAAAAATAAAGCTGTATAAAATTTTAAAGATTTTCTTCATATATAATGAATGAAAACATTTTTTTTATTATTTCGTTTAATTTTAGACTCTATTATTACATTAATTAAAATTAACTCTTACTTATTATCTGAATCTCTTAAAAGTTTAATTAAATCACATGCAACGTAAAATTCAATAATTAAAGCATAAAAAATAAAAAAAATATATAAATATAATTTCAAACAATCAATAAAATTTAAAAATAAAAAATTTCATAAAATAAACTTAAATTTTCGCGTTCATTTTATATTAATAATATTTGATTACAGACCCTACTCCCTGAGTCCATTATTATTATGAAAATTCAAATATTGTAGATTCTTATCAAAATATTATATAAAGTTTCATACTCTATTATTATATTAATTCAAGGAAACTTGTATTTATTCTTTGTATCTGTAAATCATTGAATTAAATTCCATGTTATGTATAATTCAGTATTTTATATAAACAAATATATATCAATAAAATTGCAATTGTCCATTATTGTGCCCATTCAAAAAGATTCGTATTTAAATATTTTATATATACAAAAGTTAAAGTTAAAATCTTATCGGTGACAATCGCCTAAAACAATTTAATATGCAACTTAAATTTGTATTTACTTTCTTTAAAATTTCAATAATATTTTCTTATTTACTGTAGTTGCAAAATCTTTTCTAAAAGCTGTTCACTTAAACATATTTTTTTATGGCGCAAATTATTGATTTTCACTTTGTGAATTGTGGAAAACTTTGAAATGTGGAAATGTAAATACATTGAAATTGGTATTTATTTCAATATGAATTGTTTTGCAGGTATGACCTTTGGACCCACACGCGAAACAAATCGCACCACGCTTCAATCCATTTGGCTTTGCACCTGACGCGCCCCTCGCATCAGTCCTCACCTCTACCTACCCCACCCATCCCCTGCTTTTAGCTGTGTTGTTTCCGGAAACTTGCGCAATGCTCCTGCGGTCCCCCAAGCCACCTCATTGTGCAAAAATTGTCAAGGCTGCTTGGTCCTTTAGTTGTGGCTAAAGCTAAGCCCCTAGAAACCTGCAGAGGCAACTGCGCGCAGTCGTCCAAGCAACAACCCCTCGTTAGTTACGGCCATATGCTTTTTATGTTATACACAAACAGTCGGAAGGGCAGGGGTGGGGCTTGGTCGGTGTTGGGCTAGTGGCTGGGGAGAGCCTGGCTGACTGCGCCGTCTAAGGTTTATGATCAATCATTCGCCCTGGCTGACTGCGGTTTGGCTGATTCGCCTCTCTCGGCGCTTCGGCTAGCCGACGCGCCGTCGTCTCTGACAAATCTTTATCTGCGCCCTGACTTATTTATCCCTTTTGGCCGTTTCACTTTTTTTATTCTGCCAGGGCATTTTATGTCATGTTTATTGATGTGTAAAAGTCATAAAGTCAAATTGAACACTTGTGCTGCAAAACTGCCCGAAATGAAAAAAAAAAAAAAAACGAAAAAAAAAGAAAAGAACACATACAAGTCACCCCCAAACGGAGAATGCCATTACATATATTTTTCTCTCACACTTTTCTAACAAGGCGAGACTACAACTGCGAATACCCTGAAGAAAATAAGTTTATAGTAAGGAAAGAACATTTACTTAAACTTAAAAGCCCACTG
Source organism: Drosophila meridionalis (assembly GCA_035045145.1). Classification (NCBI taxonomy): domain Eukaryota; kingdom Metazoa; phylum Arthropoda; class Insecta; order Diptera; family Drosophilidae; genus Drosophila; species Drosophila meridionalis. The sequence goes on from JAWNPG010000031.1 coordinate 10,402,278, forward strand.
CAGGGTATTTGCCAGTCGTGCACTCTCCCTTTCAGCCAATTGGCATATTTGAAGCGTAGCATTTGCTTTATAGTTTTCGATTTCAATGGTCAGCGGTCAATGGCGAGTGTCTTCAGACAGACAGCTGTGACCGACGACCGCTTGTCTGCCCAAATTACATTCTCACAAAAAAAATAAAAAAAAAAGAGCGTTGAATTCGGGCATAAATGATTGCGTGATACTCTGTACCCATTTGGGTATTTGGTATATATGATTTAAGCTAGGCGCTACAAACTTTGATGCCCATTTGTCACGCCTCTTTATAGAACCGGACTATTAGCTTACTTGCCAAATTTAAGTATTCTAGCATTAAAATTGTTGAAGATACCATTTTACCCAATTTATGGGCGTAGCTATATCAGTCATATATTTATGATCTTGGGTGGTCAACGAGATTATATATTCCAAATTTCAACTCTCTCGCTCTTCAACTAATATGATTTCTGACATACGGACGTATGCCTTTTTTGACTTGCCACGCCCCTAGTGGGCGTATTGAGAAAATCTTGACACTTTATAAATCGATTATATACACGAGCATATACTCCAAATTTCAAGATTCTAGCTTCAATAGTGTAGAAATATTTTGCATTCAACAGACGGACGGACAGCAAGACGGATATGGCATAAAACCAACATACTCTTTTTCTTAGTAACCGTATTATAATAAAAATTCTCAGCTGTGGCCCGGCTGAACTTAAGCTTAAGACTTACCTCGTTGCTTTGGTCGCATTGACAGCGGCGCCGTCTTTGAACCATTGGAACTGCATGCGAGACGAGCCCTGGGCCGTGCAGGATATGATGAACTCGCTGTCCTCGCGCACAGCTGCCTGCGGCTGATTGACGCTCAGGTCCTGCAATGAGAAAGACAGAGAGAGAGAGAGAGAGATAGCGTAGCGCTGTTTCAGTACACACACACACAATGTTCGCTAATTAAGCGCCCATGTGTAGGCACCAGGTGATTGTGGGTGGGACTGGGGACAGAGATTGCTGCTTGTTCCGGTCTCACGGTCCCTCGCATGTCAAGCGGCACAAATTCTGTGCTGTCGTTCGGGAGAACCCTGAGGTTTCCGGCTTGTCGGTTATGTTAATGCAGCCTAATTGCGAGCAGCGGCCAACGGGGCCATGATTCACCTGCCACCTGATGAAGCCAATTGTTCTGCTGCTTGCCACAATTAATAAATAATTATTTATTTTTGTTGTTGCTGGCCAAGTGCCACGTGGCAAGTGGCAAGTGCCAATGCATTTGCTATTGTTATTATTTTATTGCTATTGTTTTTATGGCGCAGTGTTAATAAATTAATATTTAATTTATGACGGAAATGCAAGTATATACAGCAGTGTGTTTGCTGTATATATTTTATAAAAACTTTATCTCTTGTAAGCTGTCATGGTCACATATAAATATATATATACACATATTCATATATATATTTATATATTCATGTATGTTTATTTCAACCAAACAACAGCAATCGTTGTTTCGCGCCTTGATTGAAATCCATTCAGCTGCCATCGAAAATGTATTTTACAATGTGAATCATTGAAAATTTATTTACTTAACACCAATTTTTTTTTTGAACTTTCATTTAACTCAAAAATGCTGTACAGCAAATATGAAATTGGTTTGTCAATTGAAAAGTTAATGGTGAAAGCTCGACGGAAAACTTTGCATAATAACAATGTGAACAAGAAAGAATCTCAAGTCGGGGCTACCTGACTCGAAAATACCCAGAACCTTGAATCTGGTATCCAAAATGTAACAAAAATCAAAATTGTCCAAAATTCACATCAATCCATATGCAAAATTTTGATTCTCTAACTTAGAAGATGAGATAATTTTAAACTATGTTTTCGATAAGATATTAAATCGATAATATTACAATAAAAATATTTATCGATTCTTTGAAATAAACTTCAGTTGCGCGAGCTACACTGTATACACTGTCTGAGATCGACGCGTTCACACATACGAACTGACGGACAAATGGATGGACAGACGAACGGACAGACATAGATAGTGCTTCATCGTCGCCCTGATACTTTGTATAGACTGCCACACCTCCTTCTGCCTGCTATATATATTTAACAAAACCATTATACCCTGATTTCAAATTTTCAATGTTCTCAGGGTATAAATAAGTACATTCATTAACTTACCAACATATTTAAAGGTGGATTCTCGTCGAAATGATGGAAGTTCGAGACGAGCGTAAAGTTTCCAATTCGTCCGCGCTCGACCATTCGCGTGATGGCCTCACGAATGCGCTGTGAATCGCCCTTGATGCCAAAGAAGTGAAATGTTATATCCAGACGATCCGTAGTATTCGAAATTAATTCCAGATCGCTTATCTTAGTGATATTGAAATTGCGCAGCACTCGAGAAAGCTAAAAATAGAAATGGTTTCTTATCAAATCGATGCATCTTTCAAGTTTCGTTAAGGACACCGACCACTCAGGGGGCCATTAGAGCAAATTGACAGCATTTCGGTTGCTGAGCACATGGCATTGATTTTTATTACCCAGCCAACCGACTACTAGTAGCCTCATGGTCGCTCCATTCAACAACTCTTTGGCTCATCTCTCGAAATAAATGATAATATATTCTAGGCAATGGGACCATTGAGCATTGGCCACGCATAAAAAATACAATGTCAATGCGAATTCGTTTGCGTTTGCGTTTGCCAAAAGGTAAAAAGTAATATGTTAATACGGCAACTGATTGCCCTGAGAAACCTAAAGTCGGACGGAGAATTGTGTGTGTCGGGATACAAAATCAACGAATCATTGAGAAATGTTTGTGCTTATAAAAGGTAGATTGATTTGGCAATTTATTAAAGCTTTTAATGGAAACGTGTATTTTTATATTTTATGTATTTATGTATTATATAATTATATATTTATATATTTATATGTTTATATATTTATATATTTATATATTTATATATTTATATATTTATATATTTATATATTTATATATTTATATATTTATATATTTATATATTTATATATTTATATATTTATATATTTATATATTTTTATATTTATATATTTATATATTTTTATATTTATAAATTTATTTACCTTAATTTTTAAATACATTCAAAATATAAAGAGAAAAAGGATTTAAGTTCCTAAACACAAATCATAACACATAAAGTCTTATAGTATATGAGAATTGAAAAGAAAGACGCAATAACAAAGTAGAGTTTTTTAAAATTTATTTTAAACCTTTCTTAGAGGTATGAACTAAATAAAAATAATTTAATTATTTATTGTACGAGATTAATAGTACAAGCTTAAATTTCTCTTGAGAATTGCATAGAACAGTTTAATAAGAACATTAAATTTCAATGCACTTCCTTTGATAATTTTAATAATTTTTAATAAATATTAAATATTACATTTTTAATATAATTCCCATTTTATTCGCTTTATTCATCTATTCATCTATCTCCAACCCTTATATATCTATTGGAAAACATTATAATTATATAATCTGAGACTTTCAAAGTAAATCTTAGATTAATAATACATATTACATTTAATGAACTAAATTGTTTCTCTTGAGAATTGCACAGAATAGTTTAATATAAAACTTAAATTTCAATTCCCTTTTATTTTAAAAATTCAGTTTACTTCGTTTAATAAAGTGAAAAGTACCATAAATATTTAATAAAAAATTTAATGAATAATGACCATTCTATTCGCTCTATTCTCCACCTATCTCTAACCCATATACGTCTTTGGTGCTTGCAAACAACTCGCCTGGGAAATAATTTTGTACTCATTAAAAACAAAATTTTCAAAAAATAGTATTAAATATGTATTTAATGCTTGATCGTTAAGGTAAACAAATATGGAAAAGTTCAAGTTCTTGCAATTCTTTTTCTTTGGCTCTTTTCTTATCTGGCCAACTTAAAGTGGAAAGTTTTTCCTTTGCTCGCTCGAAATTGGCTATGAAATGCAATTTTGCCTCTGCCTAACGAAACTTTTCATTATGTATTTTGCTCTGTCTCTCTCCTATCATCTCTCTCTCTCTCTCTCTCTCTCTCTCTCTCTGTCTGTTGTTGCACCGCCGTGTGTCATAATATGGAGCCAGTGCGGTCTGGCTTATCCTTATTTAAATGATTATGTATTATGTTAAAGTCGTTTGCTTCCGCTGGGCGCCGGCCCCATTGCGAGGGTCATTGCACTGGCCAAAACTTTATTTTTTTCGAAACTTTGTGTTCGTACGCCACCACGGACCGAAAACTGTCTACTTAAATATTAATATTATTGAGCTATCTCCACTTCATGGCGCAGGCTTCAGAAGTCAACGACTCTTTTCACTAGTAGAGAGCGTCATATAAAGCAGCAAAAAAAAAAAAGAAGAAAATATTCGAAATATTTGCAGGCGAGTCGACTCGAGTCGAGTATGGGAAAATGTTGCTGTGGCGCACACGTTCGGGAAGCTTCAAGCTGGCAACTGTCATTAGAAGTAGTGCTGTTAACTTGGCAAGTTAAGGCCAATGCGGCAACGCTTCATTTGCCACCAGAGCAGCATAAAGCGAGAGACCAAAAGCCCAAAAACCAACACAAATGCAATTTGAGGTATTTGAAGAGGGGAAAAATGTGAAAAAAAATGAACGAACTCAGGGAAGGAAGATCAAGTAGAAAACTACCTTAAAAATGAGGAAAAATACTTCCTGCTCCGAGGACCAGCAAAAGAAAATCCAAAGGATACACCTTAAAATACTTTAGTCTGGCACACAATACTTTGCAGTCTACCAAAGGAACTATTTAAAAAGGCCAAATATGCCGACTTGTGCAACTACTTTCACATGGCTTTCCATTTGAATAGAGATTTTTATAGTCAGATTTAATTTCTGCTTAACTAGGCTATTATTTTTACTTCTTAGGTGATTATGGAATAATCAGAAACACAAAAGTAAAGCCGAGAATCGGCTTTTGATTATAAATAAAAATGAGACTCGTTCGTAAAGGAGTTATTACAATATGTAGAAAAGTAGGAGAAAGTGAGAGTGAGAAAAATTGGAAATGATAAAAAGAGAGATGGAATATGAGACGAAAAGAGAAGGCAGGGGAAACAAGAAGAGAGAAAAGAGAAAGATTATAGAGATACACGGGATAGGATAGAGGAAATGCGAGACGTTAGAGACATAAGAGAGGAAGGGAGAGAGAGAGAAAAAACTAGAGGCTGATAATGAAAGAGAGACAGCACGAAGCTGCAAGAGATAGAGATAGATAAAAACAAGAAAGAGAAATCAACAGATACATAGTTGTGGAGGGAGTACGAAAGGGCGCTTTAGAGAAGTATTTGATACGAAGAAAGACTGAAAGCTAGCATATCAAGCCTGGCGGAGGAAGCGACTGAGATATGAAAAAAGAAGATCTAGGAAAGAAGAATTAATATACAAAGAGAAATATTACCATTCATTTAATGATCATTTACAAGAAATTATATGGGAGCTTATTATTTTCAAAAATATAATATTCTCTATAACAAATATTATATATTTTCTACGTGCAACTCTTGCTTTTCTTTACTTGAGGCCGACAACAATGTAATGCGGGTAGTTAAAGTAAAACTATTTTAGCTTCCAGGCAGCTCACCTCCTTCGCTCTCTCGCACTCCCGCACTCCCGCACTCCCTACACACACATATTTTCGACACGATGCAGACGTAACCAATTAGCTCTTTTAATTAACACAACATTAAAGCATTGTAAATTGTGGCAGCTGAGAGTAGGAAAATAAAACCTGGAAAAAATGCTTAAGACCCAGCTGAAGGAGGAATGCCATGAAATCAAAGCTGACAACAAAAGCAAACTTGCCTCGCCTTGTTTTTCCGCTTTAGCGGACATTTTAAGAAGTCGACTTAAGAACACAGTTATTGAAGACGAAGACGAAGAGGAAGAGAAAGAGGAAGTCGAAGAGGTGGCGGTGTGGCAAAACTTAAAACTATGCGAGACGTGGCGGCAATCAGCCTCTTATTGGTAGTTATTACAGAAATTTCTTTTTGTTCACGCCTTCGAGACGTGCTCGAAGGAAGGAAGGTCCTCCAACCAGTTGACTGATTTTTTTTTTAATATTTACTTTTATTATTATTATAACTTTTTTTTCGTGCACTTGGTAATTATATTGCACAAGTGCTAAAGTAATGCAATTTTGTTGCTCTAATTAGAGCCCCCAGCGCGAGCAAAAATTAGCCCTGCCCGGGGGCCCCATTGTTGGCCAGAAATCACACGGTCACACTCGAGTGTAAAGCAAAGCCCGCAATGTTACGGACCGCCACTTCAGCGAAGGCCGTCAATGTCGTCGACTTCACTCGGGGCTTATGCAAATATATATAGTTATGGCATTAATCAAGAAAGTGCAGTAGAAAAAACAGATTGCAAGAAAATAAATATTTTCGGTTAATATGAAAGGGTTTTTTGTTGGCTCGGCGCATTCTCGCTGTTGTTTTTTACTTTTAATAAATATTGCACAAAAAATGAAAACTTGCAAGTGCCGAATTACAAAAAAAAAGAAAGAGAAAGAGAAATGAATAATGTGCAACAGTCAATGTGCTGAAAAGTGGCATCCAAAGTGAACAACCGCCGGCATGAAGACTCGAACAGCGTCGAGCGAAGAGCAAGAGCAAACCAACAGGCGCTGTCCGGCCATGGAGTGGACGTTTGTGTTTGCGCCTGTTGGGGAAAATGTTTCAAGTTAAGGAAACGAAAAATGTGGAAAAAATGCCCTTTGTTTGCTGAAAACTTTTCACAGCGGCTGGCAAGTTTAACGGACGCTCTCAAATTAAAAAAATTACAATCAGATTAAAGTTCCAGCCGGCCAAGCAGAGCCAAAGGCAGCGCCACTGTTAAATGTTAACATAAGAGCAATTTAAAAATTGGGAAATAACAGAGTTATAACATTGCTCACACACACATTTTTACAAAATTTATCTTTGTCAATTAATCAAACAGCGGTTTAAAGTTATTTGTGAAATGAAACCCTTATTATAAGTCAAATAATCTAAACAAGTAAGAAAACTCTAGTCGGAGGTGCCCGACTAGGAGATACCCTGAGCCCCGTCCGATTTGCATTGCTTAATACGCTATATAACTTGCATATAATATTACATTTTCCAAAATTAAATTATAATTTTGAAATTTTATTCAACAAGAATTTATGTAAATAAAAAATAAATAAATAATTAAATAATTAATAAATAAACAAATTATAAAAAACAAAAGAAGAGGATAAACAAACATCACCGCACCTGGACTCGAACCTGCATATATTTACTACATATGTAACGTTAAAGCGCGTCATCTCAACTAGCACGACCACCTCATGTTTATAGATTTAAAAAAAAATTAAAAAAGTTACGCTGTCGTCACCGAGTTTCGAACTCGGGACCTCTCGTTCACGCGCTTCGTGTCTACCCACTACACCACACCAGTATTGCGGCGCTTGTTGGCAAAACGCAAAGTAGTACTACAAGGCGATATGTGACAAATTCAAAACTACAGAAGCTAAAGAAGCAGATCAATTGAAATTGTAATTCTTAGAATATGCTGAAATGCGCGCATATGAACGTATGAGTATGTGTACATACAAAAACGGTGGTCTTTTTCAATGTATGCGTGTAAAGGGCGATATATGTATGACAAATACAAAACTAAAGAAGCGGCTGAAAATGCTCAGAAGCGGCTGTGCACATGCATAAGCAGACGCGCTTGCACGCTTCAATGTATGTGTATGTGTAAACGTTTTTTGCTGCGCGTCGCTGCTTGCCACGTGCGTGTGATTGGCTAAACGTTTTGTTTAATAAATCGGGACTGACTTAACGGAATTTGATGAAACTTTCGGCATATGATTCTATTGAATTTTTTACATTTTATAAAAATGCTAATTTATTCACATGGTTATATTTGCAACTCTCAATGGGTGTTTTAAGGCAGGGGGGGGGGGGGGGTAATTAGTAAAAAGAGCCGGTACGCAAAAAATAAAAAAATAGAAATTGCATAAAATTCACGTGAATCTATATGCAAAATTTGAGGAGTCTAGCTCTAAAGGTGTGGCAGATAGAATTTTATAACCTATTTTCGATAAGGTTTAAAATCGATAACAAAACAACAAAAATAGATATCGTTTTTTGGTAACAAACTTGACCTGCGCGTGCTATCCACGGACCCAACAAAAAAAAATTCAAGTCTCTAGGTCAACTACGTTCTGAGATCGACGCGTTCAAACATACGGACAGACGGACAGACGGACAGACGGACAGACGGACAGACGGACGGACGGACAGACGGACGGACAGACAGACGGACAGGGCTAAATCGACTCAGCTCGTCGCCCTGATCAAGAATATATATACTTTGTGGGGTCTGACACGCCTCCTTCTGCCTGTTACATACATTTAACAAAACCATTATACCCTGATTTCCCATTTTCAATGGGCTCAGGGTATAAAAAAAATAAAAAAAAAATTATTATTATTATTATTTAAACAGTCTAAATTTCTGAAGTAATATTTACTCAGCCTAAGGCCACGATAAGTATTTATCTCTCGCACTTCTTAGCGAGTGCCCCTCGTATCATTTCAATCTAAACTCTGTGCTAATGACATTTCAATTTCGAGCTAAAATCTGTGTGAAACAGATTGCACAAAAATTTATTCAGTGTATGAGTGATAAAAAAAAAAAACTAAATTACGAATGGAAATTCACAAAGTTAAGTAATTATGCAGAAGCGTAAAGTAACGTGAATGCAAATTTAATTAAGATTTTTTTTCGTTTTGTCATTTCTGTGGAACTGTGCGAAGAAAACAATACTCTTTTACGGCTACAGTTTGGCAACGCTTGTAATACAATACGCTCGAGGACTACCGAGAGCAAAGTACGACATTTGATGCCAACTTTGCTTTGGTTCTTGCAAACTGCCAAATATTCTTTGGGCTGCAAACTTCCTGCCTAATAGGGCTTAACTGCAACAAAGTTAAGAGTTTAGAGCCGACGATGAAGGCAAACTTTTTCGAGGGTCCTTTAATTGGTCTAGCTTCAACTTGTGTGGGACGCCGTTCTTGTCGATTCTCATTAAACAGGGCTGCGTGCTTTATGACTAAATGACATTTATAGCAGGAAATGAATACCGTTTTGGGTGAATTCCATAAAATTTAATTTTTGTCAATTTATAATACGTTTGTTTGAAAGTTTCTTTATGTAAGAAACCTATTTACTATTTTTAAATGGCCTTATTAAAAAAAATAATAAGATAGTAGTATCGTAGTAAACGTTTTAGTTGTAGTGGTAATAGCAGAAGTAGCAGTTTAGTAGTAGAAGTAGTAGTAGCTACAGTAGTAGAGCAGTAGTAATAAAAGTAGTAGAAGTACCACTACAGTAAAATAAGTAGTAATAGTAGTATAGAGGAAAATAGGTAATAGTAGTAGTAGTAGAAGTAAAGGTACAGTAGTAGAAGTAGTAGTAGTAGTAGTAGTAGAAGTAAAGGTACAGTAGTAGAAGTAGTAGTAGTAGTAGTAGTAGTAAAGGTACAGTAGTAGAAGTAGTAGTAGTAGTAGCGCAACAGAAGTAGAAGTAGTAGTAGAGTAGTATAAAGTAAAAGTTGTTGTACAGAAGAAAATGTAGTATAGTAGGAGCAGAAGTAATAATATAGTAATAGTATAATAGGAGAAGTATTAATAATATATTAGGAGAAGCAGTAAGAAAATTAATAATATTGTAGTAGTAGGGAGTAGTCAGCTGTAGAAGTTTATAAGTAAAAGTAGTAGTGTATAATAGAAGTAGTCTGAAAATTGTAGAGTAGTAATATAGAAGTCATATAGTATATTATATATATCTAGTATAGTATTTGTATAAGTATAGCAACAGTTGCAGTAGTATAGTAGTAGAAGTTGCAATAGTATAGAAGTAGTTTAGTAATTGAAACAGTTTCGAAGTATTTGTAGTATGGTAGTAGAAGAAATTGTATTATTATTGTAGTAAACGTCGTAATAGGAACGATGCACTAGTAGTATGATAGTAAAAGTAGTAGCAGTATGGTAGAAAAATTAGTAATATCATAGTAGTACCAGTATTGTAGTCAAAGTAGTATTAGTATGGTAGTAGAAGTAGTAGTAAAAGTATGGTAGCAGAAGTAATAGTATTATAGTAGTTAAAGCAGTTTTTAGTAGAAATATAATAGTAATATAAATAGTACTACTATTACCACCAGTACTGTAATAATATTGAAGTAGTAAAGAATGGAAAGAGTAATCTGTAGTAGTATGTATGTATATAAAGTATTCTACAGAAATAACTACCCAATTATCACAAAGACCCTATTTGTATTACTAACTTTACGATTTTGTCTCGCTTGAAGCAACGTCTCGCGATAAGAATGCATTTTGGCACTGAAGACTCTAAAGCTCAGGAGCAGTGCCAAGTTTTAATGCTGTGGGTGTGGGTGTTAGTATATGTGTGTGTGTGTGGGTATCGCATATATTTAGCCTAGCAGCAGGACGACTTTATGTTAATGTACTCCAGCTGGCTGTGACCAGGCATTTGCCTTGCTACTCGGCCTCCACGCTCCGGCTCAGCATACAATTTGTAAACTAAATGGGCACTTGTCTGCTTTTTACTGTTCACAGTTGAGTCAGCACCTGGAAGGAGCCGCGGGTGGACCATCCACAAAATGCCCGGTGTTGTCTTCCTAATCGTTGTGCCGACAGCGAACTTTGAACGGGAGCTGATTTACGGTAAGTAGACGAGGCGCAAGACGAAATTGAATAAGCGCCGAGCGCTAATTAAATAGAAAGTTACAAATTTGCTTCCCACACATGCAGGCACAATGTTTCAGTTGCCGTGACATGCCTCCACCTGCTGGCCCTACATGTCCATCCATATTCATATCCACATCCACATCCACATCCACCTTCGCATCCACATCCACATCCGCTTCCTGCCTGCGCCTGCATGCGTTGGTGCTTAGGCGCGTAATTATGTTGTTTAGTGGCGTTATTAATTATTTTATGACATCGTAAAAGTGTAAAACTGCTCTCGGCGCCTAAAAGCCTGCCTCGAAATTTGCCCACAACAGAAACCAACGCCCACCATCGCCCATCCGCCCATCCACTAACACACATGCATCCGCAAGAGCTGTATCCTTTTTTCAATATTCACCTCTGGCAGGGTATTTGTGTATTAACAACAAGTGTGCAACACTTAGTATGCAGAAGGCATTCGCGAAACTATAAAGTGTACAGAAATCCATAATTTATGTATATCTATGTTTATTCATTTTTGTCCTAACATACAATCAAACTCTTAGCAAGATCCCTTGTCTTTTATATTTAATATATTATATATTTATATATTTTTTTAAAAGATCTTCTTTTTAATATTAATGGTAGGTATAAGTTCGAATCTAGTTCGAAAATATTTCAGTATTTCGAGATTTTAAAAGTGCACAAAACAATATATTTACCTTTATTGTATTTTAGGTATTTTAAGGTATTCCAAAAATAAACTTTATTGATTTGAAAACTAGTTTGCAAATTTCTCAAAATCTTTTACAATCTATAAACCATATTTTATTCCCATGATACCTGTGTAAAGTGATTTAAGGAGTATAAATTGGAAACCTTTTTAGAAAATCCTAAGACTCTATTTTGAAGGCAAATTATGATCAAATTAAGAATAATCATACAGAGGTCTTAATGTTTCTCTTTGAAATGAAACCGAATTATATAAATTATCAAAAAATTAAATAAAATAAATAAATAATTTTATAAATATATATATATATATATATATATATATATATATATATATATATATATATATATATATATATATATATATATATATATATATATATATATATATATATATATATATATATATATATATATATATATATTTGCAATCTGTCTTATACAAAACAATAAGCAAATCTTTAAACTATTACTATAAATAACCGGATGGTTTGAACTCCAAAGAGATCAATCCATATATTTACATATTTACATATTTATAGCTAATCTACTAGTTTAACTATCTACTAGTCTATTCTCTATTTGGCAAATCTAATACGTGGAATCTTTTTAAGCGCCGTTCGCTGTTATAAATAAATAAATAAAAATAAAAAAAAAATCGTAATCTTATATGTATCTTAAATCTTAAAAAATAAATACAATAAAATAAAAAAATTAATCGATAGATTAGTATTTGTAAAAAAGTCTGATTTAATACAAATAAAAATTTAAATAATATTATAAACTTTAATAATATTAAAAAATTACATTATTTTATAAATTCAAACAATATTAAAAATATTAAAAATTCAAAAAATACTAAAAATTTAAATAACATAAAGAATTAAAATAATTTTAAAAATATAAAAAATATAAAATATTTAAATGGTATTTAAAATTTTAATATCATTAAAAATATTTAAAATTTAAAGAAAATCTTAAATTTAAATAATATTAAAAACACATTTTATAGACCCTTATTACCAGCTTTTCATATTGAATAACATAATTTTGTAGAACATCATCTTGGCCCACAAGGGTATTCAATAGTCGTTGCTTTGCAAGCATTTCAAATTTGCTGTCCTTTTTTTTTGCTTTTGCTCTTGCTTTTCGTCCACTTAAAGAGGTTTCAACGGCGAACAGTTTGCTGTCTAAAAATTGAATATTAAATTTTAATTAGCCAGGCCGAGTGGGGTTAAGTGTTAGCATGTGAAATGGATGCGGTAAACGGAGCAGCGGGGCTCTGGCATGTTTATTTGCTCGCAAGCTGGATGTGTAAACATCAAGTTTGCCAGCCAGATGAGAGGTTAAAATTTCGCCAGCAAAAGCGGAGGATGCACACACATACACGAGGCTGACTCAAAGCAAAAGCAATGAAACCTAATCACATTTTGCATAAGTGGATCAACTTAATTTGTTAAATTTAGCCAATGATGTCAGAGTTCACCTTGAGTTTTTAATTTCTTATTATTTTGAGCAATGGATTAGAAGTCAAAGATGAAAAGAAATGTAAAAAAAAATTGTCAATTAAATATGAGAAAAGTAAAAATTCCTTATGCATTTGATTCCAAATTTGAAACTTAAATAAAAAGATTTTAAATTTGTTGAAGATGAGGAATGCAAAGGAAGGTATGGAAAAAGTAAATTAATCTATCTTTTTGACGAAAAGATAAATTATTCTTACATCATACAGAATATGAATTTTATTTAAAGTACAAATTATAATTAGATAGACATCAAAGACAAAACATTTCTTAAAGAGTATAATCTTAAAACTTTTCAAAAATTCCATATATTTTTATTCTCTAAAAAAATATGAAACATATTTGAGCACATATTAATTTTAGCTTGAATAAGTTTTATCAACGATTGTCATTAGGACTCATATGGCATTTAATTAATCATAATCAGTGACAAAAGCAATAAAAACCGATCAGAAACCATAATTCATGAAACGGCAACTGGCAACAGCAAAAAGCCTGAAGAGGCCGAAAAAATATGTCAACTTATCAGATTCGATTTGGCGTGGAGCAAGACTCGACACTGTTATTAATCAAATATTTATTTAAATACTTCCTTGGAAAAAACAAAATGCTTTCAATGGGCATCATTAATTTTGTCTGTCACCATGGCTAGATCCTGTCTGATAATGACCTCGAAGCTTATGACTGACTGAATGGGCCTACGAGGCGGCACTGTAGCGCTGTGGGGCGTGAGCAAGGTTTTAGTTAGTCAAACTTAAATAAATGATTTTATGCATTGTAGAAATGAGCAACTTTCAGCAGGAAAAACAGAGCGAAACACAGCCGCCTGACAGAGACATACTTGTGTCAAGTCATCGCAGTGGCTGGGAGAGGTGTCAGACATAAATCACAGGGCTCAATGCCATGCCGAAGCGTTCCCAGAAATTTGCAAAGTCCTCAAAGTGGCCAAGAGCAGGAAGAAGCGCAGCAGTCAAGCATTTTTTGTATACTCTGTACTCAAAGAGGAAAAGAGTATATTGGTTTTGTGCAATGTTGTCGTCTTACTATCCGCCCATATGAATGCAAAATATTTCTACTCTATTGAAGCTAGAGACTTGAAATTTGGAACATAGGCTCGTGGTTACCTTCGAATTATAAAGGGTCAATATTTACCCGATACGCCCACTAAGGGCGTGGTAAATCGTAAAGTATATGCGCCCGTATGTCAGAAATTATATTAGTTGAAGAGCTAGAGAGTTGCAATTTGGAATTGTAAACTCACGTTGTGTTCAAGATGAAACATCTATGACAAATATATCAACGCCAATTAGGGGCGCAGCAAATCGGGAAATACTGTATCATCAGCAGTTTTAATGCTAGTACGCTGAAATTTGGTATGTAAGTCAATGTTACGTTTCTATAAAGATCTATGAAAATTATATGACAATGCCCACTGAAGGCGTGGCAGATCGGCAACAAAGTTGTAGCGAGCAGCTTAAATTTAATATTCCAGATGTTCTTATGGGAACAGAGTATCACACAGTCGGTTACGCCCAATTGTACGTTATTACATGTTTTTTTTTTGTGACTTGGTTTGGCTACTTGTGGGACAAGTGGGCCAAAAGTGAAACAAAGACTTGACGGCTCATAGGAAAATTTAATGCTCTGCCCTAACCTAAGCTCATTTAAGCCCTATTTTGGCATTTGTCAATGCCTGGGGATTTATATGGTATCGCTTCTCTCTCTCGCTCTCACTCCCTGTCTGTGTCGGTTTGTCTCTGTCTGACTGACTGTGCGTGAGGCATAATAAATTGTGATTCCTTGTGTGGTTTCTGTGTAGGCTTTGATTTGATTTTTGGCTGCCAATTCTATTTATTTAGCTCAAGTGGAGCTTTCGGACCCACACTCGCCGGCCAATGGGTCCGCAAATAAATAATAATAATAATTATTAAATTATGTTTGCACAGCAGCCAGATAATTATCTTTGCCAACTGTTGCATAAATTATATAATTAACATTTGCCGTTTACGTTTTTACGTTTTTGTTGAATTTAAGCCATCAATTTAATTATTGCCATTCGCAGCCACTCAGCGCTCTGCGGTCAATTCCTATTTAAACACAGCGAAAAATCTGCCCGAAAACAAATATTTATAAAATGCTTAATGCCTAACAAATTTCGCTAATTAGAAAATAAATCGTGTAATTATATGGAATTAAACAAATTGTGCCGCAATTCGTTAAATGTTTAAAGAGCTTTAGTTTTGTGTAGATGTAACGAGAATTGAAATGGGCTTATGGCAATTTAATATTAGAAATTATTTGATTGCAACCAAATAATATGAGCAAAAATACAATCAAATTCGTTCATGTCTGCTTTAGATAGAAATAGATATTTTACGAAATTTTAATTTGGTGCTCATTTTTTGGTAATGTTACTTGCGCTAAATAAAATTTTATACTTATATAAGCATTTTGATAATTATATTCAAAATGAAATGTATATGCATCTATGGTTGATTATTACACAATATTAATACGAAACTTTGGAGCCTGTATCTATAAACCAACAGAAAATGTTTGTATTATAATAATATTTATGTTTTAAAACAAAAATTCAATTTTACGTTTATAAATATTGTATAATGCTAAACTCAACTTTTAGGCATTAAAACTGTATTGATGACTGCCTCGGTCGAGTATCTTTATTAATAACGTTGACAATTTATAGCGAACCGCGCGAGAGCATTGAGTAATTTGCAACTAATCTTAATATGTAAAACCATCGCATAGACGAGCATCAGAAAAAATATGTATGTCCAATGTACCAATTGAAACCATTAAATCCGAGTTATTAGATAAGATATGAGTTCTACAGTAAAAGTAGCGCGATCACAGGAATGTATGAATATACAAATTTGAATAGGAGGAGTAGTTTAAATATATAAATATAATATAATAATAATAAATAATACGAAATAATAATAATACAAATATTAATAATAATAAATAATAATATAAATATTAAAAATAATCATTAAAATACTAATAAATAATACCTTGGAATACCCTATATATTTAAATGTTATACAAAGAGTACATTTAACAACACTAATTTTAAGGTTTTTTTAAGATGGTTTATGCAAGTGATATTAATTAAATAATAAATAAAACAAAGTAAAAATTATTAAATAAGTTCTTCAAAAGAAGATCATACAATCTGTTTGAACTAATCTTATAGCATATTCAAATTAATAAACTCTCGTGCATTCTCATGCATCTCATACTAAGTTTTTCTCTTTTTTATAACTTTATCACAAAATTCGAGTATTAATAAATTAAAGTAACAATGCCCTCTCACATTATATCCCTATAAGTACTTCCAGTCATTGCCCTTTACTTGCCTATTATGCAAAACATACCATCATTACCATTATCACACGAGTACAATCCCTTCAAGCATTCTAATGCCGCAGACCCTCAACAACTCACGTCTCACGTCGCACAATTTTGATCCATTATTATATGCTTAGGTAGACAGCAACTGTACGAATGTCTAGTACTTGTATCACCTTTTCATTTACTCGCAGGCACTTCAAATAATGTTTTAACTGAGCCGGAGACTGGCCCGGCGGGCGGTGCTGCTGGCCACGGCCCTTGCTCTGGCCATGGCCGCCATCCAATGGCCAGTGGTAATAATAATCTGAACATCAATCTTCCGGAAAATAACAACGCAATACTCCGACTCGAAGTTGAGTTACGTGACAAGAATGTGCCCAAGTATCGACGCGGTGGCGGTGTGGGCGGCATTGCCGGTGCTGGGCGTGGCGTCAGCCCAGGACGTGGCGCTGCAGCAGCAGCAGCTGCTAAGAGAATCGCGCCAGGTGGCCCAGGTGGGGCAGGAGGGGCAGGTGGCGTTGTGAGTGGTACGCCCGCTGTGCCACTGGACAGACGTAATTTAGTGGTGCCGCTTGAAAAGGTGAGTCCATTGGGCAGCACTTAAAGTTGACTTTGGTGCGGGCCAAGGGTGCTCAATGCCCGTTGTGCTGGGAATGCACTTAACCGGACGGAACGTGACTGAAGCACAGTGCATAGTCGAGCGGTTGTGGAGGGGGCCTTAGCTTAACAATGTAAAATGCCGCCCCAAATTGTCTTGGCTCGAGTCGAACGCAGATTTTGATGAATGAGGGTCAGAGAACAAGTGTGAGTGACAGTAGTCCGAGTCCGATTCCAAGTCCGGATAATCAGCAAGATGAAGATGCGCGAGCAGAGATTGATGGTCGCTGCTTTACAGTGGGCGGGCAATGGGAGCTCCCGGACTTATATCCAACTCAGATTCAGATACAGATTCAAATTCATAATCAACGAGCGCTGTGCCTGCGTTTATTGCGATCTGTTTGAGCCACTTGTTGTTTATTTTTACTTTTGCTTTTGCTTTTCCCGTTGCCAGGTACTCGAGGAGCTACTTGTCAAGCTTGAAATTGAGCACGTTACTTGGACGACGAGCAAAAAAGGTTATTTCCATCACGTCGTTTTCCCGCTGCAGGCCGGCGATGCCTGCGAGACAACACTCCACTGTCTAACGGAGCTGGGCATTGGCACTAAATTGAATTCCAGTGTCAGGTAAGTTGAGACATTGAAAGCAGCCGCCAAACAACGAGCGGCGAACGGCCAATGGCAAGAGGTAGACGTGCCAGGCAAGTCAACAAGTCGCCAACGTTCATGCAACAGCTGCTCGAAATCCCATTCTCACTTCCACTTGCCAGCTGCAGCTCCTTCTGCCCGGTTAGTTTTTAATAAAAAATGCAGCTTAAGCTCAGCCAGCGGCCAACGGGCCATGCAGTTGCCAGGGTCTTAAGGGCTTGCCAACAAATGTTAGGTGGCGGCGGCAAGGGTTGGATCATATTTTGATTGCCTCCGGGCGAAAATCACATGGACCAGTCACTACTGGCCAGAGATGCAGTCTGTGGGCTGTGAGTCTCAAATCGATTTGCCATGTTGCAGCTGGACAGACTCAAGCTGAAAATTGAAACCAACCACACGGACAAACGGACCCCGGCGGACGGTTGATAAAGGCAACAAAGGGCGGAGAAAGCTATGCGCCAATGAAATGCAAATAGAGCGAGCATAAGACTTCTTTCAATGGGCACTAAATTACACTAAACTTTAATTTAGTTAGAAGTTAACTTGTGTTAAACTTAAGCACATGACTGTCTCTGTGGAGAATTACAGTCAGCGGCTGCTCCGAGTTTAAAAACAAAATACAAAAAATATCTTAGAATTGAGATTTAATGTATGTTAATCAGTTCTATTGAGTAGGGAAATTATTGAAATTATAGACTCTTTTACACCAAAAACAAAATTTTACCACTACTTTTCCCACTTTTCATTACTCATCTAATCTAACTCGACTGTTTCATCTTATACTCACTTCACTCGAATCTCCTTTGCAAATAATTTTCATGATAGCACTTCTGACAATATGATATAATTTCCTGAAGACAACTTAGACTTTATTAAATCTTAAGAACTTAAATATTCTCACATGGAAGAAGTCCTTTATGAAAACAAAACAAAATTGCTTTTTCATACAAAAATCCTTTCAAACTACTAAATTTAAAAAAAAAAATAAATAAATAAAAAAAATAAATAATATCTGCAATAAAGACGAAAGAATTTGAAATAATTATGTATGAGTACAAAATTTCAATCTATTTTTATTTGTATTTCTATTTACATTTATATTTCTATTTCTACTCCTATTTTTATTTCTATTTCTATATCCCATCTTTCACACATGCAAATCATTCTAATTCTTTATCAATAATTCTCAAAAAGTTGGTCGTTTTTAAGGTCATTAGAATATCAAAAAAGAATAAAATCTATATAAATAAATAAAATAAAATATATAAATATGTATGTTTAAATAAGTATGTATAAAGTCATAAACCACATCGGCTAGATATACTGGTCGACATAAGTATTGTGACAAATTATATTTTTGTTTATTTTCATTTTCGAGCTTAACTTTTAAATGGGCTAATGAAAAATTCTTTATTTTTTTTTTGCCATATAAAAACTGAAATATATAACTAAATTATAATTAAACTAATGTTGTTTGATTGTTGTTTCATAGAGACTTAAAGTTATATTAAAACAAGTAAGAGTGCTCTAGTCGAGACTGCTCGACTAGGGGATACCCTGAGCCCTGTGAAGAGCCAAATATCAAATCATTCTACGCTTTTGTTATACATACAAACAACACATACACACACATATGCACGCACGCATAAGCGCGCGCTCTGCCAACTGCGCAGATGATGCAGCGACTGCGCTTGGGCTGCAATGTGGGCATTACTATGGGAACTTAATTCCTTAATAACTTTTCTTAGCGATGGACTAAGTACATCAAACTTTCACAACTTATTAATGGCATTCATATATTTGTATTTGCCAAAGCACAAGTCTCTAGTATTTAATTTGCGCCTTTCACAAATAGGGGATATTGGGGGCGAATGGGGCGTGGCATCAAAAATCTAAAGATTACGTAATCTCCGTATTCATTAGACGTAACTACACAGCAAATTTGAAGTATCTAGCTCAAACGATACACAAACTACGCCTTAAAAACGTATTTTCGATAAGCATTCAAATCGATAACATTACAACAAAAATAGTTATCGTTCATACGAAATAAACTTGACCTGCGCGTGCTATCCACGGACCCAACAAAAAAAATTCAAGTCTCTAGCTTGTCTAGATGCTACAATCGACGCGCTCAAACATACGGACAGACGGACGGACGGACAGACGGACGGACGGACAGACGGACGGACAGACAAACGGACAGGGCTAAATCGACTCAGCTCGTCGCCCTGATCAAGAATATATATACTTTGTGGGGTCTGACACGCCTCCTTCTGCCTGTTACATACATTTAACAAAACCATTATACCTTGATTTCCCATTTTCAATGGGCTCAGGGTATAAAAAATCATGCATGTGCAGTTTCACCTCACCTTAGTACAAATTTTATTTATTTATTTATTTATTTTTTTTTGTTTTTTTTTTTTCATTTTTGAGCATTTGACAAATGAACTTTGACAACTGAATTGTTAATAGCTTAGAATTTGTGAACCTAATACTAATTTAATGTTGTCAACATACTTATACCAATCAGTGTATATGAGTTCTAACTTCAAATATCTCAGTTTTCTTTTGCCAAAAATCAGAGTTTAGTCTGAAATAAGTTTCCATTGTCAAAAGCACAATTCTAATTAAGACAACTCAGATAATTTAAGAGGGCAGCTCTCGAGTCTGTGCTGAATGCATTGCATGTCAAATGAACTTCAGTGAGATTTGCCCCTGGCCAGAGGCTGCCTGGAATTAAGTACAAAACAATGAACTGACTTAAGTAGCCCGTGCGAAACAAATGAGAGATGCAGCACAACCAAAACGAAGCTGCTAGAGGAAGCTGCGACAGGCGAGCGAAGCAGGTGTGATAATCATTTAATGGCATTAAGGAGCTGCATTAAAATACAGCCAAAGGTGTGGAGCAGAGTGTTTGCCTTGGCTTAAATGGCAGCTCTGCGGATGTGGAATGAGTTCGATGAGAAAAGTGATATTTAAGCTGTTTAATGTGCACAGAATGCAATTAAGTGCAGCCAAGAACTGAACCTTTCGAGCAGCTGCAGCTGCAGCTACCGCCTGCAGCAAACAACAGCAACAAAAACAACAACAACTTGCTGACAGTTGGACTGGCCAAGTCAACTAAGTGCACAATGCCACACGCATGAGTTGCCGGTCCAGCTGTAAAAATATTTCCATATTCAAATGCATATCCTGCAGCTCTTCAGTCTGCCCTCGTTATACCCTGAACCCATTGGAAATGTGAAATCAGGGTATAATGGCTTTGTTAAATGTATGCAACAGGACCCCATAAAGAGTGTTTATCAGGGCGACGCGCTGAGTCCATTTAGCTCTATCCGTCTGTCCGTATGTTTGAACGTGTGGATCTTAGAAACTACAAGAACTAGAGACTTGAAATTATTTTTATAGATTTGTGTATCCCAAGCGCAGATCAAGTTTGATTAAAAATTCGATAACTATCTTTGTTGTAATCTGATCGATTTTAAAACTTATCGAAAATTAGTTTTATAATTGTATCTCTTAGATCTTTCGAGCTAGAGTTTCCAAATTTTGCATATAGATACATGTGAACTTAATACAATTTTGATTTTTGTTATATTTTGGATACAAGCTCCAAAATTTACAAAACCCCTTTTGAGGTCAGTTGCAAATACAGGCATTTGAATGAGTTAGCATTTTTATCAAATGTAAAAAAGTCACTTGAATCATATGCTGATAATTTCATTAAATTCCATTAAGTCAATCCCAATTTATTAAACAAATTATTTGCTAATTTTGGCTCAACCTAGTCGGTCAGACTCCACTAAAACTTTCTTACTTCTTTCTGCCTTCGTTTCTTTCACAGCGTTTTGCCGTGCAGCGTCAGCTACGATGCCATCACAGATGCGTCCAACCTACGCGATGATTACAGGTGAGTGCAAGCAACAGTTCCAGCCAGACTCTGACTCTCGAATCGGAGTCTTAGCAGGAGTCTGAGTAGCAGTAGGAGTGGGAGTAGGAGTAGGAGTCTAAGTCTGTCTATGAGTATGCATTTCTTTTGTGGCTGCTGGCAGCTCGCTTGTACAGTTTTAATTTGAGCACCTTTGTCTGGCTGAGACACGTGTGTGGCTTGGTTTGACTTGGCTTTTGCATAGAATGCGCCTTTGTCAAAAACTAATTTGAGCGTCTTTCCTTTGCTTTCAATTTTTTTTTTTTTTTTTTTTTTTTTTTGGTAAGCACGTTGCTAAGGCGTCTGTCATTTCATTAACTTTCGCCCGTTGTCTTTCACTTTCGGCGGCATTGTTTGTTTGCTCTCTGGCCGCTGGCAAGGCGACAAGTAGGTCGCCGACACTCCTTTCTCTCTTTTTCTCTCACACATCCACATCCATTTCGCCCTGTGAACCCATCGAACTTGGCCTGTGTCCAACTTCCTATGCCCATTGTTGCCTGCGACTCGAGCAAAAAGTGAAAATGATGAAATTTGCATATGAAAGCCAACGATTTAGGTGCCTTAACCCTGTCGAAAGGTTAAATGCATTTGCTCAGTGCACATAATTTATGACTTTGCATTCGTTTACATGAAATTGTCTGTGTTATTTTGCTTGGATTCTTGGAGCGACGTGCATTTAAAATAAACAACAAAATTCGTTTATGTTGATTTTGCCTGTGAGATTTATAGTCGAAAAGCCTTAAATACTTCAAACCCATCGAAATTGTTTGGTTTAGCTTAAGTTTATGATCTCTTTTTAGACATTCATCTATGTTAATTATGATGTCAATTTGAAAGAGCATTAATGGAATGATTTAGGACTGTTAATGCTGTCTCTGTCTCTAAGATTATCCTTATGTGGAAATGGTTTGGGTTCTGCACTTATATAAATGCAGCTCCTACAAAGACATATGCAGCTGAAATTTTGTGTTCAAAATATCGATAGCTCGACATTTCCCACGAAGTGGATAAATATATTTTGCAAACTTTAGTCATTTAATGCCAATTATCTTCGTTATCGATAAAAATCGGTTTTTAAAATTTCTTACGTAACTTCTGCACCATAAACAATAGAGACTTCTGATTTTCTGTGTAGGATCTTGTAATAAATATTGAGCTTTTATATATATTTTAGATTTAGGATATTTTTTTATCTCAACCTCTCAAATCCTTTTGCTTGGAGCCCAAAAACTCAGTTCGAATATATATATTTTTTTAAGATATTATAAACTGGGTTTCATTTCACTTTAATTTTTCAGATTTATTTTAAATTTCAAATCTATGGAACTTAAAGTCAACTAGGACTTTCCTATTTTTCCCATTTCTATCTATCTAACTTAAAGTCAACTATAACTTTCCCACTTCTTACTTTAAAGAATCCATAAAAATAAATAGAAATGTAATGCTCCAAATACTGTTTTCAATTAGACAATTGCACAAGTGTCCGCTATGGCCCCATTAGCTCCGATAACTATTTGTCATTAGGTTTTATGCACGCCAAATGGTGTTTATTTATTGAAATTGTTGCAGCGATGATGCCGAGGATACCTCGAAGTGGAACAACTTTGTGGAATCGATTAAATCGAAACTAACCGTGAAGCAGGTCGTGGATGGCGTGCGAGCTGGTGGTTCCTTGTCCTTTGACTACTTGCTGCTAATTGTAACCGCCGAGTGAGTACAGAGCCGAGATGCAATTCATGGCCAAGCCATTGCTAATGCCACTGTGTGTGTGTGTGAATGCATCTTGCAGCTCTTTGGCCGCCCTGGGCCTGGTCGAGAATAATTCACCGAATATTGTTGCGGCCATGTTGGTTTCCCCGCTTATGGGTCCCGTTATGTCAATTACATTTGGCGCAATTATCTCGGACAGAGAGCTAATGGTAAGTGGAACAGCAGCTGTTGCTATAGCAGATATTTGCTGCGGTTGGCCAAAGCCATTTCGATTCGCTTTTGTGTTCCGTTTACATTTGTGTCTGTGTGTCTCTGGCAGGCAGCACATTGCACATTGCGCGGGGTCTGCACAAAACAAGTCGGAAAGCTCTAGGTGAGACTGCTTGACTAGGAGATACCCTGAGTCCTGTAAAGAGGCAATATTCTAGTCATCCTACGCTTTTTTAAGCATACATACAAATATCACATAAATACATACACATACATATGCACGCAAGCATAAGCACGCGCTCTGCTAACTGCACAGTTGATGCAGCGACTGCACTTGGGGTGCAATGTGAGTATTATTATAGGATGGACTATCTTTATCAATATTTCACAACACATTAAGGACATTTATGTGTGTTTTCGATAAGCACAAATATCTCGTATTTGAATTACGTGTTTTGCAAATTGGGAGCGATTGGGGACGGATTTGGCGTGGCATCCAAAATCTAAAGATTACCGTATTCATTACACGCAACTACACAATAAATTTGAAGTCCCTTGCTCAAACTATGTACAAACCACGCCTTAAAAACGAATTACATTTTTTGATAAATGTCAATAAAAAGGAACTGGAATGAGTTATCGAAAAAATTTGAAAAACTTGTGCTGCGTATGGTATTAACGAGTATTCATGTAAAATATTAAGGCTCTCGTTTTGATACTTTCGAAGATCTTAGCGTTCACACGGACGGATGGACTAATAAACGTATAAGACTGTATGGAGTCGTCTTGTCGCGATGATCAATAATATATATATACTTTATAGGGTATGGCACGCCTCCTTCTGCCTGTTACATACACACTTACAAAAGCAATATACCCTTATTTCCCATTTTCATTGGGTTCAGGGTATTAAAAAAAAAAAAATATATATATATATATATATATGCCAACAAATAGAGATCGAGTCAAAAATTGAATGCAGTTTTGTCGGGCCCCAGCAATCCATTCGCCACACACTTTGGCGCTTTGTGGACTGATTTATGTATGGAAAAGTGACAGATGAAAATAATAAAAGCCATTCGCCGAAAATTGTTATGCCAGCTCGTTGGCAGCTCGTTTGGCCTCTGAAAGCTGCAAATGGAAATGAAAGGTTAGACTTTCCCAAAGGATGGCTACCCACTTCCCGTTCCCAACTCCCATCTCCCAGCTCCATTCAAACATATGACGACGACAATATTTTCTACGAATTTGTTACAAATTTTCAACACTTTTGTGGCAACACTCGTCGCGCGTTTTGAGTTCTTTACTGACAGCTCGCTGATGTGTGTGTACAAATGGGTTTCGCTCAGCTCCCCATAAATAATGCGCTCTTCGTGCTGAGCCACTAATTGCATGCATAGCTTTACATGAATGTCTACATTCCGGACCCATTCAGAATTCAATATTCGATTTCTTTTCATTCAAGTCAGTTGGGAGTTGTTGAGGGTAGGTTTTAGCTAATTGTATTGCATGAAAGTGTAGTTAATCTATAGAGTAAGGTGGCATCGAAGGAGTGTGTAAAAAAATATTTAAAAATTGCATTGAAAATATAAATCTTATTTCATATATTGTAGATCTCATCTGTATGAGACCCTAAAAGTTTTTTTTCTTTTTAAATTTTTTTCTATTTTCATACAGAATTATTTAATTAATATGCCTTATCAAAAATGTTTCTTAAACTGATTCTAACTTTCTGATTCTAGCTTTAAAATTTAAGTTCCAATTTGAGTTGATATCATCATATCAATTGTTCTTTAATAGTTGCTTGCCATGCATCTTACTCCAATATATCATCTCATTTAAGCCTCTCTTTCATGTCATCTGTATCAATATGAGACTCAAATATAAAAAAGAAAATATATTTTTTATTTTAATTTAAAATTTGTTGTCAATTTTCATACAAAATTAAAGTTGTTTGTTAAAATAAAACCTATTAATTCAATTAAAATGGCTTATAAAAAAAAAAAAATTTGTTGAATCAATTCTAACTTTCTGATTTTAAATTTGGAGCTTAAGTTGGAAATTATTCTTTAACAGTTGATTCTACAGCTGCTTGATATGCATCGTGCTCCAATATGTCATCCTCTCTATCATGTGGTATCAATCAATAATTTTATAGAAATCTTAACATGGTATTTAATGTTAACTTAAACATATTTCTTATATAACTCGGATAGGAATCAATGTCTATGAACCACCATTTTCTTTAAATTTAAAGAGCACAAGCCACGCTTCCTGCAAATTTGCATTGTTGGGTCAGAGCTACCTCTTTAGACTTCTCGAGGTCAGAATTGTTGTTTTTTATACACGAGTTTAGTAGCCCGGGGTAATCTGACTTCATGCATAATTACCATATAATAATAATAACAATATATATATTTGAATTTGCATGTTTCGGTGTAACGAATTGAGGTAAAGGCAATCGAACAAACCCAATTGTTTACAAAATAAATATTCTTGCTTCATTTCATGAATCGCAAGGAAAAGGTCAAAGCCCAAAAGGAGTTTGCTTAAAGATTTCATGATTTTTTATTCTTTATAGTGAATTGTTTATTTTTTTAAGTAAATTTAACTCACATATAAACTCCTGTTTTTTTTTTCTTTTGCTTCTATGACTTTATCTAACCCCAATGCCCTAACCTAATCATGTTCAACTATTTTAATTTATTTAGAAAGCCTTTTCTGTCTTGTGTGAATTTGACAGCTTCTATTCAAATCCCATTTATCTTCAGACAGGCTCTTGGGCTATTTATAAAGAACTGAAAATAATTTGTCTAGCATTAGGCACTCATTTCGAAATAATCTACATGGACTTAGCACACGAATTGCTCAGCTTCCGGCTTCTAAATATTTTTCCCTAATTCATACGGATAAAGAGGATTAATTTTGTCCGACCTGCAGCTTCTTTACGAGGTGTGGCTGCCACACGAAATTCAAAATGCTGCTATTTATACAACTCGAGTTCTGTTTACTGTCTATAAATAAGAGCGACGAGAGCCAAGAGTTCATCGTCTGACCAGAGACTCAGCGCGCAGTGGGACTTAAGCTACTTAAATTAAAAGAAAAGAACCACTCAAGGATTTATCCAAACTTGACGCAAATAAAACTTAACGTCAACTGCAGCAGTTGCTCTTCCTCTCTCTGTCTCTATCCTTCTCTATCTCAATCTGTGTCTCAGTCTGTAGTGTTTCCATTGCCATAAATGTCAACCAGCAGCAAGAACAACATTTGAATTCTATAGAGCCGACATAGATAAAAGATATTTCGGGTCTGTGTCCGCTGAAGTGTTTCAAAACGCGACCTGCGCCGCCTGAATTTCACAGGTGTGCTAAACACGTTCACAACGTGTAAGACATCATAATTGAAAGTAAATAGAAGCTGCCGAAAAAAGAATAAAAAAAAAAAAAAAAAAAATACAGAAGGCGCCACAAATATAAGGCAAACACTTTTGCAGGCGCTTTTAATGACTGCGGCTCAGACGCCCACAGCCCGGCTCACCCTGGGGACAACTTGCTGTCTGCTGACACCATTTTGTAGACAACACACACACACATAGAGACAACACACACATGTAGCTCTAAGCACATGTCTTGTTGGGTGTCGTGTACTTCAATTAAATTTTAATTGAAATGAATATACGAGCATATTTTGTCGCAATTTTTTTGATGCTTGTGAAGTAGCTTTAGTTGCAGCCAGAGCAGGGTGCCACAGGCAAAATGTAGACAAAAAAATTAAAAAAATAAAAATAAAAATAAAAAATGTATATAAATATTTAATACTTTTTTGTCAAAAATAAATAAAATTTAATCAAATAAAACTCCATTAAAAATTCTGAAAAATTCCATTCCATGACGCACCCTACTCATAGAGCTGCTAAATTAAAATGCAACATTTTCTTATTTTATGATTTTAAGCACAAAAATATAAAGTGCCAAAGGACACTGGAGGGAAACAAGTTTGAACGAGTTTAGTTTTTTGGTAAATATTTGAAAAAGTCATTTTGAAAATGTTATGAAAAGCATTTAAACCATTTCACACAAAAATGCCAATTACTCGGCCCAGCGGGCACATAAAAATCGAGAAAGAAAATATGCAAAATGCTTAAAAATATGTGCAAAACAATTGCAATCTAAAAAGAGAGAGAAAAAGGAATAAAAAATTGCCAAATAATCATAAAGTTTTGGCAAAGTGAAAACTAAATGCTTTTGTCCTTATGCATAAATGTTTATGGCAGCATCTGTCAGAAGTCGTTAAATATTATTGAAATGCAGTTTTTTATGCAGCTGCAGGCAGAATACACAGACACATACACACACACACTCACACACATGAAAATAATGCGTATGCAAACTATAAAATATTTGCACGCCATTTAAAGTTGTTGCAATTGCTTTACACATTACTCATACGCCCAGTGAGCCGCAGGCGCTCTGTTTACACGCAGCTGCACCTGCAAGTGAGCGCGGGGCCCCAAAGACAACGAAAAACAGAAACAGTGCAACTTGAAAGTTCTCTCCTTGCGCACACATTGCTTTAATACCTCTTGGCAAATCGTGTTGTGGCAGGCCCTTTAAATGCAGTTTACTTTCAAGTTTTTAACTCGGCAAATTTAAGCAGTTGTCAGTTTGCATCGAGAGGGCTGAGGTTCGACCCTAAGACGACGTCGGCGATGCTGACGATGTCGTTGGCGACATCATCTGGCTGACATTAGAACATTTTCCTTTTGTGTATGCAGCTGCCAAAAGCAGTTTATGCTGCGTGGCTGCAAATTTGGGTTAACATGTCACGCACCCACTCGCTGCGCTTCTCGCTTCGCGCTTCTCTCTTCCCTCTCTCCCTCTCTAACTCGCTCTCTCCCACTCTCACTCTCTTTGCACATTGCAAACTATGCTACATTATCTCTTAAAGTGTCGCTGACTGGCGTCAGTTGGCATTCAACATGGAAGCTTCCCTCTATCTCTCTTTCCCTCTCTCTATCTATCTCTCTCTATCTATCTCTTTCCTTGGTCAACATTCTATCTCTGTCAGTAGTGCTTGCTGTCTGTCTTCCTTACACCATGTTGCAGCACAATAGCAAATTTAATATCTACAATTTATCTGAAGCGAAAACTAAGACAATTATTGATTCTCCGCAAAGATGTTATGTTCTCAGAGGTTATGGAACTTTTCTAGATTTACAGCTAGAACTAAGAATAAGTTAGACTTAATCAGACTAGATTTCAGGTTAAAGAAAGCATTAGACATTGCGCGAACTATTTTATTGATTTATTTTAAATATCTTTCCAATTGGATTTCAAATTTAAATTTTGTAATGCTCGCTTTATGAAATATAAAGTATGAAGTCTTGCAAATATTAAGTATAATATAATAATAAAATAATAATTATTATATTATAAATACTAAAATAATTAATATACTAGAAGAACAAAAATTTAATCTCTGATTACCAATTTTTATAAACTTTTTTGTATGTTTTTATTTTTCAAAAATTTGTTTTAAAATATTTGGCGAAATGATACAGGCTCCAGTAATATTTTATTTGAAGAAGAAGAAGAAAACAACTTATAGAAAAATAATAAAAACTTCGATTTTTATTTATGTTATTTTTTTTTATTTTTTTTTTAAGTAATCAAACCTAAAATGTTTAATTATTTATTCTATACAACGAATGAATGATAGAAAAAATATATAACATTAATGGAGACCGTCAAGTCATGATTACTCACAGCGTATAAATATAATAGCATGACATAAGTAAAATTTTAAATTATGATTCAAAGCCAATAAATTCTTTTTACTCTTGTACACGTGTAACAAATAGAGTTATATATTTAACTTTACTTATAGAGTTTCTGTATACACATTAAGAATTTAATATATATAATTTATGTTTTATATATAAATATATATTTTAAAGTTCAGCTATACCGAAAATGATTAATACCTTACATTACTTACATTACTAGATCATGAGAATTTAGTAAATATAAATATATAGCCTTTCAAAGGCTTTCGTGCCTAAAGTAGAATAAATTAAGTAAAACTGCATAACGTTAAAAATTAAATTTGAATATATTTAAAAAAAAGCACACACATTATTCGCAACCAATAAATGTATCTGTGTAAAGAGATTTGCCGAAAGGCAGACATCACATTAAGAGCTGAACTGAAAGGGCGTGGGGTAGCTGCTGGTAAATTATATTTTGGCATTAGATACAGAAATCGTTCTTCTTCAGAAATCTTTATAAAAGCGTAATGTTATTATTTCTTGTCATTCACTTCCCACAAGCAGCTATTATTATATCAATTAAAATGCAAATGTATTTTGATAAAACGATAAAAAGCTGTTAAGTATGTGTCATTAAATGTTATTTGAATATCTAATAATAGACTGAAGAGAGGACTTAGCTAATAATATACCTTAATCTTTTCCGCGAATTTCTCTAATCTCTCAACAAATCCTTATATTTATAAATATCATAAATTGCGACTTTCATTTTAGTTGTTTCAAATAACAATTAATCGCATTTCAAGCTTTGTCACTTTTATTACAAATTTCAATTTTTTTTTTCGATTTGTTTTTTAATTTTTATAAATGTCAGAAAATATTTCAATTTTTTTATGCCAAGATTATTATACTGAGTTCATAAAAATACAATGATGTTATTGATTTTATTGAAGCACTCTATCAATTGTTCTATATTCCAGTAAAACATTTGTCATCTCAACCATAAAAACTTGCTTAAAGCAACTGTCTACATATGAAATTCAGTTTGTATATACTTTGTATACATTTAACCGCTGGCAAATACAAATATCAATATTTTCTTAGCAAATAAAGAAAAGCGTGTCTAATAGTCAGGCAAATTTACAATTCAAATTTGATTCATTTTTGTATTCATTTATTTCCTTCTTTTTTTTTTTTTTTTTTTTTTTTTTTTTTTTGCAGCGCGTTGGCTTCTTGAGTTTGAGTCTGGGCATGTTGATCTCCTGTGTTTTTGGCTTCTGTTTCGGCTTGATTCTGGGCACCACCGAAATGCCTTGGGGTCAGAATGTGGATTGGCCCACGGAGGAGATGCGCGGCAGGTAAGGCCTCAATCAATGCTAATCAGCTAGAGAACAAATGTTGCAGATTGCTACGATTTTGTCACGTCTCACATTATAATGCCAACTAAATTAGCTCAGCTTGAAATTTAAGACAGAGTTAATTTTGGAATTGGGAATTCACTGGCAGTCATAGAGAGCTATTCAATTAGCATTGTCTTTGAACTCAAGAGCTAACATTTTATTGTCGATGTCGATCAAAGGGAAAATGGAAAATCAGGGTATAATTGTTTTATGAAGATATATGTAACAGGCAGAAGGAGGCATGCCACACCCCATAAAGTATATATATATTCTTGATTAGAGCGACAAGATGAGGCGATATATCCCTGTCCGATCGTCTGTGTGAGCGCTGAGATCTTCGAAAATACATAGGCTAGAGCCTTGAAATTTTACATGAATACTCGTATTTACCATACGCTGAACGAGTATATCTTTTTTTTTCCGATAACGCATCTAATTTATGTTTTATCGGCATATATCGATAATTTGACTTAATTTTTTAGGAGTGGTTTGTTTATAGTTCGAGCTAGAGATATCAAATTTGCTGTGTAGTTGCGAGTAATGAAAACAGAGATTATAGTATAAATTTTGGATGCTTCGTCCCATACTAGAGAGTGTGCTTTAGCAAGTACATACATATGGATGACAGTAATAAGCTCTGAAAATTTTATGAACAGAGTCCATCTCTAAGAAAACTTATTCAACAATTAAGTTCTGCTACAACTGCACAGTTAGCAGAGCCCATGCTTATGCGTGCACGTGTGTGTGCATGTTGTGTTTCTATATATCTATAAAAGAAGCGTAGAATGATTGGAGTATTGGCTCCTCAAAAAGCTCAGGGTATCTCATAGTCGAGCAGTCTTGACTAGAGCACTCTTACTTTTTTTTCTATTTGTTCGACTCTTGAGGCTGTCAATTGCCTTTTAAATTAACTGGCGTGCCGCTCACAGGTGGCGCGGAGTCAAATTTATGAAATAACAATGTTTGCTTTCAAACAGATTAGTTGCCTAAGCGACCAACTCATTAGCGAAGCTAATGAAAAATGAGAAACTAAGCTGAATGTCTGAATGTTCCACAAACAAACACAAAGAGGAAGAGAAGAGAGAACAGAACAGAGGTTGGGTTCGGAACGTCATGAGGAAACCTTTGAGCTTAAATTCGCTTTCAATTAAAGCTGAGAGTATTATAAAAGTCAAGTTAAGTTTTTTATGGAATGGAAATGGAGCTGGAAATGGAAATGAAAATCCATTAAGTATGTTAATTACGCATCGGCTCATGCAAATTCCCAAAAGTTTGGCAAAGCAGACTTAAAGTCGATGGGGAATCTATGAGCGAAAACCTAATAAATTACTTGCAAATAATTCAACTAATCTGATCAGCTCGAGCGAAATGCGAGGCGTGCGCTCATTAGCCAAACACCCGCCGCAGCCACTCAGGCCGAGAGACTACTGTACTAGCTGGGCTAGGCTAGTATATGAGCAGACATTTATTATAGCATCGTCTTTGCCTTTTCCATTTTGTTGTTGTTGTTGTTCTTGGGCCTCGCCAGACGATACAAAGCGCAAATCTTGAGGATGCCACGTGCCGACTGTGTAAATCTCTTATGCGAGTGGGCCAAATAGGCAGGCTTAGGCTTGGGCATACATCCACTCACTCACCCACACACACTCCCACAGTGCACCACATCGCACCACACGAACGCTGCTACAATAAATTAAGCTCAGGCGCATTTTGCCGGAAGCTGTGCGTAATGAATGTGTGTCGGCAATTGTGTTAATTGCGCAAAATAAATTGTTAAAATAATAATACAAAAGCACGGACTGTCCGTGGGCAAATAGAGATAGACACACGACGTTCGTTCGTCCATCCCTCTGTCGATGGACTGCCAAAATCTGGCAGCTAAATGTGCAGACCTACAGTCAAACATACGCATAGACGAACACAATGCCGAACACAATATACAAATCATCATAATATTAACAAAAGGCGCTCGCATTTGCCCTGATTGCCTGATTGTGCCCCGCCCTCGTGTGACTGACACATGTTAGATAGATTCCCTCCCTCTTACTCTTTATATATACACAGATATTTGTCAGCATTTGTGCCATTTGCCTGCCAAATGGACAACTGTCGAAATGCGGTCTCATAATTGCAGCGATTTTTATATAGCCCGATAAGCGCTTGTGGCTGTATTTGCTGTAATTCAGTTTTGAATTGAAGCATGTGCAGAAAATTGATTTAATTTTGATTTGGCATAGGCCAAGGTAGGCATAGAATGACATGCGTGGGAAAACTTTTGGGCATTAATCATGGCATAATATCATGGATTTTTAAATATACCTAAATGGATTTGGTTAGAGATTGAAAGTTTAGTCATATATACCTTGCCGGTTCTGATTGAATTAAATATATTTTTGTATATAAATTAATTAGTTATGAAAAACATGTCAGATCTTTACATTTTCATTTTTATTTTTATACAACTGAACCTTTCGATTGAATTTTTCCTCTTAAAATAAAAAAATTTATTTCTTAAGATTCAAGTTGGTCAGGAAACATACGTAATTAGTTATTCAAAACACTTTTCAGATCTCTACATTTTCATGTAATATATTTTTTAGTTACGTATGGACACAACTGAACCTTGAGAAGGCATTCCTTCTCCTAAAAACGTTCGAGAAACAATATATTTCTTAAGTGTACACAACTAAACCTTTCGATTAAATTTTCCTCTTA
This sequence comes from Drosophila meridionalis, assembly GCA_035045145.1. NCBI lineage: Eukaryota > Metazoa > Arthropoda > Insecta > Diptera > Drosophilidae > Drosophila > Drosophila meridionalis. The sequence goes on from JAWNPG010000031.1 coordinate 10,435,681, forward strand.
AAAAAACATTCGTCTTAAAAAAAAAGAAAAACAAAAATTAATTTCTAAAGATTCTTGATGCACCCACATACAAAATATATATAGATGTAAGCATGCCAAGAATATGGTCAATAGAAATAGATAGGTACCACAGATGTACACTGTCCTTACAATCTCAGCTATAGCATAAGAATATACAATATACCAATGCTGAACCTAACAAAAATTCAATAATAGACATACTACAATTATGGATTAAATTTTAGCTTAATTGTGAATGTGCAAAATGTCAATAATTTAATTATTAATTTTAAATAAATATTTATTCAATTCACGTTTGAAATAGAAAATTAAAATTAAATTAATTTAGTTTTTGAAATTATGCAGCCATTAAATTAATTAACTTGAATTCAAATTTTTAATTCAATTTAAATTTATTAATTTAAAAATATATATATTTTTTTTTTCAAAATTTTAATTTGAAAAATTTATGGAATAAACATGCATGAATAATTATATTGATTTATTTACTTTTTTAAGTCATTTAAAAATATAATAAAGGGTTTAATTTCATCTTATGTTGAACATAAGAGTTGGGATTTACTTGAGACTAACGACGCATTCACAATTAAGTTAAAACTTGCTTAATAGTTGTAATGATTTTCTCATGTTCAGCAGTTGTGGTATGAGTTGAAATCAAATGTCAAAATCTTATTAAACATTTACCAACATTTTAATAAATAATCATAATAATTAAAAAGTTAAATAAATGAAAATATTTAAATAAGTTAGATAAATTAACAAATTTAAATGAGTTAAATAAATAAAAAATTTAAATAAGTTCTATATATATTAGAGTGCCAAATGAAAAGCGTATTTTTGAATAGAGCTAACGAGTATGCGTTCAAGTTTATTCGAATTTTTAGACGGAATTTTTATCAAAACGAATACCGAATACTTTATATAAGTAAATAGATGATGAAAAATATTTTGTAAAATAGAATCATTCTCAGTGCAGTCCATATACGGACATTAATTCCTTGCCATAATTCCAAAAAAACCTAAATTCCTAATTTAATTCAGCTTTATTCTCAACACTCAACTGCTCCCCGGCCAAAACACTTCTAATTTAATTTTACTGCTTCCGCAAAAACTCGACTCGAATTTACCGTTGAAGGCTTCTGGCAAAGGTAAAATATGCACTTGCTAATTTATGGGGACAGGCGCGAAGTTCAACAATAATTGAGCGCAAATTGCGGCGCATAATAAAGTTGTTGCGTTGATAAAAAGTGAAATGTATCATTTTTTTTTCTTTTCCGTTTTTTGGGAGGGAGACAAAATTACAACGAACGGCAAATGTAACCAGAGTCGTGGGCCATTAATCAAGCAAAGTTGGAAAATAGAAGCCAGCGCCGTCATGTAGGCGCAAATGAGGTGCATGAATCAAAAGGCAGCACAATGAAAAGTTTCCAAAACATTTTTCACAACCAAATGACTGCAGCACCGGCGACAAGGTCGCTTTCCGGAACTGATAACAAAAGCCGCTGACACTTGACAAAGTTGCGCCCAAAGAGAGAAAGAGAGAGAGGGAGCAAAAAAAAGTCAACGAAACCAGAAATAAAAAGTAGGAAAAAACAGCGTGAACAGCAGCGCCACCTGGCGGCGTGTCCAGTTGACAGCGCAGATAAGCGAATGCCAGCCACAGCCGTCGCTGTCCAGCTCTCAGCCCTTAGCTCTGCGCCCTCAGCTGAACTTAACTCAATTTTCGTTTGGCTCACAGCTGGCATTTGTCATTTGGTGGCATTTTCTGTGTTTTTAATTAATTCCTCTTTGACTTTTCAATATAGTAGTATAATTCCGTTCCACAATTTCTGCTTGCAGGGGCAATGTGCGTGCTCTGTGGATGGGCGTGCTCTGGGCTCTAACATCTGGCACTGGCGTGGCTGTTGCCCTGCTGCAGGGCTCGGCGGGGCCGCTGATTGGCGTTGCCATATCAGCCTCATTGCTGCCGCCCGTCGTCAATTGCGTAAGTATTCGAGTGTCACAACCAAATTGTAAAGAGATTTTTGTGTGTGCTGGGCGGTATAGGTTCGACTATATAGATATCCTGCAGAGGTGAAATATGAACAAATGGACGGACGTTTATGGATGTATCAATATATCTAATGTTGGGTGTCAAAAGAATATGAAAGAGAATATCAAAAGAATTGAAATACGACAAATATATATATTCCTCATCAAGAAGCTGAACTGAACGATATCATCATCACAGCTTGTTACAAAAAACGTAAAATCTATTTCAATGCTTAGCATTTCTAGAGTATCTCTTTGTCGGTTATTTCCCACTGCTATACTTCAACTTCTTTTATTCTAATTATCACATATTCCATCGAATTATTTCTTCGATTGCTGAGCTCAGCTTGCAGGGTATTAGATAGCATTTCAATGGAAATGTTGAATTTACTCTTTAAGCATCACAGAATATGCATAAAATATTTTTAATTGCTAAGCTGATGCTGAACCAGCAGAGAGGTTTTAAAGAGAAATCTGCGCATTGATTGCCAAGGGCAACAAATAATTATATTGTATCTAACTTCAAGCGTATTGATGTTTGGCTTAGATAAAATGTTTTGCGGTTCCTTAAAGATCTGATAACAGAGTGTGTGATTGGGAGAGTGGGTGAATTAAGGCGTTAAATATATGAGTATATAAATATTTAAATATATAAAAATATAATATATAAATATAAAATATATAAATATATAAATATTTAAATATATAAATATATAAATATATAAATATATAAATATATAAATATATAAATATATAAATATATAAATATATAAATATATAAATATATAAATATATAAATATATAAATATGTAAATATTTAAAGATAATAATATTTAAGTAAATATTTATATAAAGAATAATCTTTTAGAGGTTTGCAACTCAGAGAAGGAAATACTGCTTTATTTGACAACCCGAATTTCTGATTTCGATTCCAATTTATAACTGAAACATGCATGAAGGCCTTTCTACATACAGCATTGTGTTCGTTATGAGTGGAGATAGAAATGCTGCTAGGAATTGCATGTTTGTAAAACGAATTTCTAATCTGTAACTATATTTTTACAATCAATTTGGTCATCTTGAGCAAAAAGGAATTTTGCTTCTATATATCGCTTCATTAATAAAGCTAATATATTAGTTTAAATTTAAAATAAAACAGAAAGGTTAAAAATAAAATAAATATACCTAAAATAAATTTCATGTTCCTCATTTAATTTTTATTAAAATATAAAAAACTCTTTTTATCAGATATAAATATAAAATTCTCTCCTTTAGTATATCCCAAACGATAGTTGCCAACTGACATATATTTCTTTAAGAATATAATTTTTATTTATTATTTAAGCACAATATAATGTAAGTATTTACAATAAATTATTCAAAATATATCTTTGGCAAAACTAACAATTATTAATCCTAAAAAAAAAAATAATATGTCAACAATTCCCAATCAGTTACCAAGCCCAAAAGAGTCTAAAAAGCCTGACGACTGGGCTGACAGTGAAAGCTGGCATTGCACGCCTGAGTGAGCCGAGCACATAAATTAGCCAAATATACATTTTGCTCGATTAATCTGAAGAGCTGGGCACAAAAAGTTTGCCCCATAAATCTGCTGCACCGATTTCCAAACTGCAACTAAGCCGCAGCTGAAGCACTTCCTCCACTCCACCGACTGTGGATGGGGGGCTGGGCTGGCAGCTGTTTGGCCAGTGCAGCGCAGCTAACCGCAACGAGTGCATAAATTGCGAACCAATTTTCAAGTGCGAATTGTGCAGCAGCACGCAGTCTAGCGGATGTTGCGTTAAATTATTAAGCAGACAAACAGAGAAAGAGAGAGAGAAAGACTGCCAGAGTGAGTGGGAATATTGTGGAATATGCATGCAAAAACTTGCACAGCGGAAACGGCAGGCCAACAGGCAAACAAACAAACTCCCGGCGACACGAGGTTGTCTGACATTTATCAATTGTGACAGAAAGACAATGGCACAAGGCGGCAAAGCCGACAAAGGCGGGTTGAGACTAGTCGAGGCGAGGCGACGCGACCACAAGGCATGACAAAATGATGCAAGAGCTCGCTTGTGCCCTGCTCCCAGTTGCAAGAGCTCTTTGCTAGTCCTTTGCTTATACTCGTGCTGAAACAATGGGAGCTGAGATCGCTTAATCATGCCGACGACTGTGGTCGAGCATGTGTGCTAGCCGAGTTAGCCCTCGCTTTGCTCTTTTTTTCTATCATACCCTGAACACATTGAAAATAGGAATTAAGGGTATACTGATTTAGATAGATGTTTGTAACAGAACAGACAGACCCCTTAAAGTATATATATTCTTGATCAGGGCGACGTGCTAATTCGATTTAGCTCTGTGTATCCGTCTGTCTGTCTGTACTTAAAATAATATTTTTAAAGTCTGTGTATAGCAAGCGCATATCATGTTTTCTTCAAAAAATCCATAGCTATTTTTGTTTTAATGTTATCGATTTATAACATTATCGAAAATAAGTTGAATTATATATCCTACATCTTTTTAGCTAGACCCTCCAAATTTTGCATATAGATTCATGTGAATTTTATACAAATTTGATTTTTGTTACATATTTGATAACAGCTTCAAATATTACCAAAGCCTCTTTAATAATCAATTGCAAATATAGCCATCTATATAATTTGTCATATGCTGAAAGTTTCATCAAATTCCGTTAAGTCAATCGCAATTTATAAATCAAATTGTTTGTCAATTTTCGTTCTGTAAATCGGAAAGGGTATAGGGAATCTCCTAGTCACGCACCCTCGACTGAAACTGTCTTACTTGTTTTGGCTTGCGGCTTATATGAGCCGCATAAATCAGATGCACGCACTAAAACTCTCTGACGCTGTCAGCTCTATCAGGCAGCAGTTGCACGTTTTTAACCTAAAATCTGCTAACTGCATTGCCCGAACGGCGTGCCACAATTAATTGCAGCATGCAGCCGGGACAACGCCGCGTATGAGTAATCGCATATATTTACTTTTCGCATTACTCATACGCAGCGCTGTCCGCCCGTAGATAGTACACGTATGTATAAAAAAAAAAAACGACTATCACATGAAATATTGTGAATAATTTTGCCAGCTCAGCAATAAAAACTTGTATCCTTTCGCATTTGCGAGTTTAATACTTCAAGTTTTATGTTTATCTACAAATAATTTACTCGCTTTTTTTTAGGCAATTAGCGTGCGAAATTTGCTCTGCATTGCTTTACTTAACGTTATTATTTTGGAATTTTATGTGTTTTAAGTTCGCATTTTTATTATTTATGCGCCGCCATTTATAATGAATAATTACAGTTGTGTTTAGTTGTTGTGAAGACTTTTAACGGAATGTTTACTTAGAGCACAAATTATTTACCAGATTTCTGTTTCAATGAAGCGAGCTCTAAAGACGTCATAAATTAAAATAAAAAAAGAATGGGGCTAAGTAGAGAAAGGAAAATGGCAGAGCGTACACACACACACATATAGACTCACATTCCGAGTAGGCACGAACTTCCGGCGCTGAGTCATTATAATTTATAAGGCAAAAAAAACTGTGGAAAAAATGAAAGCCCAAAGAGCAGACAATACGACAATAAAGTTTTATCTAAGCCGGCGTCTGAGTGTGAGATTTATCACAATTCAAGGCCGACCGGCAGCTACGACTACTTGATATGCTTGAGGCAACAGCTGTGCTGTTTTCAATTTCAATTCGGTTGTTCGCACATACAGCGACCTTATGACCTCAACACTCACACACATACAAACACTTTGATTAAGTCATGTAAGCCATACGAATGGACATGCCACTTAGCCCACACTCTATTCTGCTTCACAGGGTCTGTTCTGGTCGCAGGCCTGCATCTGGCTCATCTATCCGGAGAAACGCATACCGCACTTGAAAAACGAGCCAATGAACAGCACCAGCGCCTACCCGTTCCTCTACACGGACTATTTGCCCACCGAGTTCCTCATCAATGGCATTGTGTCCGCCTGCTTGACGGTAGTGAATGTGATTTGCATATTTATCACGGCCATAATAGTGTTGAAAATCAAGGAAGTATCGGCGCCGTACACGGCCAGTCCGGACCTAAAGCGGTAAGTGGATGGGCTCTTTAGCGGCAAGTTTTGAATATCAAAGAGCCAACAATATGACAGCAATAAGGTTGGGCCCATTTTAACCCCACCCCCCCCTCCCCCCTGTCCAACGCGACGATATGCACTGAACTGTTCCTAATGGCCGCACACTTGGCTTTAAGCTTATCACTTCCGGTCTGTGCGTCCCCCAAATGGCCAGCCGAAAATTTGTGAATGTAATTAATAATGGAAGCAACAATCGTTAGCATCTATATACGGTTGTTTAATCGGAAAATGAAATTTGACTGCTCCATAAAAAAGAAGTATAGTAGATCCACTGCTGCAGAGCTCTGTCAACATATATAATAAAAGCTTGTTGTGCCTTATCAAATTTGATATGTTCAACTCGAGTCAATTAGCATATTTTATTTAAATTCAACAACAAATAGGAGTCTAATTACAGTTAATGTTAACTAACAGTTCTGTTTATATGTCACATTTTCGATTTCTATTCCATTATCCCATCTAAAGTTTGCTTGGCACTTAAGCAAGCTCTCTAAAGCAATACAAATGAAGTATTTAATAGCCTATTTTAATTCTAATAGTAATCAGCATTAAAGTTTTTTTTTGTTCTATTAATATGTAATATATTCTATATATATATTATCTTTCTATTAATATTAATATTATTATAAATATATATATATATTTTTAAGTTTTATCATGAGTATTTTATTATGCACACAATTCTATCTAAATATTTAAATTGAATACATGAAATTAGCTTCAGAAATCTTGGCAGCCGCTAATATTGCTGCTCTTTCATATTAGCCATCATCGAGTGGTGGACATAATTAAGTAGATCGATGGAAACAAAAAGCTATGCATAACTTTAATTTAGGAATATTAAGCAGAGAAGGAAGTGAAGTTAAAGTTATTTTTATAACTGCATAGAAGATAGTTTAAAAAATATAAAGTTGATTTACTTTAATATAACTATTTTAATATAATATAACTATTTAATATTTAAAATAGAATCAAGTCTGATTCATTTTCAAACAAAGATAAACTGTAAATATGATATCACACTGTTACGTCAACAGGCCACTTTGTATACTCTAGTCTGATCATTCGTCAATTGCGGACTACTTCTAATTAGCATGACAACTAACAGCAGTTGGCAGTTCTGTTTAATGTTGCATTGTCTGTCAACAGAAAACTACAAAATTGAGTCAAAGAATTCTTAACAGAAGAGGTTTAAAAACTACAGTTTGCCATGCTTTTTCTGTTGGATGAACAGCATGTGGATTAACATTTCCATATAGATATATGTATTAGTTACTGTTATAGTTATTTAGTAGCTATAGATTTTAGTTAGCAACACTAGTGGTTTAATATTATATAGAAATATTAGTTTCAATTATATCAAGTTTCCATTAACATTTCAGAGTTCTATTCTATTTGTAACATCTGCAATTTGCAATAATCTCCACATTTTTGTTTTGGTCTAAGACAAAGCACATTTCTTGATAAATTTCTGAGGTGGTCATAACATCAAATACATATTTAATTAGCCTGAAAACCATAATGCCAGCACATTGCCGATGACAAATCTTATAATTAACTGGCTTATTCCGTGCATTTCATAAGAAGTGCCCGGGCTAATGTTAATAAATGAGTTTTGTTGCGCCGCCGCCTTTTGCTTCTACAATATAATAAATAGCCATCTAAGTCGCATAGACGCCACTGACCCCCACTTGGAGCCCGGCACATGTCTGGTCTGGTCTGGTTCGCTCTGTTATGGTCTGGTCTGCTCTGGTACGGTCTGGCTACGTGGCCTTCAATCTCATAATGTGACGCATTAAATTACTTGAAGCGTACACAACACAAATTTTGTTTGCTGTTGCAGAGCTCTGTCAACACGGCTCACAGATATTATGTATGCCACAGTTTTTGTTACACTATGCACAATGTTGCCTATTAAGGCAAACGCACGCTCGCTGGCTCAGCCACCAGGCAGCTTATGTTTATGCTACACCCTGTTGCCGGCTATAAGAGCAGAGGTAGCTAGGGATAAGACAAAGGATAATGAAGTAATGCTAAGGATAATGATAATTTAAAGGAAAAGTATACGGATTTTAATATTGAAGATAAAGGTAATTATAATTATAAGAATAAAGTTAAGGAAGTTAAGGGATAAGGTTAACGATAAGTATATGGATAAGGACAAGGATAAGGATAAGAATAATGATAAGGATAATGTTAAGGATAAACGTAACGAAAACGATAATAATAATGATGAGGAAAACAAAGTTAAGAATTATGATAATAAAAGAGACAGGGATAAGTATTTTAATATTAAAGATAAAGATAATGATAATACTAAGAATAACGAAAATAACAAGGATAATATTGGGGAAGAATAAAAATAAATAATGATAACAATTAGAATAATGATGAGAATAAGGATATGAAAAATAAAAAAATTAAGAATTAGCATAAGAATCAAGATATGGATAAGTTTAAGGATAATGACAAATATATGGATAAACATAAAACTATCTTTGTAAAGATAACGAAACGAATAAGGGTAATGATAGGGACAAGGAAATAACAAGGATAATAAGTATAAGGATGTAGATAAATATGACGATATTAATAACTCGGACAAGAAGAAGGATAATAGTACGGATAAGAATAAAGATAATTATAATGATAAAAATAATAAGAACAAGAATAAGGATATTGGTAGGGACAAGGATAAAGATAAATATAATGATAATAATATTAAGGACAAGAATAATTATAGACATAAGGATAAATATAATGATAAAATTAATAAGATTAAAATTGTAAGGATACAAATAAGGATATTGATAGGGATAAAAATAAGGATAAAGATATATTGTTAATTATGATAAGGATACAAATAAAAATAAGAATAATAATAAGGATAAGAATAATTTTCTGTTTTAAGAAATTTTATACATATGATAATTCTTATTATTAGCATCATTATGATTAGTTTTAATATCAATATCTCCATCATTATTATCATCTTTATCATAAGTACTTCACGATTCAGTTAGTTTGGCTTTACAGGGTATCTCCTAGTCGATAACTCCACCCAAGCTCTTATTGTTTTACTATACTCTGTCTGTGCACATTTAACAGTTGTTTATGCAATATTTGTGTTTGCTGCTGCCGCATTCAACTCGCGGCAGCCCTTCAGTCGGGGAGCAACGCCCTCGCCTCGAATAGATGTCATGGACGGGCAGCGGTTTTAGCCATTCGTTGTCCATATGGCTGCGGGCTTATGTGCAATGCAATGTTTTCCATTCCATTCCGACTCAGCAGATCTTGCAATACGCATAAAGTGCATAGATTCATATATTTATTTATTGAAACTTTGTTTGCTTTGCTTTGGCAAATTGAAGCTGGTTTCTTTTCCAGGGCTGTTGTTTGTTTTTACTTAATGCTTTCAGGGCTCGATGCCAAACTGAAGCAACTGAAGAAATTCCAACTCAATTTTAAATCATCTTTAACTTTTTGCATTCACATTTTAATATTGAAAAATTAATTTACTTATATTTTGATTTCATTTGTCTTTTTTATTTTTGCTCGCACAGTTTCTGGGAAACAGATCTTCGAACCGCGCGCAAGACAAACCGCTCTACGATGCGCCATCGACAGGGAACGCTCCGAGGCGCTGGCGGAGGAGCTGACAAGCTTATGGGGTAAGTGCGGATGAAAAGTCGGTGAAATCTTTAGTCGAGAATTCCAATTCACGAAGTCGTTGCCATTTTTTTATTGTTTATTGTTGTTGCGGTAATTGAGCGCATGTATGATGCAGTCAGTATGTGTGAATGTGTGTGTGCAGGTGTGTGTGTGTGTATCTGTTCATGACATTCCCCGAGGCCAACGCAATTTACTTTTCGCTCATTGGAGTGGGAGAGCCACACGTCTCCAACCAATTTCCAGAGGTAAATAACAAACGAATTTACGTATTGTCGAATGAGACTTGGCCCCGCCCACCTTCCCACCTGCCCACATCACATGTTGTTTTTAAGGATATAAATAATTTTGATGGCGGAAAGAAAAGCGGGCAACATACAAAATATTTATCGCATAATTGAAATCATTGCGCAAAAATTTACGACATATTTGAGCAAAAGCGTAACAGAAATATTGCCGAGCTTTATGATACGCTGAATTGAAAGATATATACTCGAGTGTTCCGCCCTTAATAGGTTTAGGTCGAGTACATAAATTGTAGACAGTAGAGAAGAACTCAAATTGAAATAAAATTGTTTTTAATATTTAAAAAAAAGGGAAAATAAATAGAAAAAAAAAAAACATTCATTAAGCTTGATCAAAGCGCATTTAAGCGTCAATTAGGGTCAGAAGCGGGTTCTATAAAAGGTAGCAAAAATAAATAAGAAATAAAACACAAAAAATGAGGAAATTAGCATAAAAACAATTGGAGTAGCCCACTCGAAATTCATGTAGCAAATTAGCAGCCAGCTGCTGGCGCTTTTAATTTAACGCCCAGTGACCGCGCTGTTTATTCAAACAACTAAAAAATTTATGGCCCATTCGCACAAAGGGCATTGGGAAATTTGCACAAAAGTTTTTCATTTTCACACTGAATGCAAATTCGCACTGGCTGCTGGATAGCTGGACGATGGGTAGCAAAATGGGAAAGGGGCATTTGCAGCGGGTGTGATGTGTGCATGAGAAATCAGCAAAAATGTGAAAATAAAAATCTGTTTTGAGCGAATTATAGCGCCGTAGAATTAGTATTTGAATGCACGAAATATGAATGAATAAAAAATATATTTATGAGTATAATAGTGGTAAGAGTTTAAGTCAAATTTATTTCAAATTTTACAGCTTTTACCAATTTATATATATATATAAAAAAAACCCATTCCAATATAACAAGTTCAGTCAATTTGTATCTATATAAAATTCCCAACTTATAATTTCATATTTTATACACTTTCATATCAGTCTATGTCTTCATAATCCATCAACGATTGACAAAAGAGGTCTTTCATTGGATGAAACCCAATATAAAAAAATTTATTTAAAAAAAAGTAAATAAATAAATATAAAATAAATTGAATTCTTTAGTAGAGCCTTACAAATGTTTAAACTTTTTCTTCACGTAATAATTAATAAAATCAGTAATAATAATAATAAAAAAAATCTATATAAAATTTTAATTACTATGAAATAAAATTATTTAATATTTTGTATTGTATTATATTTAAAAATTTGTTATATTATAAAAATATATATAATTGGAATAAAAAAAAAATAATAGAAAATATATACGATTAAAAAAAAAAACTAAAATTAACAAAACGCACACGAAAGTGAGAAAAGCTAAAAAATCTCACATTCGTGTATTTTGTTTATAATTTAAAAATTATTATAAATAAAAGATAAGGCGTAGCATCTTTAGCGTCTATCAGCTCATATAGTTTTCATATTTCTCTTTTATTTTATAACTCCTTATGAATCCCTTATCATCATATTTTTTTCTAACACCAGCAGCAACTATCAGGGTCTAGACGAGGCACGCAGCGCCAAAATGGACTCAGCATTGGAGCGAGCCTTGGCACAGGCCGAAAGCGATGCGACCTTCAAGAAAGTCAAGAGAATGAGCTACTCGAGCAATGCGGCGGGTGAAGTGAGTATACAATAATATATAATATAATAATACATATTATAATATTATAATATGTATTATAATTTAAGAGCAGCAATCGGCCTAATATATTCTATATAATATATTAATATATATATATATTCTAATACATATTCTATACATATTCTTATATACATATTTATATTTTTAAAGAGATATAAGTGGTTTGGTTTCCTATTTAATCTTCATCTTGATCATAAAAGGTCGTTGATTTTAGAGCAAGTATAGTAAGAAACTAGCCATTCGTTCGACTAGTGCAGATCCTTGCACTTTGATTGCGCTATAAATTTGTGTAGATGGACTATATTACATGCTGATAGTTGCGAATAGGACAGACAGCTAAAGTTACTAGATATGTAAATATGTAATATAAACAAGAGAGCGAATATATAGTGCCGACGCGAAAAATGACAATAATAAAATATTATTGAATGGGTGTCACATAAATACATAAAAATACATAAATATATAATGACATATTTATCTAATAATACATAAATATTAAAAAAGTGAATTTATTAATTATTATATACATATAGAACTCTCATTTATGAAATTCTCGCTGAGTGACTCTTCAAAGATATTTGTGAAAATTAAATTGAGAAGAATTTTTTTAGTACCTTCTTTTTCCTGTTTACAGTCACAGATTCTTATAGAAAGCTTTTCTTGGCCATTTTCTTGACCATTTTTAAATTTCAGATACTTTTAAATCTTTTCTTGAATTACTTTTTAAATCTTTGCACAAATTCAATCAAGAATAGCTTTCACACCGTCTAACTGTTTCTTTAGAAAAACCCAGTCTCAAGACACATAATTAGCTGGTTGCCGCAGAATAATTAATGTTTTTCTACTCCCAATTTCGCGTTTGGTTTGCTAATTGTTCATGTCTCGTCTGGATCGCTTTGAAAAAGGTGCCTCCTCTGAGTTCAACTGAGTTCTGCAACTGTCTCGTTAGTCTAATGTCAATCTGCCTTCTCCATATATATGTATATATTTAAAACACCTTCGACTGTCGTCGTCGCCATCCTCGTTCCATCAAACAACTACCACCGCGAGCTCCGTTGCAATTGCGGCTTCTGTGGTCGTTGTCACGCAGTTCGAGTCGAAAGGATGAGGCGGCAGCCACTCAGCTACCCTGTGGCTATCGTGGCTTGGCATAGCTCTACATAATTGCTCCGCTATTCGCAAACAGCTTAGCTCCGTAGACAAATATTGTCTGACAAATTAAATTCAGTTTGAGCTGCAATCGGATTTCAAATATTCTAAGTCAATTGAACTTTATTTAGACTATGCGAGCTTAGGTTAATTCCGAACGTTATGACGGATTGCTCTGAGCTTTACAACACGCCGCATCCTGCGTCCTGGTCGAGCAGCTGCCCGACGTCCCCTTATAATCACATGCACTCGCCTCGGCCTGTTCCTGTTCCTGTTCCTGTTCCTCCTTCTCCTCGTTCCACCATTGTTGCCATTACTTGGTGGTGTCGTATCCGGCTCAGGTTCAGTTTCATCGCCATCATCGACTGGGCTGGGCGGCGTGTCATCATCTGGTTCAGTTGGTTCCACTGGCGCCGTCTCATCCACGCAGTCCGCATGCTCCTCATTGGCCGGATCGTCGCAGTCTGTGCAACCAGGTGGATCGTCTTCGGCAACACACGCTTCCGCGTTGCCCTGTGGCAGGTAGGCCATGAGCAGGACCAGCACTGCGAAGCTCAAAGTAATTTCTATGGCTCTCATCTTAGCTCAATCAGTTTGGGAATGATGAAAGACGTGTTTAGTTTGGGCCTTTTATAGCTTTGTAATTTCTTGAAGTTATTTTTGGTTTCTTATTTTCAAAAAGTTTACTCAGCCGATATCTTAACTTTACAGTTATTATTATTATTTGTCAACTCAAAGCGAAGATTTTGAGTCTGAATTTGATCTACGCACACATCTGCTCTATTTACTATTTAAACAGTTGTCATTTTTTAGATGCGTCAATTTAGCCACACGCTTTGCTTGATTTTATAGGAATTTTCCATGTTATATACAAACAATTATAAGCTGAATCGAATATTTGACATCTACAGAAGCTTTTTTAGTAGGAATCCAATTTGCAATCAAATGGATTTATTTCTTGCTCAGGCACTTTTCTATATGATCAGAATTGTTGTCATGCATACTCTATGGAAAATATTGATTATGACAATATGTAGCTTTAGCTTTATTTATTTATTTATTTATTATACCCTGAGCCCATTGAAAATGGGAAATCAGGGTATAATGGTTTTGTTTTTTTTTTAATTATATTTATATTTTCAATCTGTTAATAACAATAAGCAAATGTTATAGACATTAGTTATATATAACAGGATGGTTTGACTTCCATTGAACTCAAACCATATATATTGTGCATAATATACGCTTCATTGTCCATCTACTGCCTGTTTTAGACGCCTTTAAATTAAAAAAAAAAATTTAAATTTTTTTACATTCTTCATTCAAATTTTAAGACAGTCTTTATTATAAATTGGGTTTAATTTTGATATCAAATTTTTTTATTTTAATTTTTACTCTTTTTATCTTCGGGAACAGAGTATAAAAACAAAACTTTCATTTCGAATTTTGTTTTCTGTTTATGTTAAATACTTTCGAACCAGCTAATTTTCATCTTTATGTACTTCTTACATTAGAATTAGAATTGATCCATTATATAAAATAAGCTGCAACTCAATAATTTAAAATAAGAAAAAATTTAATTTTACAGCACAAAAAGATTTGTGAATTCTCATAAAGCCTGAAATTCCTATCCATATCCTAAATCAAATTCCTTCATATTCTGACTCAGTGACAACAGACATTCTTTTGTCAAAGTGCTGTCAGGCCGCCCCTTCAGTACACTACAAATGACGTCTGTTATTTAAATACAAGCATAACAATTAGAATAATACTTAGTATCTGCTAATCGCCCTTGTCGCCCTGTGTGTGCGGACCCTTTCGAGCAGACAGCTTTCAAAGTAAATTACCCACAATTACGCGTTAAAGGGAGTGACTACAATACAGTAAGCACTGACCTCAATCATTAGTTGAGCAGCGCGGGCATAGTTGAAAGTAAGAGCTGCCCGCAGAGGCTGACACCCAGCTCGCCAGGAGCTGCCAGCCGAGACTTGCCAAGGACACGCAGAATATAAAGCAAGCAGAGAGAAGTCATCATAAATCAAAGGGTAGCATACTGCGAGCAGTTGCGCCCTTGTCTCCAAGTAAAAACTGACTGCTTGTTTATTGCTGAAAATCGTGCAAGATTTATGGTGGCATTCAGATGAAGTCGTTGCGGCGCGCAAAAACAAAGGACAACTGCAAACAACTGCAGCGCAATCGAGGAAAGTCACACAAAAACTGTTGCCCAATGTGTGAGCTGAAGACGTAGCTAAAGCTATTTTCTTTTTGTCTGTGTGGATGTGCCAAAGATTGTGGAGATTGAATTGAGAACATGCAGCTTGAGAATTGAACGACAATTGAAAAGAGTCAAAGGGTTTTGTGGGTGATGTTAAGGGTTAAGGGTGAAAAGGGATTTTATAGAGATGAATCTAATTGATATGCGAGTGTTTAAAGTAAAAGATTTTAGTGTTTTTGTAATAACTGTAACTAGAGCAGAAACAAAATATTACGTATACTTAATATATACATATCTATACACAGTGCGAATTCGTAATTTACAATGAATCATTGTGCGTCCAGGCAATTCATAATAGTCATTTCGGGGAAAAGAAATATAAATGAGCATTACTCTGCCGCAATTCCCTTTTTGAATCATGTGTGGCGCCAGGCAAATGATTCAGTGTAATAATGTTAACAGGTATGATTGCTCAAGTCGGAATGGATCGACTATTAGATACCCTGAATATACAAGATTACTTAATATCCGTAATAATACATTACGTATAGATTACATATACAACTACAGAGCAAATTTGAAATCTCTAGCTCAAACGATATACAAACCACGCTTAAAAAACCAATTCAAATAATCGATAAATGCCGATAAAAAAGAAATAGGACGATTTATCGAAAAAATGTTATAAACTAGTACTGCGTATGGCATACACGGGTATACAAGTGAAACTTCAGTCGCTAGCTTATGTATTTTCGAAGATCTCTGAGTTCACGTGGACGGATAAACAGACGGACAGGGCTATATCGACTCAACTCGTCGCCCTGATCAAGAATATATGAACATTATGGGGTCAGCTACGCCCCTTTCTGCCTGTTACATACATTTTCACAAAACCAATATACCCCGATTTCCCATTTTCAATGGGTTTAGGGTATACAAATATGATGTATACGCCGGGTATTGCTCAATTTGAGTTTAGCTGAATTTCAAGGAATTCCTAAATATCGCGGACTAAAAGCTAAAGAGAAAGGGAAACCTTCCATGCATAACAACGTAAAATATCTCCCCAAGCTTAGCCACTCTACACAAAATTCCTATTAGACTTTTCTCAGAATTGTGCCAATTGGACTCGACTGATAGGAAAACCTGAAGTGGAATATGATTAGCATTCGCTACACAACCAACAGCTTAATAGGAAATGAAACAGAATTGTATTCCACTCGAGAACATTCCGTATAAAAATACCTTAGCCAACGGAGTTGATAATGACAAAGAATATTAAGTATACGCGCGGTATGCCCACGTATTTAGCTGATTAACATCAGGTTCAGTTTATAACCAAGCGTAAAAAATATTAAAAAAAAAAACTTTCGTAATATCCCGTTTAGCCAACGGAAACAAGTTCCAATTAAAAGTTACTGCAAAGCAAGAAGGCAGCCAAGCATCAATTGCCACAAATCAACTTTTACATTAATTCATTTTAAGAGAGAGATCAAAGCAGTGGCGAAAGAGCGAGAGGGAGAGAGAGAGTGGGAGAGGGAGAGCGACAGCAAAAGCAAAAGCGAAAGATAGCGAAAATGGGCACGTCGAGAACGCACTTGAGTGAGTGACAGACAAGACATGCTCCAAATATTTAAGGCCTCCGTCGAAGCCGAGTGCAAAACAAACTTGGATAAGTTAGCGGACGGCTGTGAGGGGCGTGGCAGGGGGCTTACACTGCGAACGGCTTGTAATCTATTTAAAGTGAGTCGCGGCCGCTAAAACTCAATTAACCCCCTTTTCACACAGCGAAAGAAAAGAGAAAGAGAGAGTGAGAGAGAGAGAGAGAGAGAGGCGCAAACAAAACGTACAAATCAAGGCAAAAGATTACAAACGGAAATGGCTGGCCATTGAATGGGATTGAGGTGAGGAGGTGGGCTCGCTGACGGTACAGATAGATGCATGTGGGCGTGGCAGGGAAGGACAAGAACTTTTTTCACTTAAAACCGCATTGATACTCAATTACTAGTGAACGGGTTGCCAGGTCGATGGGTCGTCGGGTCGACGGGCTGCCACTCGAGCAGCAGCAGCAGTAGCAGAAAACAAACATCGGATGTTGAGCACAGGAAAGCGGAAGCACTTTGCAACGGAAATGAAACATCAATTAAAGTCGCGCATTGCTCGACGGCCGAGCACTGGGTCGTACCCGGGCCCAGTCCCGGCGCATTCCTGGCCCCGGCCGATGCCAAAAAATATATTGCTTTTCGTCCAAATGCCGCCATTGTTAATCCTTGCGGTAGTCGCTGCCATTGCGGCTGCCCTGCGAATGGGATTGGGCACGTGCCGTGGCAGCGGGTGTCCAGAAGGTTGCTCTCTTGTCCGCCGTAAGTTGTTGGCTGCGGCAAATCTCGCAGTGCCAAAGGCCCGTTTTTTCCCTCAGATTGCGGCTTAATTGCAAAGTGGTTTGCGGCTTGGGGGCCAAAGGGTATGCAGCTTATATTTTTTTTTTATCAAAAATATATATATTTTTATAGTTGAATATATGTTGTTTAATTGTAGTTAAATATATTTTATACATATTTGAGATCTTCATGACTTTACACACAATATGCATACATTTAAAAATGACAGGCATTCACATCGCAAAACTTGTAGTTGATATTCAAAAGCGGGCTCAGTAAAATTTTGAGTCGGTATCCACAATATAACAAAAATCTAAATTATGTTATATATATATATATCAAAATAATCTGAATATTCAAAATATGGACATTCTAGCTTTAAGCATGTAGTAGATATTTTAAAACGTAAAGATGTGCAAGATATAATTTTAAAATGAATTTTTGATAAGGTTATAACTCCATAACATTAAATCAAAAATATTTATCGAGCAACTTATTTAAACAAACTTGATCTGCGCATGCTATACAGGGACCTACAAAAAATATCCCAATCACTCATTTTAGTTAGTTCTCACTTGAATGTTACGCGTTAGAGTCACTCCCTCCAACTTACTCCGGCTTCGCATTCAGTTTCTCTCAACGCATTGTTCCATTCTACTCTGAACATTGTTAATTGGAACATGATTTCATTGCCTTTCATGAGACTTCAATATACTACATATATGTTGTATTTATTTGATCAACAGTGAATTTTAGTATAAATTTGTTTCATAAAATGATGTTATGAAAAAAAAAAAATAGAATGAAGGAGATGTTCAGCAAAGCGGATAAACGATAATTACAATGCAAGGAACGAGGTTTGAGAACAAAAGTTTGGTTCGACCAAATGCCATACAAAAAATTTTGCTGGAACCAAATAGGAGTATAGCGACATTTTTACGACAAATTTTAGTCTATAAAGAGATACAGACTCAATGTGCTCTAAAATAGAAGAAGAAGCGTCTTGTGAAGTAAAGTCTTGTTGAATTTAAACCCATATAAGTTGTCTTTGAATAAATAGAATAATTTAAAAAAAAAATGTTTAAAGCATTTAATTGAATAATAAAATACTCTAAAAAAATTTTAATTATACCATTTTTCCACAGATAATTTATATAATATATTATATAATAATTTATATTACATGATATGTGATAGTTACTATTTACTCAAGCCTTTTTCATATCCTTATCATATTCACGTTAAATAATGATTAAACTATTATTATTAATTATTATTATTAAATTATTAAACATAAATTATTTTCTTACCAAATTCTAACTCACATTCTTTTCAGTTAACTGAACGCTTGGCCAAAATAGCCGGACTCACTAAACGTCACGTGGACGACCCGATGCACACGAATCCCAGCAGCTTGGCTGGCAGTCGCATGAATTCCATACGAAACTCTCAATTGAAGGTCGATCTGAAGGTGCTGGACAAGCTGGTGAGCAATCTCTTGCAGCAGCACGCGGCTGGCGCTGGCCGCGATACGAACGCCAGTGGAAACTTGGAAGCGGGCAGCCGCACGCCGCCAGTGCAACGATCGCCGTCCAAGAAGCTGAATCGCTGGCGCCCGCTGTCGCGTTCGGTGCACAGCTTCAAGCGCGGCGACAGCCGAGACTATGCGGGCGGCAACTTCACTCAGCTGCAGGAGCGAAGCGAGGCACAGGCGTCGCTGGCGCCCAACATGCCCACGATCATGGAGAGCAGCGCTGGCAGCCCAACGCCCAACAATGCCCAGCCACAGTCACAGAATCCATGGACGGCATCGTTGGAGCGCACGCCGGGCGCCGTACGCAACATGTTGCACAACATCAGCCAGGCTGGCAACGCCGGCGTTCAGGAGGATCAGCTCAATCTAACACAGAACTATGTGGGCTAACCAGGAAATTTCACACTAATATATATATATTTATACTTAAACTTTATATTGTTATATTATTGAAGAAATTAAATAATATTATATGAAATTTTGAAGAATTATCTTAAAGGATTTCTGACTAAAATGTTTTCAGTTTGCTAAATTGAAACAGTTGTTTGATAAGTATCAGATCAATATATATAGAAACAAATCTCTTACTGTAGCATAATATATAATTAAGTATACACAAACAAATAGTTGAGGGTGTCTGACCATTTAGGAAATAAAAACGGCCTCTTTAAAATAACGTCTCATTAAATAAATTCTTTCCCAATTATTTCCCAATTTTTAATATTTTTAGTTCATCGCAAAACCCATACAAAATTTGTTTATGTTTTATTTCAAATTATTTCTATTAAAATGCTAAAAAAAAATTTTTTTTATTTATATAAAAATTTGTTGGTACATCAACTAAACATCAGACTTTGAATATTCTCAAAAAGATATCCATACAAATTATTATTTCTTATTAAGAGTGAAAAGCTTGAAATATCAAGATTATTTTTATTTAAAGCGATTTTCACTTGTCTCTATTTTGAATTTTAGAATGAATATTGTTCTTATGTTCTTGTTGACAATATTTTCACATATCAAAGATGTAGTTAAATATGAATAACCCGATATTTCAGTAACGATAGTTAACTATAGTGATATTCCCGAAAATCCTTTTAGCCTACTACATAAATGATTGAAATTTCCATTGAAAATTCAAAATGTGTTTTAAAAATCTATACGAAATAGTTGGCTGATAAAAAAAATCATCATTGTAATATAATGTATATAGGAATAATATTTGTGGAAAAACGATCTTTCTTTTCGGATATTTATAAGCTTTATTATAACCAGTTTTACCTGATATATTATGTGATTTATATTTAAAATTTACGATTTGCATTCTTGCAATGTATATTTCAAACTTCTCAAATTTGAAATACCAGATATGGTACTCCCAATATTCATAAGCCTCTAATAGAGAATTTTTATGCTAACGGAAAAATTCTTTAAACTTTTAGAGATGGGGTTTCCTTCAGCATATATTAAAAGTTCCAATGCTCTATCTTCAATAGCAGCAAACTGATTTGAGATTATACATACAGATGGGCATTGCATAAAACCAATAAACTCCCTTATTCATTCATGAAAGAGTATAAAAATGATAATTATACATATTAATTATAATTTCAAAGGACGCTCGATACTCGTCCATCCACGCCGTTCTAGACCATTTTTTGCTGCCTATTTTTGTATTTATTAAATTATGTTAAATTAATGCAATTTCAGCTACAATTTTTTGCTCCTGTCTGGTTTTTATTACATTGCAATGAGTGTGCAAATATCCGTAGCAGCCTCCCTCCCTTCCTCTCTCCTATCCTCACTCTCTCTTTAATTAGCGCCCACTCACAAGTAAATGACACTCGCCATTTATTTAGCCAGTTTTTTTCACAGTCCATTAGAATATACAGAGGCCTGGCCAATTTGATCATCATCAATGTTGGGCGACAACCGCAACAGGCAACAGGCAGCAGACAACTTGAAATGGCTTCATTATTGTCGCCCCAAAGCGCCAACTACATCGGCATTAAGTGCCAGTGGGGGAGACAGAGACGCGCCAGGGCATCGGGCAGTGCTTGTAGCATCTCTGATGATGACAGGCTGCAAACGCCAACACAAAAATCATCATCACTCAGAGTTGGGTGCGACTCGCCTCACGCCCCGTCTCCTCCTCCTACTCTTCCACCTCCTCCTATTGCCGCCACCACATTCCCATCAAAATATTAACTGCTGTAGTCCAGTCAGTTGACATGCCTCAACTGCGCCACTTGCCACTTGCCGCTCGCCTCTTGTGGTGTCAGCATCAACTTTAGGGTCTGTCACACGCAAGCTATTAAAAAACTGTTAGCTTAAGTCAACGTAAAGTTAACGAATAACTGAAGCCTGATAATGCTGTGGTTGCTTTACCAACAAATTCCCTAATCATGGGAAGTAAATTAAATATTATCTCAAATACTATAATTGAAACTGATATTCTAACTTAACAATCATTGGGTTTTTTTCAGATATAATTTATAATAATTACTATATTTTTAATATTTAATTTATAACGATTATTATATTTAATATTTAATAATATTTATAATATTTCATTCTCTATTCCTGTTTTATATCTCATTTGCTACAAAGCTTTAAATGCATTAAGTTTCATGCCACTTGAAATATATATATATATATATATATATATATATATATATATATATATATATATATATATATATATATATATGGATGAGAAGTAAATTAGATTAGAAGAATATTAGATTCGAAGTAGATAACATTAAAAGTAGATTATATATTTGTACGAGTTCAAGAAAGGAAAGTAGTATATTGGTTTGGTGCAATGTCTGTTTATTTCTCTATTCATCTGAACAACAAAAAATTTGTTTCGTTCATACTAAAAACTTCGCCGCCAATGAAGATAGAGACTTGCAATGTGAAATCAAACATACAAATTCGATAATTGAGTCACTGTTGACCTGTTGCAACAATCAGGTGCAGGCATATTGAAAATACCCTGTCATTGTCATGGTTTACTCTCCTTAAACTCACGTTTACATTAATCTAGATTCCTTCTAAAGATTGGCCAAATATTATATTATTATTATATTATATTATTATATATTATATATCTACACCCGTTGGCCACGTCACGTTTGAAATGAACTTAATTATTGTTCTTCTAATTACTATTGATTTATAAATTTATATACCTCTTGGAGGCGTGGTAAGTCGGAGAAATTATATCTTACAATGTTTTGGAATTTTAGTTTTATAATCAAATAATTAACTGGAAATTCCTTCCTGATTCGTAGAAAAGTTTTAACTGATTTTGGACAGTGACTACAATATTCTTACTAGTTATTATTAGAATTATTTCAAGTATTATTATTATTTTTATCCTTATTATTATTATCATTATTATTTTTATTATTATTATTTTTATTATTATTATTATTATTATTATTATTATTATTATTATTATAATTATAATTATTATTAATACTATTCACTTTCAATAATATATACTTTAATTTTACAACTTATTTGTTTCAGCCTTTTTTCGTCTTTATATCTAGAAATAGGTAAACAAATTCTCTAAGCGAATGAAAGACCAAAAGTACTATGTAACATACATATATCTTTATGTAAGTCACGTAGCTATCGGCAGTTGGTATACACCGAGAGAAAGAGAGGGAGAATGACAGCAAGAGAGAGAGAGAGAGAGAGAGAAAGTATATAGGTGAGAGTGAACCAGTCTGCCTGCCTGTCTCGGCCTGTCTGGGCCTGTTAAGTGTTACAAGTATCCTAATCTAATTCTTAAAGTGCTTTCCATTATATGTACGAATGCTTTTATAACCCACTCACCTGTCGCTCCATGACGCCGGCTAGCTGCTCGCGCTCCGCGTTGCGATAGTATCCGGTCAGATTGGCGCCCAGACGCATGGTCACCTCGTAGCGGGTTTTGCCGCTACGTGCGGCATTGCGATTGCTCCGCACGTTGAAAATGCTCGAACTGGCGCTGGAGGCGGCATTGTTGTTGTTGTTGCTATTATAGTTGTAGTTCTTGTTGTTGTCAAATTCACATGCACGATGGCAATTACTGGCGCTGGCATTTCCAATGCAACCTGAAAGCGCAAAATAAAATGTGAGAAAAGATTCGATTTGAAAGAAGCCAAACTCAATGATGCTTCGAGATGCAAAATGTTGAATGCAAGAACGCTTTAATTTTGATTGAACTAAAGCGAGCTGAAATAATTTAATAATGCCCAGTCATACAGCCACACAAAGAACTAAAGCCCACCCCAGGCCAGCCCAGGCCAGAGCCTTCGTTGTTCAGACGAGCTCGGTGAAAATGCAATAAGAGACATTACAGCGCACGAAAAATGCGAGAAATGTTTACACCAAGTGCCGAACACCCGCCGAGATAAACTCCCCATCATCTGCAATCCTCCTCATCTCTATCCCCATCACCCCACAGCTTAACGCTGTCCGCATTCCCTATGCATTTCCCACCTGACCCTCGGTGAGCTTTGCAAAACCGAATGTCAAATTCGATGACGTTGTCATACCAAAGACATGTTGCCAGGGGAACGGCCAAGCCAACGGATGGATTTCTGCTCATCTGACATGTGAAAAGCGAGTGGAATAGTTGCTGTCTCAAAATATGAAAACTATAAATTATTGATGCAGCTGGATTGAGCACCCGTTATATGTGGACGGTGTAAATTTAAAGAAATATCTTTTGATTTACTCTATGATGGGATATGATTAAATATGTAATATATTCATTATAAATTAATTTACTTGGAAATTCATCATGAGTTGAATTTTTGTTTAATTTTATTTTTTGTTATAATGTAAAAAAAAAATGTTAAAAGAAAAATATATTTCCTACAAATATATTATGATTTGATCTATGACGGGGTAGATTAGAAATCTAATACATATATTCATTTTAAATATATTTACTATGGAACTCATTATGGTTTGGGTTTGGCTTTTTTTTGTAATTTTTTTGATTTCCCATTTTCAATGGCTTCAGGGTATAATGGTTTTGTTAAATGTATATAACACTCAGAAGGAGGCGTGTCACACCCCATAAAGTATATATTCTTAATCAGCGCGACAAGACGATTCGATATAGCCCTGTCCGTCTGTCTGTCCGTCCGTCTGTCCGTATGAGTGAACGTGTCAATTAAAGCATCTAGGCAAGCTGGAGACTTGAACTTCTTTAATAGGGGCGTGTATAGCATGCGCAGGTCGTATAAACGATATCTATTTGTATTGTAATGTTATCCATTTTAAACATTATCGAAATCATTCATGAGAATTTTATGAAATTTCAATTTTTGTTACATTTTGGATACCGGATCTTTTTACTAATTACCTACATACTTTAGCTTCTTTAGTTTTGTATTGTTAAATGTCTAATTTGGAATTTGCAGTGCAGTGCAGTCTCAACCTTTCAGATATGGCCGACGTTGATGTAGATGTGCCCTCCGCAGCGCCCGTTCTTGGCGGTGCCATGGACATAAACACCGCGCTACAGGAAGTGTTGAAGAAGTCGCTGATCGCCGATGGACTCGTCCATGGCATCCACCAGGCCTGCAAGGCTTTGGACAAGCGTCAAACTGTCCTCTGCATTCTGGCCGAATCCTTTGATGAGCCCTACTACAAGAAATTGATCACTGCCTTGTGCAATGAGCATCAGATTCCACTGATCCGCGTCGATTCGCACAAGAAATTGGGCGAATGGTCCGGCCTGTGCGGCTGCTCTGTGGTCGTCATCAAGGACTACGGTGAGGAGACGCCCGCATTGGATGTAGTTAAGGACCATCTCAGACAGAACAGCTAAACATATTGCCGTTGCCGTTCCCCGTCTGCTGAATGAGAGACTACCTGGCAAATTTTTTATTGCTAAATAAAAACAAAAACTAATCGAAAACCTAACCGAAAACATTCACAAAACAACCATCGAAGCATTCAATTTTTTGAATGTTCTTTATTTAATAATGAATACCAATAATACAAACTACTGTGGTTTCAAATTTAATCAATAGAACAGAAAGAAGAAGAGCTGAAAAAGACTTAAGGTTCTGAAGAGGAGATGTTAGTTTGCATATATATACAGCAGAGGCAGCAAAAAATATTCTGATTGGTCGCCTAATGATTGAGTGTGAAGACTGACTCAGGAAGAGGCTCAAGAGTTGAGCTTGACTGCCCTATGTAAAGCTGTCGCTGCCCCATGTAAAGGCAAGCCTGTTGCAGCGCAACTTCAGTCGCATTCCTCATCTTCTGATGGTCAGTCGTCCAATGCAGCGCGGTGCCTCTCCTCTTATTCTGTCTATAGTAGTTAGTTAAGTATGTTAAGCGAAAATGTAAAATTTATACTTTTAATGTTTATTTAATATAAATATAAAATATTTTAAATTTAAATATTACTAATTATTATAACGATCATTAACAGAACGATCATTTAGCAAATGCAAAGCAAGTCTTCATTTGTACAAATATCAAGGACTCTAGCAGTCCGTATCTGCGTTAAGGTTAAGACAAGCCCGACTAGCACTTCGACTTACCCTCTAACTCTGAGTTGTTTAAGTATAGCTGTGTTTTTAGTAATTTATAGTTAGGTATATTATTTGTATACATTAACTAGAAAACATAATAAAAGGCTATTTACGTAGCGAAGTTTCGTGCAATGCATACGGAGATTACGTAATCTTTAGATTGTGGATGCCATGCCCAATGCGCGAATGCGCTTCACAGTGCTCAGGGTATCTCCTAGTCGAGCAGTCTCGACTCAAAAACACTCTTACTTGTTTTTTATATTTTCTCAACAAAAGATTAATATTTTTAATTATTATTATTTGTTCAAAGTTGCTGGTGGTTGGCAACGACTGTATAATATTAGCTTACTATAATAAACTGTTAAATGTACGATCTATGTAGAGTGAGCTACATAAAGATAATCCTCATGTTGTTTGAAGATTTTAAGTACACTAACTCAGCTTTGATTAGGGACTGTAATAATAATTGAAATTTCAAATTCTGTTCTAAGTAGAATTTTTAAAACCACAGATGGCGATATAGATAGATAGACTATAGATAGATAGACACTAACCAAACATGCTGTATGGATAGTGTATCTCAAACGACTCATGTACGGGAATTGATCTACTTCTGTACTGGCAGTTAACATAACATGTTCATGGTATATGTCTTACTATTTAACTATTTTGCAGATTAATATAAATAAATTTTATCTTCTTGTTTATTGTCCAAATAAATATTTTTGCATCCCATCAAATTCCATTGAATCTGCAGGAATATTAAACAAGGAGGACAATAACAAGTTGCTTAGTTATTAATTCATATAGGACGATATATTTTTGCAATCCAAAGTTGATTTTCCCATAGTATAAAAGCTTTAAATCGATTGATTTATAATTATGACTAAATTCCAATCGTGGTGTTCTATTTCTTAAATTTGCATTTGATGCTTTATGGGAATTAAATCAAATGGCTACAAAGTCGCACAGTTTAAATACAATACAAAACTTTGCACATTTAACTGCGCTGACAATTTCCTTGTTTCTTTCAATTTAATCGCAGTTTTTACAAAACTCTCTACGTAATTTAATAAACGTCAATGGCTGTGGCAGAAATGTTGATAAATCATTTCATGAAATTGTTCGCTGTTCGCAACAGTTGTCGCTGCCCATTTGCAATACAAATTCAACAATGGGGCTGAGGGGGCAGAGACTCAGCCCAAGCAAGGCGCGACACAGTCAGAGTGAATAACAGATACTCTTCTCACAGCAGTGTGGGAGCTGGCGGGTCACGGGTTGAGGGTCGAGGGTGGCCCCCACCCGTTCCGACTACTCAGGTTCTTTGCCAACACTTGAAACGAATGTTTCGTTTCGTTAAATGTGTGCATCGTGCATCGAGTGCAATTTAAATGCTTAATTATTGCCTTAATTAAATTTGCTTCCACTCCAGCTTCATTTTTAATTTGTTGCAATCTTTTCATTCCCTCTTTTCTCGTTCCCTTTCTCTCTCTCTCTCTCTCACTCTCTCTGTGTGTGCTCCTGTGCACTGTTGTTTTAACAAAATATTTTTGTTTCTCTGCCCCACACGCTCAATTAGTTATCGCTTGTTACGTCTGATTACATTTTATTTACTTTCTGCGGCTCTACTTACCCTGCGTCGTCTCGACAATTTCGGGTATTTCACATTTGGTTCCTTTATAGCCACTGGGACAGTGACATGTTATGGCCGCATCGCCAATGTGTCTGCAAATAAATGAAGTGATTCATCAGGTCTCGAGTTTTAAGTATTTATAATTATAAATAAAAAAGGGGCAGATGAAATGATTTGTCTTAAAATATCTAAAAGTATTTTTTTTTTAAATTATAGTCAAATTTGTATTAAAAATAATAATAATAATAATATAAACTATATATAATAATATATAATAAATAATAGATTATATATAATATATAATAATTAAGGAATAATAAATAATAAATTTTAAATAATAAATAAAACAATAAAATAATTATAATAATTACAATAAAGTACTATATAATAAAAACAAATACAAAAAAATAGAAAGTAATTATAATATATTTTAATTTAAAATAAGAAGTAATTCCAATTTTATTACATTTATATTGTGAGCTAGTCCCAAATTATAATTGATTTTCATCACTAGAGCATAGAAGATCTTCAGCATGGGAAGCTCTACAGAGAGTTTGGTAGTCTGTGATCAGAAGTAAAAGCTCGAAAGCTACAGAAGCAGACCGTGTCTTTGAATGAATTTTTAATTTGAATGAATTTATGAATTTATTTATCATTTTTTGTTTGTATCATTTATTTATTTATAATTTTTTACACTTTACTAACTTCAAATTTTATTATTATTATTATTATTATCCGGGAAAAGCAGGGTAATATAAGCGCGTCATGTCAACAACAACTGTGCAAATAAACCAAATTAAGTCCCACTTCAAAAATATTATTAAAAGCTTTGGCGTTGAATGAGTTTAGTTAGTGATCTAGATAGAGTTTGGCATGCGAAACCAAAACGCAATTAATTATATTTCAAAATAAAAATAAATATTAAGTTTAAAATAAGTTTATGACTAAAATGACTAATATAATAAAAATATATAATTTATTTATGTTTTTTAATATGTGAAGATGATAATTATTTTATTTGAGTGGTAAACAGTGAATTTAGTTAGTGAGCTTGAGTTTGACACGCGAATTTAAAATTCATATAATTAATTTTAAAATAATTATAATATCTAAAATGAAAATAAAGTCAAATATATAAAGTGATAAGTTTATAAATCAACTGAAAACTAATTATAAAATAAAAAAATATATTATAGATATATATTTCTAAACTTTTATTTCGCACTTATGTACTTATATATTTTATATAAACTGTGTATGGAAAATAAAAACTAACGTAACAATAAAAAAAAAATATTTAAAATAATGAATACATGTTTTCGTATATAGGAAGCCCTTAAGAGGTACATAAAAAATATATCAATTTAATTTAATCAATCTTTTATCAAAATATTATGATATTTTAATCATATTTTTTATATTTATTAACTATATTCCTACTACCACATTATAGAGATATTTTTTCTTGGCTCTCTTTAAAAATCTCAACATGTTTTGTTTCAACTGTACTCACTTGCATACGCCACCATTTTGACAGATATTTGTATGGGCATCTCTGCAGAGTGGTCCGTGACCGCAATCGTTGCCGCTGAAGCCGGGAAAGCAGGCGCAGGCATATGAGCTATAAAGAGATTAAGATGATTAATTAAAGCAAGTTTAAACTTTACAGATATTTAAGCTCGTCACGAACCGGACATGCCGAGAGACTTCCCATTCTGATTCGCTGCTTTATACGTTCATGCGAATATGCGCAAATTAAAGTTTATCTTTTTCTTTTCTTCTTCTGCCTCTGTTTTTCGCTATCTCAATATTTTGGTACGTGCCTAAGCGAATATTGTTGAGAGGCGCAAATGTAATTCCATCAACAAGAGCAACTGAGCAGCTGAGTGCTAAGGTCACAGACTCGGGCCCCCCAGGCAATAATTTAAAGAACTTGGCGCCAAGGATACATTCCAGACTCGCAGGATACGGCCTACGTCATATCCGACTGCCTGGCCGAGGCGCTGCGCACTCATTAAGTTCAATTGCGAGTAATTATGCGTACGGGCCGAGAGTAGGCCGAGAGTAGGCCTTGAGCAGGCATTGAGCAGGCCTTGAGCAACCTACATGCTGCTGCTGCTGGCTCAGGCAAGTCGATTTTTTCGCTGACTTTTTCATTAAATTATATTCAAATTGAGTCGGCCGTCTCATGTGCAAATGCTTTCAACAGAAAAATGTGTGTGTAAATCGATGCCGAAAACAGTTTAATTAGATTCGTGTGCGCGTTTCAATTCCCATTTGAAAGCCGCGCCGCTCGAATTTACCCAAATTGCACTTTGGAATCACAGAAATTAATTCACGCTAACAAAATATTCTCGCTGACAATTTAATTGGGATGCGGCGCTTAGCCAAAGTTTCAAAATGCGAAACATAAACAAAAAGGTCGCCATTTATATGTTAAATAATTGCGCACCCTTTTCCCCATTCATTTCGCTCCACGTCTGTCCCACTGTCCGCCTCGGCTGTTCGGCTTCTCCCTCACTTTTCAGCGGCAGCAATCGCAGTTGTTTTCTGTTCTTTGTTGTTGCTGTTGCTGGTGCTCTAGCCTGACATATGTCAATAGAAATTAATTTTTGGAAACATTTACCAAATTGTTTAGGCGCAGCTGAAGCAATTCAAACATATTTTATACAGAATGAATATGTATAGAAATGCACATCAGCAATTGTTAATATCGTTTAACATTGTTGATTAGAAAATGAACAGAGCTGGACTATAAAATTATTTTTTAATCATCTATTAATAGCAGAGTATTAACCTTGAGAAGATCACTGATTCAAACAGCATAATATTGGAGCTGGACCTGGTCTATGCAATGATTTTCAAGACTGACTGAAAACAGCTCATTATCGACAGGACCATGGTCTATGATATGTTGAACCGAATATCTACTCCAATATAAACAGGCTCAGCTAGTAGATTCAGTCGCTAGTGAAAGCCCTGCCGAGTTGAGTTCGCCTTTAATTGCCGTGGCTGTCAAGAATTTAAACAGTTCTATGCTGTCTCTTCAGATATGAACATGCAAAATATACAAAGGTTGTTAACAATCGATACTACAACTGGCATTCTGTGGACTCTAAAAACGGGCAGATGAACGCTGGCCTTTACAACATCAATATGTAATAGATCAATGCTGAGCCACACAATCTCAGTAATAAATACACTATATTGAATCAATTATTCAGAAGGATAAAGACTACTATCAAACTGGACACCATTGTAGTTAAGCATATTTACCATCCACTATCAATCAACAATTATACCATTTGCTAAGAAAAGGATGAACTACATTAAGGTAATGCATTCTCATGTATTCAATTTCTACCCTAACATCTAATACTCTGTAAACATTATTGACAATATCACTGACACTAAACTACTTAATGGCCTACTTTAAAAAAATACCATAGATAGATTCATAATCTAAATAAACACTTGTACAAATACATTCACAGGTATCAAAAGCTATGAATACAGTCAATTCATTACTATCTCAACTTTTACAGTATGTCAATCTCTATGAAAATATAGTATATAACTTATACATATATCTTGTAAATCGAAGCTTTTATAGTAACTCATATTTATTATCTCTATAAAAATACATATCTTATAACATTTAACGACAAAGTTCTGAATAACGCTTATTATTACATATATAAAATAAATAAAAAATAAAGAAAATTATTTAAATAAACACAAATACAGTGCGAGTTATCACGATGGCGCACCCTTTCAAGTTATCCGTTAATGTTGAATATGTTCTATATGATTTGAATTACAGTCCACAATTAATTTGTTTTAAGAGTATCTTTTTTATAATTTTATAAATTAAGTTAAATTTGATTTTGTATATTTTAGTATATATTTATTAAAGCAATTTTGAAATGAAGTGCACAAGAGGTTGTTTAATAGAATAGCGATAATTTATACATATTTTTTGTTTCAATTCGTTGTTGTCTTTTTTATACACTTTTAACCATTGTTACTGATATTGTTGTCAAATATTCCACAAAATTGATTTAGAAATTTTATAAGAGTGAACACTTTGATATGATTTTCTGAATTTATATTACAAGCTTTTTGGAGGTTTGCGCTTAATTTGCCAATCATTCTCTAGGGTTCTCAATCATATTTAAGTCTTTAGAGCTATGAATCTCCTCTAGCATCTTTACATTTTGCTTTAGGTACAACGATATTAAAGACCTACCAGTAATAAGTATAGCTAAATATATTTAATAAGCCCCATCTAAATGACCTACTAAATGACCTATTATTGCCTCAACTATTTACAACCTCTCCCATAGTCTAGACAAAATGAGCATTCCCTCACATGATAACAAATTCAAATGTGTTTTAATTACTTTGGCCGTGGCACAAAGTTTAGCGTTCTAATAGTTTATTTGCTCGAATGTCACTTTGTGAGGGGGGTATCAATGGCAATGAACAAAGTAGAAACTAATTAATCTGCTATTAGGTCTATGGCCAATGCGCATTAGCTGATGGCCGTGAACATATGTTGGCGTTTGCTGCCTGTTAAGTATACGCCGAGTTAGCCCCCGGCCATAAAGGAAACGAAAGCGAAAAACTTTTCGCCAATAACTTGAACGAACAAAATCAAAATGTGCCCACGGGCCATGACAATGGAAAAAATATGAAGGCGACAAGAAAACTTTTACTTTCGCTACTTTCTCTTCTTTTGAGGGAGGATAACTTTCCCATGGACTTCTTGAACTGCTCGGACCTTGGGCAATGTGAACGATGCTCGAGTTTTGAATTTAGCCCTATTTAGTGAATTTTGCTCTGTAGGCCGTAAATTAAAGCACAATTCGTTGCTTTAACCGTACTCGAACTGCTTTTGTTGCCTACGGCTCTATATATCACATATTTGTGTATGCCATGCATACTATATGTGCCACGCCCATTGTTTTGTGCACACACAAACACGGAAGTTCTCCTTGCTGTTGTTGCTTGACTTAAGTATATATATAAGTAATTGTGCCTTTGTCTAGCGGAAATTAATTGCCCCTGTGTTCGGGCATCTGCGGCGCATGCATTTACAAGCCTCTTGCGAAACGTCCTTGCGTGTCCTGCCGCCTGTGACGGAAACGTTTGCCCAAATAAATGCCACATGCCACTGCGAAACTCTCACAAAAATCAGAAAAAAATCTGCCACCAAAAAAAAAAAAAAGTAAGTAAGAACGTGGCATTTGGGCGTAAACAACTGCGTGATACTGTCTTCCCTGGTATACTCAATATAAGCTGGGCGCTACAAGCTTTGTTGCCGATTTGCCACGCCCCCAGAGTAGAAATATTATACATTCATACGGTAAGACGGACAGATAGCAAGACGAACATTCCACAAAACCAATATACTCTTTTTCCCTTTGGTAACAGAGTATACAAAAATTAGTTTATAAAGTTTCATATATACTCTGCTTCAGTTTTCCATCTCATACACATACACATACATATTTATATATTTCAAAGTATTTCTCTCTCGAAATTTATTTCCATGTGCGTGCCAAATACTTTTTAATAATTTAATCCTCTTTATTGTGTTTACAAATGATGGAAAGGGTATGTGAACAGAGGCACATTGAATCGAGTCTAGTTGAGTTTTGAGCTGAGTTTGAATGGCTATCGTTCGCACAGGATTTTTCCTCACATTTTTCACTTTATAGAGAATCGTTGAAATTCACCTGCAGCTGTTTTACCGTATGGCCGTAGTTTTTCTGCATATTTTTAGAATTTTGCTGTTGATTTTTTTTCTTTCTCGCATTTTTTTGTGGATTTAAAAGTTTTTTACAGAGCAAAAATATTCGCATGTGAAGTTGTTTTGAATTATTTACCCTATATGGTGAGTCGAAGGGAGTGTATTTAATATGATATACATATAAGTAAGCTTTTTTTTCTCAAATTAAATACATTTAACTTTCGAATTTATATTTAATTAAAATTAAAAATCTCTTTTGATATATTTAAAAAACAAATCTTATATGAATGAAATCAGATTTTCAGTTACTGAACCTTGCTTGCCCTTTGCCTTATGCTTTGCCCATTTTTTGATCATGTATTTCCAGGGTATTTCTTCACTTAAAACTACTATCTAATTCATTGTTATTTGCTGATATTTATGCCTGCCCGACGGGCTTCTGTTTCCATCATAAAAAATGGCATTGTTTTGATTATGAAATCGAGCTGCTGCATTTTAAATTTATTTAAACATTTTCAAAAAGCTTCTCGACAATTAAAACTGCGTGCCAAAAGCTGTTATACTTTTATGTGCTGCCACTCGAAAAAATGCTGACAGGAGAGTGCACAGAGCACAGAGTACAGAGCAGAGAACAGAGAGCTCAAAGTGCAGACTGCAGTCGCTTGGCTGCATTTGGCGAATCGCAGAATGAACTAATAATTTCCATGACGCACAGCCAAATGAGTGTGTCTGTGTGTGCCAGCCAATGGCGCGTAGATGTCATGAACATGTCATACGGGCAAAGACTGGCAACATTCCCTCTGCTCAGCTGCACTTACGATCCAGCGACAGTAAGCAGACGAAAAAAAAAAGTTAAAGGCAACTCAGATGTCAACTATGCACTGAGAGTAAAGGAAGGTTATTAGAAGGGCAAGCATATATGAATGTGCTCACTCATTACTAATCATTATTTCAGTCGAGAGTGTAACTATTCACTTATAGTCTTATAATGAATTTGGCTTCTCTTAATTGGTAAGATTTATTATAATTCATCAATAGATGTGATACCAAATTATTCGGCATGGATTCAACCCTTAATAATTATTATAATCCCATAATAGGTACTGCAAAAGAGTTGCTTCTTTGTACAGATTACAGGGTAGTTTATTTTATCTTTTTGCAGGGACACCAGTTTATGAAATTTTCGAGAGCATAAATTAAATATAGTTTTCATATAAATTAGTCAAACAGATACCCTATCATTGTTGACGAAGTTAAATGTAAGTTTTCACAAAGTTCTCTTCGTCTCATAGGGTCCTAAATATCTAATTTACAAATTTCGGTTTCTTCGTTCGGGAAATAACCAAAAGAGTAAATTGTTTGACATTATTTAGTGTGTCTCGCCAATTGTTAAAGGACGTAGAGCTGCAGCTGTCGGAGTATTTTCTCTGAGAAATAAAACGACCTCAAGTTTCAGATTCAAAGTGATTTGTTTGCAATATACAAAGAGAGTATTATGAGACTGTGTTAAAATGGCCACGCCCACAATGCAGTACTTCAAATGCTTCAACAACCATTTAAAAAAGTACAGGATATACTTGCTTGCATTAAGAACACTTTAAAGAGTAGAGAGTATACATAAATAAAAATACATAAAAAAAAAAAGCTTATAGACTATAATTTTGTAAGCGCAAAGACAGTACTTATATATACAATAGATTGAAAAAAAGTCTTTGTAGGAGATATCCTCCATTTGATACCTGGCATCGATACATAGCAAAACACAATAATGTAATTCAAGTACATTTTGAAAACTATAGTTTATATTCCTACAGTGAAGCATGATTATATGCTGAAGATCTTTTCCAATATGACGAGTTTACTTAAATTTTAATATATCATAACTATGGAATTATAATATTATATATAATATTGTTATACTAAATAATACAACTTTTGTAGTGAAAGCATCTTTTAACTAAAAAAAATTTTTTGTTATTTCTATATATTCTGTAAAAAAATTAATTGTTTTTTTTTTTTTTTTCATACACAGTGTTTTCTACAATGAAACATGCTCTTTTGATGAACCGCTTTTCCAATAAGTACATTTTAATTTTAATTTTCTATATATTGAAATTATAATTCCATATATAATTTTATTATAATACAAATCCCGTTTTAACTAAGTATTAACTAATTTTTATTAATTTATATTCAGTATAAAAATTTTTAAAATTTCAAAGTGCACATTTGTTGCAGCGCTTTTTCAATAAATATATTTTACCTAATTTTAAATATCATATATATATTTATAATAATATAATAATAGTATCATATATCTATATTTTTAATATTCTTTTATTTTTATTTCTATATATTCCGTATAAAAACTGTTTTGTTTGTCATATATATTGTCATATTTAACTCAAACTTAAATGTAACAAATTTTCTTTCAGTGTCTTTGGCTCGGCATATTTGAGTCACTGTCTAACATTGCTGTTAGACTTCTTGACACAACGCCAAAAAGCATCGGCAGTGCCAAGAGTTAGAGAAAATATGAAAAGCGGCTAGTTATATCTCATGGTAACTACACTTAAAGCCAGTGCAGGCAACAGTATACTTGCAACATGTAGCAAGTATATATATGTATATATATATATATGAGAGTGTATACATGTATAGCAATTTGAAATACAATCAACTCAATTGCTGCAATATCTTATACGAAACTCTAGACTAGAAGTTGAGCAGAGTAAAGCTGAGTCAGGAATAATTTAAAAAAAAAAACTTTTCAGTCTTTAAAGCACATTTTTTTATTTAAACAATTATTTATGGTTTTGATAAACATGAATATAAATGTCTACCAAAGGCTTGAATGGGCGACAAAAGCGAAGCGAAATGGCAAATTACAGCAAATTGGTTTCTGTTTACGTGTGTGTGTGAGAGAGAGAGGGAGAGTCTGTGTGTGGTACCACAAATAACATTTGAAAAGCAACACGAAAAATAAACGGTTCGCGGTTATATTTTCCTCTCACTTTTTTCACCTAATGCAATCAAATTAAATGCCATTAAATTTGATGGGTCTAACTGAGTCTGAGTGCGAGTGTGTGTATGAGTATGTGTGTGTGTGAGTGTATGTGTGCAAAGGGGTAACATGCATAAATTGTAGCTGATTGTAACAATTGCGGCGCAACTCTAAGCAATTTTTTATAGCCGACCAATCGTAAAAATGCCGTTAAAAAAATAAAAGTAAATTTACATTAGCATTTTTATGGTTTTATTAAAATTAATTTGGCCAGAATGTAAGAAATTTCAATTGCACAAAGGTGAGAGAGAATGAAGAGAAAAAGAGAGAGAGAGAAAGATTAGAGCGACAGAGTCTACTCACAACACTCATGCGAATTCTTGCCAAAATAACAACAGCCAATTAAATATTTGAGAGAAGTTTCGACTGACAACGACGTAAGGAAACTTTAGCTCACTCGACAGGTAAAGGTAAAAGGTAAAGGTAAGCTACACACACACACACACACACAAATACATACACAACATATGCACATATCGCAACAGCGAAGGCACAGGAAAATTAAAAGTATAACTGCGACAAAAGTTTCAGGGCAAACGGGCAAAACTTATAATTGAGCACAGAGAGAGAGAGAGAGAGAGATAGAGCGAGAGAGAGAAGGAGAGAGAGTGAGAGCGAGGGCGAGTGAGAGTTGAGATGACAAAGACAGGTCAAAATTTTGGCCAAACAAAACTTAATTGCAATATGCAAAGCAAGCGAGCTACCTGCCGCTACCTGTGTGGTTGGCAGCGGCTCAGGCTTTGGCTGCGGCTGCGTCGACGTCGTCGTCTGCTCGTCGACTTTGGATAAATGACAATGTTTGACAAGGCAAACAATATACGCACTCTCACACACACACACTCTCACGCACACACACCTGACTGCTAGCCATGCGAATGACACTGACACAGTTCAGGCATGCAGCATGTGGCATATGACACGGGGTGGGTGGGGGTGGGGGTGTCAACTCATTGCACATGCAACGCCCACAACATTGTGCTCTTTACTATTATGTAGCTGCGGCTGCCCACCCACAGCTGCTCGCGCAGCTCCTCCGCCTCCTGCTCCTCCTCCTGCCCCTATTTGTTTGCTTCCGCACTGAACCTGATCTCATTTAACGCTGTCGTTTTGTTTGCTCAACTTGCAACACGGACAACAACAGCAGCAACACTTTTTTTTGTTATGAAAATACTGAAAATATAGGAAAATACAGGAAAAAGCACAAAAACGAACAAAAAACAAGTACGTAAACTCCGAGACGAAGCTGTGCATATTGATTGCCCCGACCTCTGGCCCTGCGACACACAATTTGCCAATGCTCGAACGTGGCCTAATTCGAGCTCCTCAACTGAACCTGGGATTCACTTATAACTAGCTGGCTTTGACAGCTTAACATGAAGTTCACATCAACTCTTTTTATACTCTTTACGCAAAAGAGAAAAAGAGTATATAGGTTTTTTGCAATGTTTTTTGTCTTGCCGTCCATCCGTCTTTCCGTATGAATGCAAACTATTGTTTTTCTATGCTATATGTGATAGAGATGTGAAATTTGGTACATATACTTGTGCGCAACCTGGAATTGTGAAGTGCCAAGATTTTCCTGATACGCCCATGCTCCTGTGGCAGATCGGAAAATGATTCCGCCCATAGGCCAGAAATCATATTATCATTTAGCTCCTCACTAGACAGTTGTAATTTGGAATGTATACTCGCGTTGATCACCCAGGTTGAACAAGATATGGCGAATATATCTGTAGACTCTTCTTCGTTTAATTTCCTTTTTTTTTTCATTGAGGGCATGGTAAATCGGTTAAAACTTTATCTTTCACAGTTTAAAAGCTAGAATGTTGAAATTTCGTACGTAAGTTAATGTTACGATTCTATAAAAATCTATAAAAAATTAAATGTTCACGCCCACTGGGGGCGTGGTGCTATATTTTGATGCTAGAGACTTGCAATTTTTGTATAAATGGTATATATGGCACTTGGCATAGTATAAGCATCAAAATTTTACAGTTAGCTTACCCTAGACTTATGTTTCCTTTTACACTGGGGGCGTGGAAGCCCAGTAACAAAATTTGTAGCGCCCAGTCGACCCTACGGGAACAGAGTATCACGCAGTCGATTACTCCCGAATACAACGCTCCTTACTTGGTATTTTTTCTGACATTGCAACTTTCAGTTCACAACATATGAGGTGCCTCTGTCACCGTCTGTCACTGGCTGTTCCTGAAGCTATCATTGAACGGATGCAGCCAAGCACAAAAGTTGACAGAACTCGACAAAATGCAATTTTAATTATTTATTTCAGCTTAAGTGAGTTTCGACTCAAGTCTTTTGCTTGTGTGTGTTCTCCTAATATTAATAAATCTATATATAAAATATATGCACTTCATTCAATTTCAGTTTAGTCTTTAGCTGGAAAAGAGCACTGTTAGTGCCATTATAAAGCAGGCGGCGCCCACCCAGGGCGATAAGCGTTCACCGATTCGCGCCAACTTCCACAGGGCGCCTCGCAGACCGCACTTATTTCCCTGCAATAATGTTGGACAAATGGGCCGCACATAGGCGCAGGTGCAAATCAGCAGCAGTATTACCGAAAGTAAACTCTGGAAATTAAACAGGGCACTCATAGTCTAGCCGAATTCGAAGTTTCTTCGTGTATTTGGCACAACGTCGCAGCAAGTAAACAATAGTAAATGAATTGATATACAATTTTAAAAGTTGTTAAAAGCCTACTTAATGGTTTATAAATAATATATAAAAAGTTGTCATATTTTTGTATAAATCTATCTAATTTTTATGCCAACCTTGAATTCATATTATTTAAATTTTGAATGCCCTGATAGAGCAGCTAGCACACTAGCATCATTAAACAGTAATATTGCCAAGGCTATAATTATCATGCAGTGAAGCCCCAACTAACAATATTCAAAATCTGCAAAATGATAAAGGAGATAAACTGTAGCTGACTGGTTAAGATGTAACTCAGTCTTACATTGCGATCTAGCGATTTCTACAGACACAAATATCTTTTAACGACAAAAATCCTGGCAGATTGAAGACTGCCAGAGCGCATCGAAAACAGTTAGAATCTAATCTGGCTACAAATGACAATAAGCAGAAGCTAAAAATGCCTTCAACCGCAGAGGAATCTGATGAACTAGAAATATTTTACAATAAAATGGAATAAGGAATTTCCTGGTATAAAGTCCACTAGCCAGTTAAGGCCTAGAGTTGAAAGCCCTAAAGAGCCGAAAATAATAAAAACTAAGCTACAACAAATTAAATCGACTAAAAATGAGCAATTTATCAAAGTTTTCAATACAAATTTAATGATTTATGCAGTTAAGACGCCATCATGGCTGAGAAAGTAAATTCTTGGAGCGGGCTCCTACAAAGTTTTTTGATTGAGGTTTTCATAGATCACCTAATGATTTCGAAAGCTTAATTATCTCTTCTAACCAATATCAACAAGATATTGCTACTATTCATAAAGCTGGAGTAACAAAATCGATAGATTCAAGATTCTCCATATACTCCAGACATTCATTCATTCAAAGTATGTTCGGTTGGCTTGCTGGAGAAGTATAAGATGAAGAGGGAATGTCTTACAAGACAAAACCAACTGCAGTATTTCAATTTGTTTGAAACACATACACGAAGTTATCAACAGGGAGACCGACCTTAATAAATAAATAATTTTTACTCAATATCTATATTTAACAAGATAAATGGAAAAGTTGTAGTTTTTAGTTAATGTAAAATATATGTCGTTTTATATATAAGTTTTGCCCTTCGCATTTACGATTTACAAGTAAGTAATAATACAAGTATATATGGTCATAATTAAGTAGAAAAGGTCTAGGGTCCTGTACTCTTGATTCAACAATAAAACACATTATAGATGCCAATTATTTATTTAAAATAAATTTTAATTTAAATAAAGTGTCCTTTTTCAATAAAAAAAAAAAAAATAAAATTTGAAGAATTATCACAGAGTAAATGGGGTTTGTTCTTAATGTCAACTTCATTTCAATTGCTTTTAAAATAAAAGTAATAAAAAAATTTCAAAATTTAAACTCAACTGTGTCGAACATTTAGTAGCAGTATCACTTGATAAATGAAAAATAATACAAACTAAAATACTCTTTGTTCAAACTTAACGAATTTCCACAATATTTTGCTCAATTAAAATAAATTTGCTTACTGCCAATTTAAGCCTTTTGCATTTAATTCAACTTTTCAAAAGGGGAGGAGCCAAATATCCAAGAGCAGCTCAATAAAAAATCCCCTTTGATGCGTCTCAAAGCGAAAAACTTTTTCAATTAAACATTTTCTTCTTAAAAACACAGACTCGCATCGAAGCCGCAAACCCCTTAGCAAAAAATAAAAAGCAGCTGAATGCGAAAAAAATCTACAAAACATTTAAACATAAATTTTTATTTTTTTATTTTTATCTTTTTTTTTGCAGTTTTCAATTCAACTTTTGCGGTGAAGCGAAACAGATTTATGCAAACGCCAAAATTGATGTGTGTGGATGGGCTTCCAATGGAATTGTTTTTTTTTTGTTCTTATTTCTTCTTAACTATTTATTTATATTTTTTTTTTTTTTGAATTTTATCTGCAGCAGCAGCAACTGCGAAATGAAAACGCAGCGATACATGGCCGCCCAGCTGGCTGGCCAATTGTTTATGGCTTATTGTTGTTAGCCCGTTGCGGAAGTGTCTGTGGGATGCCAAGTGCCGCCAGATGACCCGCAGCTCGCAGCTCGCAGCTCGCA
Organism: Drosophila meridionalis; assembly: GCA_035045145.1. Lineage (NCBI taxonomy): Eukaryota > Metazoa > Arthropoda > Insecta > Diptera > Drosophilidae > Drosophila > Drosophila meridionalis. Next base: position 10,476,587 of record JAWNPG010000031.1, read on the forward strand.
ATCCGCAGCCCGGTCGAGGACCCGTCGAATTCGCAAACATTTTGAATATTTTATGCAAACTTTATTAGCAATAAAATGAAGTTGGCTGCCAAACAGTTGTAATGAGCTGGCGAAAAGGGCAGCGGACATACGAAAGGCACTGTCTGGTCCTTTGTCTGCGATATGCAAAAGCAGACTGCGTTCCCTTATATAAAGCAAGTAAACTAATCAAATTATCTACAGAGCGAAGCATATGAAAGAGGGCCTTTTACATATATAATTTACGACTGTACATAGTTATTTAAACATCTTGAATATAGTTGAATTTTTGTCAATTTCGTTAACTTCCATTATAAGTTTATATTTTTTAAATTGCCTTTAATATTGAATTCCCAAAATCGAAGTTTAGTATCAGTCACAGATTAATGCTCGCTTTAGGAGTAACAGTTGATGGAGAACACTTAAATCAAACCAATTTTTTATTAATCGCTCTATTTTATTTTATGGACGGTGTTCAGAGCTTTAGCATTACCATTCACAATGTTCTCTTCCAAAATGTCAATTTCTACTCGCTTCATTTCGTCCACTAAGGATAATAACAAACCATGATTGCGATATTGTCATATAACAGTCTCTCACTCATATTACTTGAACATTAAGACATAATTACAATTAAACTTATCTTACTCAAGAAAATTTAGAAAATAATAATTTCATATTAATTTTTAATATTATGAACATATTAAACAAATTTAGACAGTTTTCAGATAGAGAGCTATACAATTTTGCCTCAGTAAAAATATAAAAATATCACACTTAACAAGTAAGACTGCTCTAGTCGAGACTGCTCGACTAGGGGATACCCTGAGCCCTATGAAGAGCCAAATATCAAATCATTCTACGATTGTTTTATGCATACATACAAACAACACATACACACATACATATGCACGCACGCATAAGCGCGCGCTCTGCCAACTGCGCAGTTGACGTAGCGACTGCGCTTGGGCAGCAATGTGGGCATTACTATGGGAATTTAATTGTTTAATAACTTTTGTTAGCGATGGACTAAGTGCATCAAACTTTCACAACTTATTTATGACATTCATATGTGTGTATTTGCCAAAGCACAAGTCTCTAGTAATTGATTTGCGCTTTTTACAAATAGGGGGTTATTGGGGGCGAATGGGGCGTGGCATCCAAAATCTAAAGATTACGTTATCTCCGTATTCATTACACGTAACTACACAGCAAATTTGAAGTCTCTAGTTCAAACGGTGTACAAACCACGCCTTAAAAACACATTTAAATTATCGATAAATGCTCATAAAATCGAAATGGAATGAGTTATCGGAAAAATTTTATAAACTTGTGCAGCGTATGGTATTATCGAGTATTCATGTAAAATTTCAAGTCTCTACGTTGCGTACTTAAAAATATCTCGGCGTTCACACGGACGGACGGACAGACGGACAGGGCTATATCGACTCGTCTTGTCGCGCTGATCAAGAATATATATACTTTATGGGGTGTGGCACGCCTCCTTCTACCTGTTACATACATTTTCACAAAACCATTATACCCTGATTTCCCATTTTCAATGGGCTCAGGGTATAAAAATTTCAATAATCCAAGCTTTTTGTCGTTCTAAAATAAAGTTACAAAGAAATAAATAAAATAAAATAAAAATTTGTTTAAATATTAAATTGTTTATCTGAATTCATTTGTATTAATGATATTTTTTCTATATGTGGTATATTCTTAGTAACTTTTCCTTCTATTTCAATTTGTTTATAATCAACCCATTCATAAATATTATAACACATTTTAGTCAATAATCGATTGCCTTCCCTTCTTCAATTGATTGATATTTGTATACCAAATGGAAATCAATGGGCTCAGGGTATAAAAACATATAAAACAAGGATTTCACTTAAAGCTGTTTATAGCAGCAAGGGCTGCCTGCCAAGAAACGATCCATCAATTACTCTGATAGCTTTACGCAACTAAGACAAACATCTGGAAACATCAGCAATTGAGTTAAATGCAAGATAAACTAATCTTTGTGAATTGTTAAGGGCCGAGAGTTGTTTCAATAAAGTTCATAATTGGTGCTTAGAAAGCATCAGCAGAGATGAACGCAGAGAGTAAAATGAAAAAGCATTAAGAATCATTATCAGACTTATATAATTATGGTGTGCAACAACGGTTATGCCAATTGAGTTATGTCTGAGAACTCTGAAATTGGAAAGTGAATTTGTGAACGTGCTTTGATGACTTCTGTTTTTATAACTTTAGATTATGATTCTTATATTTATACGAGGAATATATATTGTACAGTTTAACATCTTAACTTTAATTCAAGAATAATTATACATTTTTCACGAATTTAATAATGATTGAGAACTAATAAAAATGGCTAAAATGAAAGTTTTTTAAAGTTAGAGTAGAATTTCGTAAATTTGATCTGAGATTTGAAGTTCGTTTAGATGAAAATATAAAAATAAAAAAATAACTCAATATAAAAATAAAAAAATTGTTAAAAAAAAATAAACAAATGAAATAATTAGTAAATCTATCAAAATAAAATTAAAAATGATTAAAAATAAAAATAAATAATAGATACAAAAATAAATAAATAAAAAATAAATTAATTGATTAATAAATGCAATATTTAAAAACTTAAAATTAAACTAAACATATAACTAAATGATTATGTAAATAAATAGATAAATAATAAAAAAATAAATTTAAAAAAACTTCATTTATAAATGTAATAATTCATAAATAAACATTACATTAAAAATACAACTAAATGATTATGTAAATGAATAAATAAATAAATGAGTAATAAATAAATAAATTTAAAACAAGTAAAATAATTAATAAATATATGTAATTAGATACAAATATAAAAATGAAAAAAAATAAGTTAAAAAATTAATAAAATAAATAACAAAATACAAAAATGTATTAATAAATAAATAATATAACAAAAAATAAATAACTAGATAAATAGATGTAAAAATGAATAAAAAATAAATAAAAATTTAAAAGTAAGTAAATAAATGAATGAATAAAAAAATAATAAAGAAAAGCTATATAGACAAATTTAGTCGATATATTGCATTTTATTATTGATACAAATTTGTTATTTTCTCAAAATTAATTCTTCTTTCTCTTTTATCTAACCAATATACCCATTTTTATCACACTTATAATATGCCTTTGTCATCTAAATGGGTATTGAGTTATGAATCATTTTTAAAGCATTTTATATATTGAACAATATATATAGACTTTTTTTTTAATATTTAGGACATCGCTTTAAGGCGTTGCCAAAAGAAGCCTCTGAGCATCCATTAACTGCAAATGCGCTCAAAGTTGACATGAAAATGAAATTCTTTTTTTCATTTTTTGCTCTATCAACCCAAGCCTCGAGCCGTGACTTGCGCTTGTTTTCCACATTTGATGCGGCTTATTAAAATTTTGCACACAAAGCCAAAGTAAGGGGGAAGACAGTTAAAGTGAAATTAATAAACAAACAGCAGGCGAAGCAAGAGCGAGCGAGCCAAAAAGAGATTGTCAAGTATACGCAGTGTGTGACGCAAGCCTCGACACTGGCAACGTCTTATCAGGCAGTTCAGATTTTTAAATATTATGCAGGCGAATCATAAAAAATTGCAATGAAAAATTGTGGCAAAAGAAAGAGAGCGAGAGAGAGACGGCAGTTGTTGTGTGGCATAAACTATAAAGACGACAAACTTCAGCTACTTGTCGCCGCTGCCACGCCCACACTATCTCTGCCGAGAGTTGTGTTGTGTTTGTTGTATGTTTATCTGTCAACACGTAGAGAGATCCCAGAGACCGAAAGACCGAGAGCCGAAAGCCAAGTCGGTGCCTCATTTGCCTCAAGGTTGTTAATTAAGTTGACGTGACAGTCGCTTGGCGTTACGTGCCGCACTCTCAATTCTCTATTGAGAATGGATGGGTGAGGGATGGTAACTTCTTCTCAGCCTCGCTATCGCAAGGAATCTGCTGAGCAGTGAGCGTTATATTAAATTTCTAGGCAACACATTTCGCATTCACTTTGACATTAATATTAATATTCAATTAGCCAAGCAAACACGCCGCCCTCGCGCTGTCCAATTAATGTTAATTATGCTAAGTAGCTGAGGACACTCCCAACTTTTTGAAACGCCCAAATATTGTTACTTTCTCACTCTCTCTCTCTCTCTATCTATCTCTTTCTCTCTCTTTTTAATTTATTAATTTTGTCACACTCATAAATCGCATTGCTTGACCCAGCATCAAATTGATTTGTCTGCTTCTTCCTTTTTTTATTGCTTCTCGCTTGTGGACCATTATATTGCGGTTCCACTGTATCGCCAATGGCGTGTAAATTGCCTTCAAATCGTCCAAAGGCAAGCGCTAAAATTCAAATTAACAATGCTATTGTTCAATTTGTTCGATCTGCCCAGCTGCCCAACTGCCCGGGTTTGTTTATTATGCTAATTGCGTCTCTATTTCGTGTTGCTGTGGGCTTTACGGCAATTAGCTGTATATCCACCGGGCCCGCTACTCGCCGAGGGAACTTTTAAATTAATTTTTGTAGAATACTCTGTATACATCTGTTTACCACCAAAGCCATCGCTATGGGTCGGTCAAGAAAACGACATTTGTGAGGGTTCTTGAAGTTGTTCAAGTTTTTCAAGTTGTTTTCTTCGAAGTTAGAAACGTAGATTTATTAAGCAATAAGGATATGCAGCTGCGAACACAAATAAATAACCTTGATTAGTCAAGTTTGTTTAAGCCAACTATAATAGATTACTCCAACTCTTCCTCTTTTAGTATGCTTCAGGTTATTCCAGTCTATCTGGCATTATATCTTTACAAGTCTCGCCAGCTTATTGACGGTTAACTTGAGGAATTTACGATCTTCATAAACAGCAACAGTTTTGAATATTGGGATATATAAAAAATCAGATGACCTCTACTCTTAAATTACACGTTATAAAAAACCATCGCCGTACATATAGATCGCCATATATGAAGATATTATGTAAGAATTCTAAATGAAAGACGTTATAGGAATGTAGGAACCACAATCAGCAATCAACATTTCGTTGCATCTCATACAACTGCTCCTACTTGTATCTCTCTTTGAGTAGCGTTTAACAGTTTTAATATACTCAGAGAGTAACACGCACTACAATATCTCAGTTCAACGATCTCAAAATGTTAGATCTCATACATTATTTATAATATACTATTCTACTATTTATAAATTATACTATATATTTCGTATAACTATAGAATTAGTTGGATTAGTTCACTTTATCTTTATACGAAATGTTTGATTTTAAGATAGCTTCGTTGTTTCTCTAGATAAAAAGAAAATTGATTAAACTAATTCTTCCTACGATGACTTCACTTAGTATAAGAATGTACTATATGAGTTTAATTAATATAATCAGTTTGTAGCTCGAACAGGCTAACGACTTTTTCTTCTTGGTATCTTCTTATATGCCAGGATTTATTAATTAGAATTTCATGCTTAAAGAGCTTAAAAATATTTATTGAAATAATGTTAACAGAGAAGCATTTTTATTAAAATTAGTTTATACTATAAATGAGTTTATGTAAAGGTCACATTTGTGGCATCAAAATATAGAATTTAGAATATAAAATATATAATTAATCTAAGGTGATTGATTCATTAAGTCTTGAATGATCAATAATATTTGACTTATTTGACTTGTGTTACTTTGAATGATGCTAATTATAAACATTATGGATGGACTTAAACAATTTCACTGATTGTTTTTCTAATAATAAATTTAGATGAGTGAAGTAAGTTTTAATATATATATTTCAAATATACAATTTTGTTTATAAGAAGAAAAATATATATTTAAACAGCAAATTTTTCAGAAATTAAATGTACTAGAGTACAGTGTTTTATTATACATAAATATAAAGTATAAAGTAAGGTTTAGTATATATATTTAAGATAATCCAATTTTGTTAATAGGAAGATGAATGTATATTTAAACACCACATTTTCCAGAAATAAAATGTACTAGAGCGATTCGAGTGTTTCATTATGCATTTCATTGAAGGTACTCTAATGAAACACTCTGCATCACTATCTTAAATTTTATTTAAGGGAAATGTAGTGCTCATATATTCTCATATATTCACCATCAAATATACCTTGCGTTTTCCCGCACAGAGTTTTTATATCGATATCCATCATCTATACCTATAGATATATCTAAACCTGTCATTTCTATGTCAAGAATTTATATTTATATACTACATTTTCTTTTTTCTATAACAGCTTTTAATGTTGTTTTTTTTTTCAGTTTCTTTATTACTTTCATAACTTTCTCTGAGCATAACCCTTTGTCCGCTTTGAGCGCACTTGGCATTCGTTTAACCTTCATAAATGATATTGCTTTTAGTGAGCTAGTCGCACATTAGCGCCAGTGCTGGCCATTTATAAGTCATGGCCGAGAGCTCAGAGCAACAGCAACAACAACAACGACAACAACAAACCCATAAAAAACATGGCTGACTGTGGTGCGATGGCCCAGTGGTGCTGTAGCTGCACCACCTGCGTCCGGTTGCCACGCATATTTAAGCAAGTCCGAACTTTTGCGCCTCTCGACCTTTAGCCCCACTGCGACTGCTGATGTTGGGGCTGCTGCTTCTGCTGGGGCTTCTGCTGCTGCTTCTGCTGTCGATTTCAAAATTGAGTTTCCTTTCGGTTCCGGTCAATGCATATAAACTAAGCGGCAATCGCAACGCGGCCAAAATCACAGGCAGCTAACCATGCAAACTGTTAAATGTTTGCATATCAATCTTGGCCCGCCTCCTGCTGCCGGCGCCCTGTTCGGGCTCTGCCTCTTTCGAAATGGCAAAACGGTACAACTGTTTGGGGCCTTTCAGCTCTCAGCTTTCAGTTTTCAGCTTTCGGCCTAAACCAAGTGGGAGCCATACATTTTGCAATGTTCCAGTGGCTGAGGCAGGCGCTGCCGCTGCTGTTGCCAAATAACTTCCATTTCGTTGTGTGCCGCTTCCTGTTTCCCCAGTGGAAACAGCAAGCCCCCAAACAATGAAAGGCATTGCCAACACATTTTCGTTGGGGCTAACAAAAAATCTATACAAAAAAGTTTGCATACGCCAAAAGTCAATTGAAATGAAGGAGCAGCAGAAGCAGCAGCAGCAGCAGCACATGATGCATTTCCCAACTCTCTGTATCCTTCTACTTCCACCTGGTAACAATACATACACACATTCACACACCCACACGCACACACACAGACTCTTCTTATGAATAACTTTGGCAATTGAGTTTGACATACATGAGAATTTGTGTAGCTCGGCTTTTGGGCAAGGTCGTTGGCAGGACTCGGGATGGGACGGACAGCGGTTGCCGACCTGATTGATTGATGAAATATTTTCGGGTCATACAAAATGGATCTGTGTCTGACTTGGGTTTGCTTTCGCTTCGGTTGAAGATTGAACCCATTACGCTAGTTAACACATTGTACTAAATGTTCGGGGAACAATCTTTGCATATATTTCTCAGCAATGTGAATCTCTGGATTACTCAATGTCGTTGCAGAGCAGCATTTGATTTGTTTATTTTCACCAAATGCAATCGAGCCAAAGATATTGTAACTTAACTATTTGAAGGGAATTGTAATTTATCTACTTGCTGATAGTATTATTTATTACTATTCAGAAAGAGTTAAATTTTGAAATAAATGATATTGAATCATATTCAACCAGAAAATATGATAAACTTAGTATCTTAACATAGCTATAAGAGCTGTATGTGAGTTATTTTTGCTATAAATGTATATATTAATGGAGCTAGCATAACTGTAAGTGCTTTGTGAGAAGTTAAATATTATCCATATTTCATATTTATTAAATTAATAACAATAAATTGATATAAAATCTATAAAAAAAAAAACTATGTAAAATATTTATTATTTATATTAAATCTATAAATTGACATGAAACTCCATAAAAATTCTGTATAAAACCTATATCAATTCTTTTAAGGATCTATATACGATTTATATAAAAAATCTATACCAATTCTGAGAAAAATCCACATAAAATCCTTATACGACTATTTTAAATTGTTTAAAAAATGTATATAAATTCTATTGATACTTTTTTATTAGTTCTATATTAATCATTTGTAAAACATATGTAAAAAAAAAATTATAAAATATATGTAAAAAAATATGTAAATCTAATAAAAAATCTACATAAATTTTTTATAAACTCTATGTAAAATCTATTTTAAATATATATCAAATCTACATTAAAACTACACATATTCTTTAGTAACTCTATACAATAACTATTTATAAATAAAATAAAAAAAATCTAAAAAAAATTATACTAAACTTATTTGAATTCTTTATAAAATTTATAAAAATGCTATATTTAATCTGCATAAATTTATACAAAATCCAGTAAAATTCTCTATAAATTCTATATAAAAACTAAATATATTCTGAGTAAAATTCGTCTAAAAACTATGTAAAATCTATATTAATTCCATATTAATTATCAAATTAATTTTTATAAAATAATTTTGAAGTCTTTAAACTATAAAGTTTCACCATATAAAGGTAGCAGCTTCACTCGCATTGTCCCTGTTGTTAGAGATTTAATTTTGAAAATTACAAACGTAAGTTTTTCTTCAAGTGAAACAAGACTTCTCTGAGTATAAAGTAAACATGATATCTATGTGCCTGTAATAAAAAGAATCTCGAGAAACCCGCACAACTTATACACATACAGCAGGTTTTACTTAGACATAGGTAGATCATGCCAATCAATTGCCCAAGCCCATTAAGATAATTCTCAACGTTGTATCCCCTTCCATGTTACATTTATCAATTCACTCACCTGTAATCGGCACTCGCAAAACAATCGCCCAGGAAGCGACACTGCAGCGTATTGCACTGGCTGCTCTTCACCTCGTGCTGCACCTCGTAAGTGATGTTGAAGCCATAGACGTCCAGCAGGCGATCGAGAGCCCGTAAGTGAGTGCCGTCCAGCGTGGCCATGGTGAAGCGTATCTCCAGGTATTGGCTGTTGAACTGCATCCAGGTGACTTGGGTGACCTCCTCCTCGGTCAAGGTGAAGACGCGATGGGCGGGCACCTTAAAGTCGTCCGAGTAGTACATGTACTCCGTGAATTTAAGCCCGCCCAGCACATAGAGCTGCGTCAGATAGACCACAATGGAAACATTGCCTTGTGCGGTGGCCGGCAGCTCGGAGGCATCAATTATCCAAACGCATTCGATGGGCGTGGCAAAGCGATGCGGGAAATTCGGCGTTTGAATGAGCCCATAGCGTGACTTGAGCAAGCCGCCACAGCCGGACGAGGAGGAGATTGATGAAGAGGAGGAGACGCCACTGCCACCGCCGCCATTTCCATTCCCAGCTGCATGTTCGCCAATGGCAAAAGCATTCAGGGCAAAGTTATGCTTGGCCGCTGGGAAAGGTGGCGGAGGTGGCAAAGGAACCGCGGGCAGCGAAAACTTTTGATCCGGATTGTTTTGCCGCCTGAAGCGTACATGTTGCAGCTGCTGTTGTTGTTGCTGTTGTTGTTGATTTGTTAACAATGTTGCCGCCGGCAGCAGCATAAACAGCAGCAATATCGTTGTCAACCTGACAATTGTCAGCAGCGACATTGACTTGGCTTTTGTATCTTCACTGTTTCTGTTTCTTATGAGCTCGATTCACTTCTGTTCAACTGAATCCTCCGTAGCTGTTCGTTGTCGTCTTATCATTTGGCAAACGATATGCATGGAACACGTGCAGTTGTCACAGTTGTAGCTGCAGTCCAGCCACTCATCGACAGCAGGCCCACTGCAAAGAGAGAGAAAGAATGAGAGAAAGTTAGAGAACGGCATATGAGATGATGTGAAATTTTTAGCAAAAACCATTTTGACAGCTGTCGTTTGCATTTGAATAACTGCCGCTGTCGTTTCATCCAATATAACCCCCCTGCCACCATTCCCATTTTTCCAGCCCCTTCACATGTCACGGCACACTAACACACTGGAAAATCGTAAACTGTCAGCGTGAAAAAGCAATTTGAAAATCCACTAAAAATGGAGCGCATTGCCACGCATCAATCATGGCCGCCGTGAAGCGTGCCAGCTCATAAAACAAAGGCTCTGGGCGCTGCTCGGTTCGACTGGATTCGACTCGACTCGCCTCGACTCGACTCGGCTTGACGCGCCACTCGAGCGTTTTTCTTTGTCAACTTTCAAATTGTTTTCCCATATTTTGTTGGGCCAAGTGTTGATGCCGCTGCAGCTGCCTGCGAGCTGTGCCCCAGAGCCAAACTGCCAAAAAGCTCTTCAACTGGTTGACTTTTGTAGTTTTTGTGGGGTTTTTACTGCCAGATTTGCCGTTGGCCAGCGGAAGCCTCCATTTAGTAGAGTTAGGCTTAGCTCCACACAATCTGGACAGACATATGAACTGGCTGAGTGCGAATGTGTGTGAGAGAGAGAGAGAGAGAGAGAGAGAGAGAGACTAACCCTTACGTGGCAGGTTGGAGTTTAACGAATTCAAGTTTATGGAACAACTAGACTTTAGGTTTCGGATACTATGAGAAGTTCTTATTTAAACAAAAATAATTTGGAACAAATTAAAAAAATATATAAATAAGAATTCTCTAAATATAAGAGACCAAATAAAATATGTCCTGACTATATACTATATATATTTAAACACAAATTTATTTTAAAAGAATTAAAATATCATTAAATATTAAATAATAATATAGTAACTATATAAATAGTAATAAATAAATATTGAATTGAATATTTTGAAATGTTAAATAATAAATAAATAGAACGATTCAGCTTATCGCCTCAAATAATAATAATAGTAATTTTTATTATTATTCGATTTAATAATAGATTTAGTTTTTTATATACATTTTTATTATTTTCCCTATAATTCTGACTATAATATATATCATATATATTAAAAAAAAATACATTGTATTAAAAATAATAATATATAATATATTAATATAGTTTATTGTCTTAAATAAAAGTATAAATATTTTCTGCATTTTTATTTTATACTCAGCTCTTCATCTCGAATAATAATAAAAATTACTATTTTCTTTATATTTATATATATAAAAATAACAATTCTCTAAGTATTAAAAAGGCAAAAGAAACTAAAATATATCCTGACTATATAAATAATATACATTTAAATAAAATTTTAATTAAAATATGTTTTTAAATAAAATCTTATTAAATGTTAAAAAATATATATATAAAGAGACGCAGTTGATCATCTTGATTAAGAGTTTTTAATATTAAATATAATATACAAATATTTAATATATGCTTTAATATCAGTTTCGGACTATCATATATACTATATATATTATATAAATAATAATATATTTAAAAACAAAAATAATAAACAATATATTATTATAGCGAATCAGCTTATCGAATCAAAAAATAAATGTATATATTTTGTTCACACATTTATTTTGTACCCCACAATAATAATAATATTAAATATTATAAATATATTTTTTAGATATATTTTTAATACTTTCCCAAGAATAATCACTCAAAATTTTAATTTGTAATTCAAAATATTTATTCACTTTTATTTACTACTCCTTAAGCAATTATTTAATCCCTTATTAGATAATTTCATTTGTTAGATTAAACGAAAACGGAGTCAAAGCCGTAATTAAACACACATTTTACTTCTAATTCAAATTTCGAATTTGCAAACCAAAAAGCAGCTGAAAAGATATTCAACACTAAATCAAATCAAGTAATGTCTGAGGTAATTAAATTCACTTTGAAATTCATATTTAGCTATTTGATATTTGATAACTGCTTAATAAATACATTTGCAGCAGATTGAATAATTATCTTTTAAAGTAGTATATAATAGACTTGGTGCTAGGCTCAGCAACGCAACACTCAAAACAAAACCAAATTCAATTATAATTTACCGAAATGCCAACTGCAAATGCCTCTTGGCTCGAATGTCAGAGGAGAAGCAGGTGAGGTGTAAGTGGTGTGAGCATTTGATCCATCACAAATTGACAGCCTCGAGCTGTGGCATTTGCCTGATAAAATTTAATGTCGAGCGGCTCACATCTAACATATTTTCATAGATAAGTAAATTATTTCTAATATATGTTATTAATATGTATAGAATTATTATATAAAAATAATTATTGTATATTTGTGCTAAACTATTATATTTGATTGTAAATAAATTTATTAATGTTTAGATTAAAAATAGAAATAAAAAAGGTTCAAAACATAAATATCTTGTTTATTTTGAGGCATTAGATAAAGTTAAAAATTAGGTGTAGGTGTAGCTTTCATGTAGATAAGCTTATTCATAGCCTAAAAGTAGCAGATACTCGCCTGTTGACACAGTCTAATAATAGGAATAATAATATTGTTATCAAGTATTAAATTAGGTGCATAGACCTAAAGAATAGTTCGCCGGAGTCATCCAAATAGTAAACTGAAACTAATTAAAGTTTTGAAGAGATAAGTAAGCACATAAAATAGGTGTTTAGAAATATATCTGAATGAAAAGTTAAACATATAATTGATAAATAGGGATTTCTTTAATTTCAATTTAGACATACAGTTAAACAAATATTTGACAGAGGAAGACTCAGTTAATTAACATATATGCTAACGCATAGTTAATTTTCAGAGCGTAATAAAGGCATCAAGTTATATAAAACGTCCAAAGCACAAACCTCTAGTAAATACTATGGATTATAATTGCTCATTTAATTTTACAAATTTAAAATAAAAGCACTTGGAAAACTAAAAACTTTGTCGCTATTAAAAAAAAATTAACTTTATGTAAAATAAAACGAGCGATTTTAATCCATAATAAGGAAATGGAATGAGTTATCGAAAATATTATAAACAAAAAATATATATACATATATGAAAGTCAGACATTACTCGATCGCCTCGATCCTCGTCTGCATATCCGCGTCTGTCGCCTACATTTCTACAAAATCATTATATCTTGATTCCCATTTTAAATGAATTCGAACTGTAATGATCTGTCAAATGCATGAAATGAATAAAATCAATATACTTGTGTTGAGGAACCATTTGTCATTTTTTTGCACATATGACGTTATTTAGCACATTTTTCATTATTTAGCATATTTTTGATTTTTTTAGTATAATATGTAGCTTTAATTGTTATCGGCGAATGAAAAGCTGTACCGAGATCAATTATCGGTTAAGTCGATACAACTATGTTAGTATTGAGTAAGCAAACGAACGGACAAGTTGAGCGTACCAGCAATTGGCTGATATAGTTCAAATAAAATAAAGAAATGTTTAACTATTCATCAACTTGTCTTGCTGTCATTTATCATGTGATTAAGCTGCCCACATTGATTCAGTTTCTGAACTGAAATAAAAAGAAAACCAGTCTATTATAAAAAATTAACAGGAATAAAAAGTAAAGTAAAGTTTTTAATATGTCTTTAGATTACAATTAAACACCATTGAAATAAATCTCACGCATTTCTAATAAAAAACAGATTTACCAAAAATTGGAGTAAATAAATATGCCTCAACGCCTTTTCTTCTGTTTATCATTTGTGTCTAAATGTTACTTGTCTACTTAAAGCAGGCTTTAATGTATTTTTCGCACGTCACATTTAAGTTGAAGAAGACGGCAAAGTTGGCCAAGAGGTGTCTAAACTTTGTTGCTGTTAATGCCGATGCTGCTGCTGCTGATGCTGAATCTGTAGCTGATGTTGATGCTGCTTCTGTTGATGCTGGTGATGCTCCTGCTGATGCTGCGTGCGCTAACAAGTTTAATCAAATGACAATGTCGTAACACGTTCATACATTTAGGGCCCTGAAGGCACAGCAGCTTCGGCTGGGCTCAGAGACAAGCCTTGGCTGACAGCCCTGACACATGTGAGCGCATGCAGAGTCATAGGCCTTCAAGAACCCCCCAGTTCCACAACCCCTAAGGCACTCCTTGGATGCCACTCAGGTCTTCACGACCGCCTCGCAGCGTGCGTGAGAGCGCGCGATTTTTACTTTCAAATTACTTTAGTTACGCATTTTAGGCATAATGAATAATATTTTGAAGCTTGCCAGGCGAATATTGTGTCTGCAAAAAGTTAATTTACTTGCCAAGGCATATGCTATACATATATCGTCTCAAGAGGTTTCATAGAGTTATTGCCCTAGCTGATTATGGCGGGATTAGTTTGCCTCGTTTGTAGACAAAACTCTTATTTGAGCTTTTGAAAGCCTTCAGACATTATTTATATATATTAAAGCATTACAGAGACTTGAAGGAATATTCACCACAGTTAAGTATGCTACTTGAATGTTTCTTCAACAGTTAATCTTTAGCTTACTGCTAATAAAGTGTTGCATACTTTTTGGCATCAGTGTGAAGATTCTGCGAAACAGTGTCTGTTACACAGAATGATGATGTATTCCATTTTGAAGAATTTTAGATTGCATTCTTGATAGTAGACAGAGAAAAGGGAAAAGTGAGAGAGAGAGAGAGAGAGAGAGAGGGATAGAGAGAGAGAGAGAGAGAGAGAGATAGAGAGAGAGAGAGAGAGAGCGCGAGAGAGAGAGAAATCAAGAGTAGCAGTAAAAGACAGACAGAGAGAGATACTGAAAGTAAGAAGAGCAGGTACTGGGAGAGAGCAAGAGGAAGAGAGAAAGGTAAAAAGGAAGTAACAAAGATAGAAATGGATAAAGAGTGAGGAATACCGTCTCGATTAAAGGAGACATAGATTATGAGCGATTGAGTGAGAGAGACAGAGAGAGAGAGAGACAGAGAAAGAGAGAAAGAATAAGAGAAAGGAGGGAGAGAGAGAAAGACAAAGAGAGAGACAACAAGAGTAAGAACAAGTTAAACAACAGTGAAAGAGATAGAATGATATAGAGAAAAGAAGAGAGAAAGAGAGACCGAGTATCATATTGAGAGAGAAATCACCAATAACAGTAACATTAAGGTTAATAATAATAAAATCGAGTGTGATAGAGATATAAGTAAAGATAGATATAGACATAGAGAATAAGATAGATGGAAAAGGGAATGAAAGAGCGAGTAAGATATATATAGATAGAGATAGACAATAAGAGTAAGAATATGTTAAATAACAGTTAAAGGAGAGAATGATATTGAGAATGAGAAAGAAATATAAAAAGATAGAGGGATAAGGAGAGGGACACAGTGAGCCAGTAAGATATCAAGAGTAAGATTCAGAGAGTAGAAAGTGATAGAGGTTTAAGATGTGGACGATATATGTAGTTAGAGTTATTATATTGTATCAGCGAAAATATAAGGAGAGAGAGAGAGACAGAGGGAGATAGTATAACAATGATATACAGAGAGTAAGAAGTAAAGAGAGAGAGGTAACTTTAAAAGAATGAATAATATAAAGATTAAGAGAGTGGAGAGATAGTGGTAGAGAGAGTTCCAGAAATAGAAATCGAACGAAGCAAAGAGTTGGAAAAAAGACTATTAGAAAGACTGCATATAAAAGAAGAGTGAGATTGAGAGAGAGAGATAAAGAGAAAGAGAGGGTGAGAGAGACAGGGCATTAGAACGGAACAAAAAACCATATGTTATGCAAATGTAATTCTCTTTTTATACATCAATATTTGAATGACAATTCAATATTGGAAAACGTATGTAAAAGCATTATTATTACAGTTAACACAACAACAGCCTTCGCATATTATCATTACAGTTGTTAGTCAAGGACACATGAAGTAGGCCTACTTCGGTTCATTTCCATTTCAGCCAATTGCCGAACCGTTAAATCTCAATTAAATGCAGTTTAAAGTAAGTAATACAATTGATATGGAATGGATGAAAAGAAAACACGACGTCAAAACAATGACGCGATCCACTGCACCTGTCCGACGATAACGGGACGGGCGTTAAACGCGCTGCCAGGCGGGGGCACTTGAAGCTGAAACTCAGATACCGATAAAGAGCCCCGGGGCCCAGCAGGCAGTTGCTCCGCTGTTTTTTGCTGCTCAGCTGCTGACGCTGCTGTTGCCGGCGCGTCGAGCAAATTGCCAATTTAAATTGGCCGCGTTAAATTAGTTGAGTTATCAGCCTCCACGGCGGCAGGTGTACCGGGTAGTGCGAGTGCGTCGCTTCGAGTCACAGTAGTTATATCTCTACCATACATAGTATTATTCATATGTGGTTCATAATTGTGACTTCCAGTGCAAACGAGGCGGAAATTGTAACGTGCTCAATTACGATATTTCAATGAAATATGCACAAAAAAAAATCAAAAGTTCTTAACGGAAATGCTTGCATAACAGCTCACGGGCGACTGGCATGTTCGATCGAATCGAGTGCTCTGCTAAAAAGTGAATGAAAAGTATATAGAAAAGAATATCAGAAATATAAGAAATCGAAAAAAAAAGCTAACGAATGTGAACCGCCGTCACACACTTATCGGTGTCCATGAAATTATAGAGCAAATTCGATAAGAAAGTTGTTCCACGGTTCGAGCAGTCGCTGCTCGAACCGAGATCTGTGCTGTCAAATGTTTTGCTGTACTCCATGTATTTAACTAACGAATGGAACACGACTGCAAATCAATCACTTTGCGCCTGATATGGATATCTAATCTATAAAGAAATAAGCTTAATTCTTATAAGTTTCCCCAGCTCAAATCGAAAAGCAAATCAAAGTTATTTGACTTAAGCTTATTTTTCGGTAAATAAAAAAAGAAAATAACAAAAGCAATAATAAAATTAAAAACAAAAAAAAAATTTTTTAATGAAAATGAATTTTTATTGTAACTTTTAGTTTATATACAAATTATATAAAATTATAAATTATATAAAATTCAAATAAACTAATCTAAAAATCTGAAGATATTTAAAGACTTGTCTTCTGATATATGTGCTTTTCAAATGTTACGGAAAAGTGTTTTAAGTTGTGTTCAAAGAAAATCAACGACAACAAAACAAACAGCAAGAATTAAAAAAAAATGTGAAAACATTCTGCTGATAACTGGGAAAAAATACGAAATGTCAATAAAACAATATAAATGACGGACTCGTGACTCTTATGGGTCGCTTGTCGATGATATTGTTGTTAGCAAGAAAAGTGAAATACAAAAAAAGAAAAAAACAATTTTTACTTCTTTTTCTTTACTTTTTTTAAGTTTTCGATTTGCAATAAGCAATTGTGGTGTTCGGTCGCTGTTATCTATAAAGATGTCGTGTAATACAAAATGCTGATAAAGGCCAGATATCAATATAAGTATAAGTAGCAAGATGTATGCAGAGTGATATTGTCAGAGAAGCATGTATATAGAAAGAGTGAGCGAGAGAGAGAGAGAGAGAGAGAGAGAGAGAGAGTAAGAGTGAAAAAGAGATAGGGAGAGGGAAAGCAGCCACAGTGAGTTGGTCAAATCATTTAAAACTTGGCTGGCAGTTGGCCCAAAAACAAAAAGGGCTGATAAGATAGAAGCCAGTTCGATTCACGGTCACAAGGCAAAAGGCCAGAACAGCGTTTCTTGTATGGCTGGCCCCAAGCAATTGGCCAAACAATGAAATCCCCGCATAAATAGAAAACAATTAAGCAGTCCACACGATAAGAGATGCACGATAAAGCCAAAAACCCACTTCAATGGTGACTCATCGGCGCCGCAAGCCCAATTGGGGCGAAGGGTTAACTGGGTATAGAGAATAAGCATTGGCATTGGCGTTGGCTGGCGCTGCCGCTGGTGCTGGTGCTGGCCTAGGCTTCGGGCCCTGACTAATTAGCTCATCCATTTGGCGATGCGTGAAATTTATGAACTTTACAACTTTTGCTCAAAAGCGCAAATATATCTGATGAAAAGCTAATTTTCCGCTTTCCACTATTTATGAAAGCGCTGCATGCGCCCGATAAGCAACGCGAGTGTCCTTGACATATTCGAGAACCTAATTCAATATTATTTTCCCAATCTGGTTGGATGGTAGTTATAATAAATATAGTTAAATTTGTATTGAATTTGAATTTTATTTAATTTTTTATATTGTTTATATGGTATATTCATAATAGTAGTCATTAAAAAAATTATAAAAAAAGTTTATTAAATATAACCATGACAGATTCGTTTCTATATTCAATAATCGACACACCTTAATATAAGCCAAGCATATTTATACATTTACAGTATATGTAGCGTTTACTGGACCATAGGGTCTATGGGGTCTATAGAATCTAAAGAGTCTAGCAAGCTTAAAGAATCTATAAAGTGTATAGGGGTATACAGGGTCTAATGGGTCTTTGAATCTATAGAGTCTTAAGGGTCTAAAGGGTCTACAGGATCTATAGGATCTATAGGATCTATAGGATCTATAGGATCTATTGGGTCTATTGGGTCGATATGGTCTCTACGGTTTATAGGATCTATAGGATCTAAAATAGCTATATAGGCTATATATAATCTGTAGCGGCTATGGGGATTATAGGGTCTATAAAATCCATAGGATCTATTGGATCTATGGAGTTTGCAGGGTCTATAGGATCTATATAGGGATTATATATACTATTCAAACACAAATGCATTTGCTCCACTAAAAAAAATTGTACAGAAAATAAATTGTTATGAGCTCATTATCAGAAGATCTCGTTCAGCGGTTAATTTCAACATTACTATACTACAAATTATACATAATATGACTTATAATGTGTATTACTAAGCAAATTTTTCCAAAACTATAAAATATTTCAAAAAACGATTAAATTTTTTACCATCAACAAATTTTGATATCGTAGGATAGTCCAATCAACGCTTTGAAATTGCTTTAAACAAATTGATTGATTATTCTTAGTGATAATTAAATGATAGATAGCCCAAATAAAAATAAAATATTTTACAAAAATAAATATGAAAATACCTAAAATAAATTGAAATGTGTCACTAAAAATAATACAAATAGTTCAATTGAAAGTAATTATTTTCATGTTTTAGCCTCCCAAAAGCTCAGCAAATCAAATAGACCGCCATAAAACTAATCAAATTAAAAAGAATTATATATTTATGTGTGTACATTTTAGCCAGACATACGAATGTGTGAAGTCGGGCTGGCTCTGTGGCTGATAAGGCGTCAAGTGCTCGCTAAAATCCAATAGATATTAAAATCGGTTCGAATTGAGTGCGAAAAAACAATCGGAAAATCGCGAGTTACAGCAATTGCAGCCGAGCGCAACAAATTTACAGCGGGCAATTAAGAGCACGGCCGTAAATCACAATTCTGGCAACAGTTATCTCAAAAGCGGTTTAAGGGCCGTTTGGCAAACGAACGGCTAACCGTTATTTGCAGCAACCAATCACAATAACAATAAGAGCAATAACACCAATAATAACAATAACAATAATAACAGCAGCAACAACAAATGCTGTGCGATAAATATGCTAAAATAGTAGCTGACAACTAACCACAGCAGCAGGCACAAGGCAGAAGGCAGAAGGCAGCAGGCAGCAAATAAACAACACACCTCTACCCCACCACACCACAGCAGACTGTTGGAAACCAACTATTTAACGACTCAGCGAGCGTAGCGCCCAACGTGTGAAACTCCCCACGCAGCTGACCCCCAGCACCCGTTGTCGCGCACCCCACCCCTCCCGCAAATATGGCCTGTTTTCCGCGTCTCTTCCATCATCGCAGTAAAAACAAATTTACGCCTGCCCAAGATGAGAACACCGACACGATACTCAACACACAAGATAGCCCCGTGGTGAGTTTCCGAGCACAGCTCATACACACACACACACGCATGCATTTAGTTGTAATAGGCAGCGCTGATAAGTTGATTAAGTGCTTAATTAAGCGAGCGGGCGGAGGGGAACTTGAATAGAATAGAACAGCCAAACATTTAACGGTTAACCAAATACTAAAGCTGACTAAAAAAAAATATATAGAAAACGTAAACACGTGTGTACCACAAAGTGTTGTTATCTCTATCAGCGACTCGGAAAACTGTGACGTTCACTTTTCAAATGCCCTTATCAGAGAGCAAAAAAAAAAACAACAACAAAAATACAGATAAAACACCTTCCTTCAAGCACCGTAGTACAGATACACTAGATCATATATAGTATAATAATAATAGAATAATATATATTTATATCATTTATATAAAAATTTCTTTATTAACTTTATATTAAAAATCAGTGAAATTCACCTTTTAATTAACATTTTTATGTTAGTAACAGATTGTACGCAAATATTGTATAGCTTTCTTCTGTTAAGGTCAAACTCTTAGCATAGTTATGATAAGTACATAGATTGTAGAGCTGTCTTCTGTTAAACTTAAACTTTTACCATATATGTACATGTATGTATGTTAAGTACTTAGCATGTATGATAGTAGCAGATTGTACGCAAGTGCAATCATAAATAAAATGTTTGTAATAGATTGTGACAGAACTTATCACTGTTAAGACAATTTAACATGCCTATTTTAATACGATGTTAGGCTATTAAGTGAAAGTGGCGTTAAGCTACTGTTAAAATATTCAATGTTAATGTTAATGTTAAACAGATCATTGATGTTAACTAACAGCTTCACACAGTTAGCAAAACTATTTAACATACTCTGCCAATAACCTTCAATGTCAGGGTATACAAATTGGCATAATTAGGCATAACTAACCAGACAATAAGGTAAATCATAATACATTATGTTCCCTTATCTATTAGCCAATGAAATCTCAATGGTTGCTACCAATTTTTGTTGTATTTTTTTTTTTATTTTATTATCAAATGTTGGCGCGTTATCTATCCGAGGCATAAGTATATAAGCATACTTTTATTGGTATGTTAGTACAAATGTTAGCTTAGTTTTTTGGCTTTTCTATAATAACTAGGTCTTAAGGTTGCTCTATCAGCAGATATTCGCAGTTAAGAACTGCTCAAGATAATGTTTAATTGAAACAGATATGAACTGAGTCAATGTTTTGATTATAGACTTGCCAATTTCAAATGGGAATTTCGAATCGAAATTTACAAACATATTTCGAAAGTCAATTCCTATCAATCTCAGATTGACAAACATTTCATATGCTAAAATATGATAAGCAAGCATATGGAATAGATGTGGTCTGAATCTCATGCATAAATCGAAGTCAAGTAGATTCCGGCCACACACACCCGATGCCTGCGAGTGCTGTCGGAATGTCAACGTGATAAGGATCGACAGGATTGCTGGAACCCTCGAACTAGGGCCTCGTTCCCCGAACAGTTCAAAGTGAAAGTCGTCAAGCAAACAGCACCCAAAGGGAACATAAATGCATTTGCGTTTGACATCTTGAAGTGTTGCGATAAATACAATAAAAATAAAGTATTTTTTTGCGTTGTTTCTGTCTTCTTCTTCTTTTTTTTTTTTTTGGTTGCTGTTTGCTTAGGTTTTTGATATACTTTCGATTGCAGAGCCTATGCCCAAACCCTTTGTAGGCAACGATTAACAATGGCATTTTCCAGCGAGCGGAGCAGAGCAATTGCTTCAGGCGGCGGCGGCGGCTGCGGCTTTTGCTGCTATCGACAACATTTTCAGCGATTTTCATTTTGTTTTCCTCTTTCGACTGCGGTTTCCGATGGGAAAACGGAAAACCTGTCAAAATGTCGTCGTTTAAGTCTGATTAGCATATCAAAGTGGAGACAAACACGCGACCTGCATATTGACATGTGTTTATTTATGCGGCTTGTGGGCTTGCCAAAAACAACAACAACAACAACAACAACAATAGCAAGCCTGTTGGCTGCAGGCTCCCCCAAAAAGGTTTGAATATTTTATTGCCCACATGCCTGGCTGCCAATTGAGCGATAAGATGTTCTCTTATTTTGCGACTGCGGCAGCTCATGAGCTCGTGAGTGGGAAAAGCTTTAACCGGCGGCTGAGCTGCCAAGGAATAAGCCACTAATCGCTGGTGTTACCTGCAGCATAATCTGTGCTCTTAAATTAAATAATTGAAGTTTATTGAAAAGGTTTAAGTCAGAAATTTATGTACATTTTATGGCACGAAGCGAGCTTAAAGCAGAATAAATAGATTAATTAAACTAATAAAATTAAATAAATCCCGAACTCACTTCTTAAATGAGTTGCTCAACATTGCATTCATTAACTTAGATATATTTGCGAATAGCTTTACAAATACTTAATGAAATAAATGATGCAAATTATAATAAAAGTCCACATAATAAAAAGAATGGAAAATTAATAGTAAAATTCTCATTAAATTTAAATATATATTAATATATTTCAACTAGCATTAATGTTTTAATTTATAAAAGTTAGAAATCTAATTTTAATCAAGCCAAAAAAGTTTTTAGTAGTTATTAGAGTTGTAGTTGTTGGAATTGTTATTTCTGCATTTCGTTTGTGCTCTATAACAATTTTTCTAAACATGTGTTAGAGATCATAGTACACTATATATCCTATATAGTATATTATTTCTTACTGTTTATCTTTAACAAATAAATGTTTTTTTTAAATTTAGTAATGAGAATTTTTGTATAACTTTGGAGATAGTTTATTTATCATAAAATATTTGTATTAAAACACGGTCGCATTAAATTCTTAATTTATGTTCATATATTTTATTTTCTTTTAATAAAATTATTTTATTTTATTCTTCATTATATCGTATATATTATTCTTAATACCTTTTTAATTTATTTTAATTATTTTTTAATTTTTTATCATTAACACAATTTCTGCATAGCAAGCAAAATAAAGTTTTCATTTTGCACAATAAAACCCTGGAACTTACGCTGGCAGACGCTTTACCAGCTTTGTCGTCATCAAACAAAGCTTTTATTAGAATTCTTGCGACCTCATATAAAAACTCATTCTATCTTTATCAACTGCACATACGAGAAACGAAGAAATAAACAAATAAAAATACACAAATAATGCGAGCAAGAGATTCAAATGAAATTCAACACGATAAATAATAAATATGAACAAAGAAATACTCTTTAAAATATACATTTAAATAATAATAATAATTTAAAAATAAAATATTAAAAATTTATTTGTTGATCAAATAATTAATGGAAATATTGACAACCTCTTTAATGTAAAAATTGCAATTTAAATTAATATATAAAATATGTTTTTGTATACAAAAATAAGAAATAAAATTATTGAAATGATTTTAAAAGTAAATATACTTTTTAGTTATAAATAAATCTGAAGTTAAAAAAAATATTGTTATCTGCGTTATAGAATTAAAAACTTATTTAAAAAAAAAGAATTATTGTTGTACAATATATTGATGGCTAAATCTTAAAGAGAACCTCAAATTATATCTTAGAATTTTTTTTTTAATTTTGTAAACCAAAAATCAACATCATACATAAAGTTGAAGCAGAAGAAAAATTTGATTTTAATAAGTGTATTCAAAATATATATTTGCATTACGTGTGTATACATAAATATGTGTATATATATATAATATATGTGCGTATTTGTACATTTATATGCGTAGTATCTATAGGTATACGAATAACCTTTATTATTTATTTAGAACAACGTGCGCGTAAATAAAGTCGGACAAACAAAGAAGATAAAGCTGTGAGTCAAGTGGGAAGCCAGATATCAAATGTAAAGAAGTTAAAATATAAATATATATAGATTTCTTTATATATGGAAGCATATACATATATGTGTGCATTCATATAAAATCATGTAAGGCATAACTCAATTAGTTTATGAAAGTCGAATTTAAAATGGAACTGTAAACACTTTGGCTGGCATGAAGAGCTCGTCAATCCGTTTAAGCCTCAGCTGTCATCTAATCAAAAACAAGTGTGGAAAAGCCCCTTGCCCTCGTCAGTCCTCAGTTGGCTTCAAACAAATGACAGCTCTTCTTACTTTTCGTGCAATGTGAAGAGCCAAAGCTGTGCAAGTATGAAAAACATTTGCCTCGAGTCTAATGCGCACACAAAACAAACACACACACAGAGCGACACACACACGTTCACACAGATACAAATGCGACAATATGGAAACATATTTTTAAGGCACAAAGATACAAATGGCAACACAATGGACATTTGTTGCCGTTGTTGTTGCTGTTTATTGAGGCTCAATGGCGGGATAAACTGGCAACTGTTGCAGACATTCAACTGCACGGCTTTTCGTATTTATCAGCTGTGTCAGCAGCAGATTGATTTCAAAGCAGCGGACAGATACAACCGCACACACCCACTCAACTGGCATTATATGCTTACTTTCACAGATTGTTTGCAAGTTTGTATATTTTTTTCTTTTTTTGTTCGTTTTTTATATAGATTTTTTCTGCTGCTGTTTTGTTTGCAGTTGCTGCGTAGCAGCTCTCTTTGCTGTCATATATATCTTTTATATATATGTGTTTTCTCTCTTTTTAACAGAGACCTGTTGACATTTGACGCGCTCCGGCATTCCACACTGAATGAAAGCTAAATTAAGTTGAACATAAATTTTAAGCGGCTGTCGCACTAAAAAGCTGCCTGTCTATGTTTGACTTTGTATCTTTGTATAACTTAAGTCAGAATATTTTTATATTATGTACTTTGAAAATGTGAAAATACTTAAGAAACAGTAGCTAAAACATTGTCTAAGGCTTGCAACTTGTATTAAAATTGCATGCAGCTGAAGTTGTTAACTTAACATGTAATTATTAACATCGGTCTGTTAACTATTGCCTTAACACTGTTAAGGAAGTATTTAGTTTATTTGAAGTTAAGTGACATAGAGATCAAAGATATACGCTTGTATCTAGATATGATATGTACATCAATCTATGCCACTTATTTATATAATGCATATAGTTTTAAGAATAGATATTTATTAAAATGAAAAGTATTCGTACTTGTATTCATTCATTACTGGAAGAAAGTATGTAAAATGTATAACAGACCTGATAGGCTGCAAAAGTAATTGAGTGACCAACCAACAATAAAAGCAGTTACTGTTTAATAGGCATTTCTGCTACTACACTTATAAACTGTATATATATAATGCTATATACTATAATGCTATATGTTCCAAACTAGACGAAAACTCTGTTTTCTTAAACATATCCCAAATATTTAGCCAATTTGTAAGATAATTTAATATATATTTTCTAAGAAAGCCCCTCTAGTTCCATTCCTTTGATAATTCATATGTTTTATTTGAGAGAATCATACATAGATCATTTGAATAACCCCATCAAACGGCCAGCATATGTGAATCAGTAGAGTAATACAGCCTAATATATATGTATAATATGATTTCTTTAATGGTGATTAATATTCATCTTTTTGCTTTCCCAATTTATTCTCGATGCTTTACTAGAGCAATACTACTTTAGTCGACAAGATTTACTGCAAATGTGAACTTTACAGATATAAACTAAATACGCTTAATATAAAGACTTAAGCTCACAGTTACATGATTCACATAAAATTCTTACAAAAGAAATAAACCTATAAGAAATATTCTGTAAAACACAGTTATACTAACTTTAAAAAAAAAAATACTACTTTTAATTCATATAATAAATAAAAGACTTTTTAATTAAGAAATTATACATATCTTAAATATTTTTTTAAATCCTTTAATTAATTTTTTTAAAATCCCTATTTAATTTTTTTTTTAATATCAAATTCGTTTTTTAAAATAAGCTAACAATAATTTTTTTTTTTATCCTAAATTCAATTTAAAAAGAAATCAATTCACTTTTTATATTCCTAATTAAGAAATCTTTAATTAATTTATTTTATAGAACATTTACTGTAAATATTTTTCTCAGAAATCGTATATTTCAAAACATGTCTCCCTCACTTTTGATTGCCATAATTATTTAGTTCAACATTTTATTTATTAATTTCCAGCAAATTGGTCTCTATATACGACGCGAGGAGAAACCGCTTTATTCACCCATTATCACGCCCAGCACAAGTGAAGTGAGTATTTTATTTCTCAATTCTATACACCTGTATATACTACTACATTTAGTAGACCTGTTGCTAAGCACTTTTCCGTAGCACAAAAATCACGGGCTCCGACGGCATATACAGCATACAAACCTATTTTCAACCACTCAATGCTTGTCTTTGCCAAACTCAATTAATATTTGCACACATGTTTCTTATACTTTCAAACGAAATGATGTTTACAACAACAACAACACCAACAACGACAACAAACACAAAACACTTGTAAATATGTACACGATACAACAACAACAACAACAACAACTTAAACAATGCTCACGGACCCACTTGCACCCCGCACTTGTGTTTGTCTTTGTAAATGTTTTGGGCGTACGTCCGCACCTGGTTATACCCCCGGGCCCTATTAGGCGCAACTGCAGCGCCTAAAACAACAGCCCTCCAGCTCCTCCTCCGTCCAGCCGCTCGAGGCTGTGGCCGAAAATGTGGTCAACACTAACGTTGTCGAGCTCCAAGTGGAGCAGCTCCAACAGCAGCCAAAAAAGTTTCGCTCGCACAAGAGCCGACTTCAGGCCGAGGACAAAGAGAAGGAAAAGGACAAGGAGAAGACCAGTTTGGTCAATGGAAGTGCAATTAATGTCACACGTAACAATTCAAAATTAAAACCCGTCAAAGAACGTCGTCCCACAGCTCTGCCCACCGAGGCGCCCCATGTGGATGACGTTGATGAAAACCATACAACGGCAGAGGAGCTGGAGCTGGAGCGGGAGCGGGAGCTGGAACTGTCAATGGGTGGCCATGTTGTGGTTGGCAAGTCAAAACTCAAAGGAAGTGTGAATGGCATAATTGATGAGAGCGGCGACAACAATGAGCCAGTCCAACAACAAACTCCATCGACAGCCACGTCCTCGATATTCACACCAACGACGCCAACAAAGGCAAATGTTAAATTTTTCATTGGTCATACACAGGAACTAAATGCTGAACAGCATACTGATGACACTTTGTCCTGTCACAGCAATGATGCCAACAACAACAACAGCAACGGCAACGGCGCTAGCCTCAAGCTAACAAACGGAACATTGCCATCGGACCATCAGCCGCGCCTGGCGGAGCCATCATCAGCACCGGTGTCCACAAAGAGCTGCAGTAATGTCTCCCTCAATTATCTAAGAAGATCCAAAAGCACGATAGCCACCAACGAGCCGTTAACCAACACTGGCCAGCGACGTCGTGTGTCCACAATGCCACACATTAACATACCACCACCGCCACCTTTGCCACTGGAGCTGCTAAAGCCGGTTACCCCACTCCACTTGCGCAAAAAACGTAGTGCGGAACCTCCAGCAGCCAAGGACCTGCCGCCAGCCGATGTGCCGGATGGTGTAGTCAGTCAAGTACGTAATGAATCATCTGAACTGCGGTAAAACATGATAGAACGGAATTTTGTGGTTACCAGAGGGGAAAATATCATTAAAGATGGTTTACAATGAAGGGTAAGGTAGGGTATGTCAGATAACCAGTTCAGTTACTTAAATAGTTTGGAAAACTATGGGAAATTCATATAATAGTCAAGGTATTCGAGCGATTCCTCGGAAATTATTCGAATTACCATATGCATGGTATAGTGTTGTATGTCAGATAACGAGCTCTGTAAAATATATAGTTTCAATGACTATAGCTATAGGTTAAGGAAACTCTTAAATCATATGGTAATCAAGGCATTCAGGAAGAATCCTTTGAAAATCACTTGATCCCTCGAAAATCATTTGATATAATAGGTTTATCATATGCAGGGTGTATTGCTATATATCACATAATCAACTCAATCACCTAAATAATTTGGATGATTTTGGCTATATACTAGTAAAACCACATTCTACATTCATATAGTAGTAAAGGTATTCGAGCGATGCCTCGGAAATCATTTGAAGTAATTGATTTATTATAAACAGTTCAGTCCCTTAAATAGTTCGATTTCAGAGCGGAAATCATGTAAATTACAAAATTTACCATATTCAAAATATAGTAATGTATATCAGATAAAAAGCTGAACAGACCAGCTTGGTCTCTTAAATAGTTTCAATGACTATGGCCCTAGACTATGATAATTCTATATTCATATAGTCATTAAGGCATTAAGAGCGATCCCTCGGAAATTATTTTTCGGCAGTAAGACATAAAATAAGCTCAACACCTAACAGGATCGAATTGCTATATGATGTAGTAATTAGTTAAAAGCGATCAAGAGTGTGACTTTTGGCTATTAAGCAACATTTATATATATGAATGTTTCAGAATACAATATATAGTCTCTATCCGATATAATACATCCAATAAAATTAACTGCGAACTCTTCTTGAGAGCAGTTCAGGTTTCTTCACTTGTACTGAAACCAATATTAAGAGGTAGTCAACGCAAAGGCTTTCTCTCTCTTTCCGAAGAGTTCCTAGAGTAATCATCACTATTGTTATTTAATAGCTAGAACTATACTACTGCCATATTTAATCACATAATCATGAGCACTATGTAATATTGTATTCTACAGTGAAATGCATTTTTACTCTGCTTTAGCATGAAGTATGTTTACTAAAACTTATTCTACACTGAAAATGCATCCAACGGATTCCTACAGTCAAGTAAAACTAGTTTCACGCAAATGTTGAGCGCATTTTAACCGAGGGTAACAACTCTGTTAACCTGGACGTGGCAGTAACTAAGTACCCATTACTAATTAAATATTTTCCGCTACCTCAACATACAACTAACATAACAACAGAAAAAGAGGGGAAAAAGGGGCAAAAAGGGAAAAGAGGACAACAAAACATAACCCAACGCTACGCAAAAGTCGGTATATTATTGTAGCAACTAATCGTGGAGTGCCCAGAGGGAGACACAGCTGACTCCTCGACATGCTACTAATTACAAACGGAATGTTAATTGTTTGGCAACAGACATGAACTCCAACTTTTGGCCAACAAAGGCAGGCAACAGATAAAACTGTTGCTTTCCCTATCACGCAGTGCTGTCCCTTCTCTATCTCTCTCTCTCTCTCTCTCTCTCTCTCGGCCACCTTATTCTCGCTCTCTGTCTGAATGCAGCTGCTGCCATTTCTCGCTCTATTACCGTTACAGAGCCCACCTGTATTTACCTGTAGCTCAGCCCTCTCACCTGGCTAAAGCTGCTGCTGAGACAGCTAAATTCGCCAACCCGCAACTACAAAATTTTTCGGCTGATATTGCGCCTTGTAAGTCGGCGACCTTATATTATCCTTAGAGCCGCCTACGTGCAGCGATTAAACTCTGACTTACCGGCTGCCAACAGCAAATGCTTCAAATGACTGCAATTCCGCTGTGTAAATGGAGGTAAATATTTAATGGCTAACAGTTCGCGTCATTATGGTCGCTCGTAAAACCTTTAATTCGACCCCGCCGAAATGAAACTTTTAGTGGCAGATATGAAGTTTTGCAGTGTTTATGTGTCAACTAAACTGAAACGTCCGAGGAATCCCAACTGTGGGCCAATCATGAAGCTCAACTCGAACTGTCAACAAATAACCACAAAACTCAGTTGACCATATTAAAAGATTCGACTGTGGTGGAAAACAAACAACTAAATAACCCAATGTTTGCTTCATTTATATTTTATTTTGGTTCATTCTTCGTAATCAACCGCATCAATTAGGATGAAGTGGGCCAGCGCAAGGATAGCGACAGCGGCAGCAAGAGCAGCCGCAGCCGCAGCTCAATGGCCAAAACACAGCGCGTCGAGGGCGGTCTCATCTATGTGCGACCGAATTTGCCCGTGCAGCAGAATATTGAAATCGAATTTAATGCAAAGGATGAAGCGTAAGTGGAGTAAACAAACTCTTGTTGATTGCCCAAGGTAAACCCTATCGATATATATATAGGACACGCAATCTCATACTCGAAGCCATCGAGCGCAATGATTTCCTCAATAATCTAATGGACAAGGAGCGCAAGGACATGGTCATCAATGCAATGGCGCCGGCCAGCTATAAGAAAAACAGTTACATCATCAACGAGCACGACGAGGGCTCCGAGTTCTTTGTCTCTGCTGAGGGCTACTATGATGTTATACAAGCGGGCAAACATGTCGGAAATTTTGGTCCAGCCACCGTTTTCGGCGAATTGGCAATACTCTACAATGCGCCACGTAAAGCCACTATTAAGGGTAAGTGGAATTCAGGAAATATAAGATATAAGGAAAGTACTCTAAGGATTTACTACTGTCTTATAGCTGCCACCGATGCTCGAGTCTGGAAGATTACGCGTGAGACATTTCGTGCCATTATGCAAATCTCCGGCTCAAGGGAGCGCGAAGAGAATTTACAGTTCCTACGTTCAGCTCCGTTTCTGCAGGAGCTCGACGAGAGTTTACTCAACAAAGTTGTGGATCTGTTGCAACGGGTAAGGGAAGATGGAGCATATGTGAATTTCTACTTATATGGAAATTTCTTAATTTTCAGAAATTTTATGAAACTGGCAGCTGCATTGTGCGCGAGGGCGAGGTGGGCAATGAGTTCTTTATCATACGCGGCGGCACGGTGACCATCAAGAAGAAGGACGAAGCCAAACAGGAGCAGGTGGTGGCCAAGCGGAAGCGCGGCGACTATTTCGGAGAGCAGGCGCTCATGAATGCAGACGTGAGACAAGCGAGTGTCTATGCCGATGCGCCTGGCACTGAAGTGCTCAAGCTGGAGAGAGAGTGAGTTGAAATATTATACCTCCCATAAATCCACTTCCATATAACTTTACCTGTTTGCAGAGCATTCATTAGCTACCTGGGCACCATCAAGCAGCTGAGCGAGAAGCCGCAGGAGCTGGCCAAAGAGAACGGCCGTGCGAGCAATCGAAGCACTGAGTTCGATCACGAGCACGCTCACATTGCCATTTCGGATCTGAAGAAGGTGGCAACACTGGGCGCTGGGGCCTTTGGACGTGTGGATCTGGTCACCCACAACAATCAGACATTTGCGCTGAAAATCATTAAGAAGATCGAGGTGGTCAAGCAGGATCAAATCGAGCATGTGTACAATGAGAAGAATGTGATGATCAAATGTCGCGCTTCGCCCTTCATAGTGCAGTGAGTAGAAGCGACTTTCCATTAGTTCTCTAACCCACTCTATACGCCTCTACCCTACCCTAGACTCTACCGCACTTATCGCAATGAGAAGTATGTGTACTTTCTGATGGAGGCTTGCATGGGCGGCGATGTCTGGACGGTCATGTCAAAGCGCCAGTATTTCGATGATAAGACTGCCAAATTCATAGCTGGCTGCGTTGTGGAAGCCTTTGACTTTCTGCATGCGCACAACTTCATCTACAGAGACCTCAAGCCAGAGAACCTAATGCTAAGCAGCGATGGCTACTGCAAGCTGGTAAGGCGATTTTCACTTAGAGTTATATATTTTACATTGAACCCATGGGAAATCAGGGTAGAATCTTTCATTAAAATGTATGGAACAGGTAGAAGGAAGTGTGGCAGACTCTTTTAAATTATATATATTTGATCAAGGCGACGATCTCAATCGACTTAGCCCTGTTCGTCGCTCTCGTTTATCCGTTCGCCTATCTCAGAACCTACAAGAGCAACAGTCTTGAAATACCCTACTTTGATCAAATATTTTTTAAAGAAATCCATAACTTTTTTTTTTTTTTTTTTTTTTTTTTTTTTTTTTTTGTTTAATAAATCTTTAATGCAGCTCCTTGTCTTGCGACTCTACAGCGCATTTATAATTAAACCTTAACCTAATTTGTTGGCTAGAAGCCGGTATTTACATTATTTACAGTAGTAGTTGTTATGATTATTAGTTATTAGTGTATGTGGTCCAACGGGTGAACCCTTTTTAGCCTTCGCCTATTGTTGTTGTGTGCGAGGTCAGTAGCCAGTTGATTTGGGTGCGCTAAGAGCCTGTCCGCGTACCTTGAGGAGTGACGTCCGATCAGTTCAGCAATTGTTGGAATTCTGAGATCGCTGTGCAGCACAGAATTGCGAACGTACCAGCTGGCACCTATGAGTCGCCGTAGCGCTTTGTTTTGCACAGTTTGCACTTTTTTTATGTGTGTCCTCGCTGCGGTACCCCAAATGGGGATAGCGTATGTGAGTGTTGGGACGACGATGGCATTATAAATTTTTATTTTGCGCACTATAGGTCAATTTTTTATCAAGTGTAACACCGATATATTTCACTTTGTTGACTTTCGGTATTTGCACTCCCAGAGTTACACCAGGGCAGTCTCCTCTTCGCGTTGTGAAACTTACGTGAGCTGATTTCTGTGCGTTGATGGTTATGCACCACCGTTTTGCCCAACACCCAAATGCGTCCAGGTACCTCTGGAGGCTTTCAGTAGCTTCTTGCGCAGAGTGGTGGCGTAGTGGATAGACAAATCCATAACTATTTCCGTTCAATTGTTTTCTATTACATTTATTTTTTTTCTCCTAAAATAAAACAATAATCAAAAAATAAAATGATATTAATTTTCCTTAACCTTCAAATTTAAGTTTAGTTCCAAATATAGCCAATAAATGAGATAGATTGCATTTTTCTTAAAATCGCAAATATTTAATGGAATATGGAGAGCACATTGCTGAAAATTTCGTTGAAATCCTTTAAGTAATAAAGAAGATACTATGCAAAAAGTTTGGACAATTTGATCAATTTCAAAAAATCACAATTAAAATAGAATTGTGATTCAGTTTTCAGCTGCTTTAGCTTGGTTAAGATTTGCTAGATGACGCTTTAGCAATTTTTTTAGTTCAAGTGAAAATTAAATAAGTTTGTTTTTACATTTTTCTACTTTAAGGAATTAACACTTTTTTTCCATTTATTGACAGGTGGACTTTGGCTTCGCCAAGTATGTGCGTCCCAATGAGAAGACAAACACATTTGCCGGTACGCCCGAGTATGTGGCGCCTGAGATTATATTGGATCGCGGACACGATCGGTCCGTGGACTACTGGGCATTGGGCATACTCGTCTACGAGCTGCTGGTGGGCAAGACGCCGTTTCGAGGCGTCAATCAGGTGAAGATCTACCAGAACATCCTCAGCGGCATTGATGTCATACACATGCCCTCGCGCATACCCAAATCCGCACAGAATCTAATACGACATCTGTGCAAGCAGCTGCCGGCGGAGCGACTCGGCTATCAGCGCAAGGGTATTGCGGATATCAAGCGGCACAGTTGGTTCGATAGCCTGGACTGGAATCGACTCAAGCAGAAGCAATTGCCCTCGCCCATCAAGCGCTCGCTGAAGAGTCTGACAGACCTGCAATACTTTATGCCGCTGGGCGTAGAGACGGACTACGAGCCGCCCGAGGAGCTGAGCGGCTGGGATAAGGATTTCTGAGAGATGTTTAACTCTAGCAATATTTTCGTATTTAAGTAACTTAGTTTGGCGGGGGGCAAGTATGAATACGTGTCGTAAGCTGTAAATAAATTGATATTACAATTGTTTAAGAATCTTTTCGACTTGCTGCTGGCCAATCATTTGGCTTATTTGCTTTCGCCACTTCAATTAGAAGCGCAAACTAGTTGCTGCTGCTGTTATCGAGTTGTCGTCGCGGCATCCAGCGGGACATGTAGAACAAATAAACATTTTCAATTAAGCGTGCTCAGCAAACTTCTAGCTTGGCTCGTGGTGCGCAGTGTTCCCTAAAGTTCTGCGGAATTTGCATTTGAATATGCTGCAGACAGCTTTAAGCGGCAGTTGCAGCCTCATTGTAACTGTAACATGAAGTGGAGACAACTTTGTCTGGGCCTCCTCTCTCTATTGTCTGGGCCTGAGTCGAGGCACTCATTATTGTCGTCATGCCGTTGACATTCATTTGTATCTTACAGATACTTCTAAAAGCACATCCAATATAATTGCATTGTCTGCCGTTGCGTATGCTGCATATGACACAGAACTTTATTGTTTTTGAATATAATAATAAAGTGCATGTCAGACAAAGTGCGCAACGTTCTCTCTCCCCCACTCTCTCTATCTCTCTCACACTTTCTCAACAAGTTGTGGTTGCTGTTCAAATATGAAGCAAAGTCAAGCACAATTATGTTAGCTTGAGGTATTCATAACAAGTTGTATTCTGTATCCATGACTAAGTTACACTTCAATGTTATGTGAACTCAACTTGAAATAACTTGAGGAGGTTTTGTGTCTCTAATTAAGGAACCTTAAAACAGAAAGGCTTCATGAAACAACTTGATAAAATGATGTGGGCTTATTTATTACCTTCTAAATATATACATAGTTATGCATTGATGCGGTTATTAGATTATTATACGAAGTGATGCTCGTCTTGATATTAGTGCATCTAATAGTCTGCCTTTATGAACATAAATTATTTCAGTGTTATTGGAATTTGACATATAGAAGTACATGTTGCTCATAACGTGTTAAGATTACTTGGATAAGTGCATTGGGGCATGCCATAATGGTGTAAGTTTAATATATGCAGCTTGACATCTAGATATTCATTCATTCTTGCATGCTGAATGTAACTAACTTTTAGTATTTTAGTATATAATTCTTCATATACTATATTTTAGTATAGAATTCTTTATATACTAGAATACATCTTGCAATAGACCAATAGCAATTAGAGGTGCATAAACAACGATAATGATGATAATTATTGTCAAGGAGAGTGCGATAATGAGTGGTAAATAACCGCAATAGTAAAAGTGAAGTTAAAAGACCCAAGAAATATATTTCGTATATTTCTATGTTTTCTTTTATAAATGAATAAGTGAAGCCGATCATATTTTTTGCTTGACACTCACTGAGGACAAGCTAACTAGAAAATATGATATCTTCCATAGTTTAAGAGATTTGCTCTTTATAGATTCTCTCAGATGACATATATTTTTATTACATATTCCGGGCATTCTGTCTTTGAAAATGCGGAAAATATGGTTTTACCAATAAATTAATTTAGTTTTGTACAGAGAACGAGTAGCGTAAATTTTTTTACTTTGGACTTATTTATTAAGTGTAGAATCTGTACAATCATAATTCAGTACCTTAACAACACAATTGAATACAAGTTTAATTTGGACCAAACCTCGATTATAGTACGAGGAATTCAATGAAGGTTGTATCACTGACTTTGAATCGTCTTGACAAAACCTTGCCGTTTGAGTCTTCTTAGAGGTCTGGCAGGAAGGAGACCTCTGGAGAGTAGTAGCATAAATGATTTTAAAAGAGAAACATTTGCATTGAATTCAGGACAGGTACAATACAAACATATACGAGTGCACATATCGGTAAACTCTCCACTTATTCGCGCTCATTATGCTCTACCACTCATGGCAGCTGAAATAACTGAAAAGAATAAGAAAACAGATCAGTTTGAAACTGAAACTAAAGTCGAGTACTTGTGTTTTACTTTCGTGCTGCTCATAGAGATGAGACTGTAAGATTCAGAATATTTAAATCAGAAATTTAAGCTCCATTGAAATAATGGCTAGGATAACTATTGTGCAGTCTGGTATGCCAAACTACAATGATCTTTAATATTTGTCTCATTTTTCTTACTTTTAGGTAATTAAATGTATCTAATTTGAAATGGAAAAGAAAAACTATAAGTAAATGAGTAATTTTTCGCGTATAGTCTAGACTAGAACTGGAGTCTAGACATATACTATGCAGTTGATTATTCCCAGCTGCAACTTTATTTCCTTCACAATTTTTCCATTGTTAATGTAGGATCGAATAATAATACATAATAATATTAACTATAAATTAGACAAATAAACTTATTACAAATTATATATACATATATTTTATCAGTGTATGTACTAGACTATTCTCGACTAGATCTTAAGTCGAGACACGTATTGATCAACTGAAACAAAAATATTTAGTATTTTCAATCAAATAAATCAATTGCTAACGAAAAAAATGAAAATAAAATAAAATATACCAAAAAATAAATTAAAAAAAAAAATATTAATAAAAAAAACACAAATAAAATAATATAAATCAATAAATAAATAAAAAATAAAAAAAAAATTGAAAATAATAATTTAAAATATATAAATAAATAAATAAAACAAAAATATATACAAATACAAATAAAATAAAACAAATCATTAAATAAATAATAATTAAACAAAATTTATTGAAAATTTAAAATTTATTAAAAAATCAAAATTAAGTTCACCAAATTTTAAATACAACAATATAATTTATAATATGCAAATTGATATTATACAAATTTGTATTATGCAAATTATGTATAAGAAAGTTAATTTAGACCAGAAAATTGTCATCTGTTCTGCTTGAATATTTCATATTAAGCTGTCTTCTCAAATTTCACACCAACCTCTGCATATTCCACTGCTAAACTAAGCCTCAACCCAAATAAAATATTTAATACATACTTGAAATTGACATCAAATTCTAATTTTGTATTTACTTTCTAATGAGTATTCGCTAGAGCAAACACTAGTGAAACAGCTGTTATTAGCCACAAAAACAACTATATACCCATATACATATATAGTTTGTGCTTAGCAAACATGGTGTATTTCGTGTCATGGATTTACATACATACATACATATATTTGCTTTATTTATTTTATAAATTATTTTTAGTCGGGTTAATTCTTGCACACAAAACAAATCAAAATCTGATGATCAAACGAATAAATTTTGTATTGCTTAGCAAAAACAAATTCATAAATATGCAGGCAAAACAAATTTAAAATTTAAAATTCATAAAAAAAATAATCTTGTCAGTCAAAAATCTGTTTTGATTTGCAGTTTCCATACAAGCATCGGTGGTTCAGTGGTAGAATGCTCGCCTGCCACGCGGGCGGCCCGGGTTCGATTCCCGGCCGATGCAAGCGCTATTTTTTCACATTTCTTTTTTATGCTAATATATTTGCTTTTGTGTGACTAAAACAAAAGCTAGAGACGTTTGCTAGCTGATGAAAAGAGTTCCCCATTCAATTGTCACAGCACAGAAAATTGCTCAACAATATTATTGCTGCAGAAATCGAAGAATGAAACGAAAGGAGAGCAAAAGGTAAAAGGAGAAGCTTTGCCAGCCCGACTGAGCAGAAAAATGTCACAACAATAATAAATGATAATTGATAATAACGTTTTGCTACCTTCCTTCCGACCGCAGTCAGTCAAATAAAAAGAAAGTAGTAGGTGCGTCTGAATGTAAGAGGAAATCAATAAAAATGATGGCGACAACATTTGGCCACAATTTCAATTTTGTGGCAACGGAGCAGAGCGAACAAAACGCGCAGCATTTCAACAATTTCCGTTCGACGTTGGAGGCAAGTGAAAATTTTCATTTTCTCACAAACCGCCGCAAATGTTTTTCTTTTTTTCTATACATTCTTCTTAGACACCTTAGACAACGCCCTTTGCCGCATTTCTATGCGACTGCACAAAGTTGGACGAAATGTCATCATTTCCGTTCAGGGAAAACTGTGCGCGCCCAACCGTCAACGTTGGAGGGCGAGGATTACAAGCAAGGATGAGGACGAGGACAAGGACTCGAGGACTCGAGCACGACAGTGAATGGTAACTACGAGTAGCATGTCGACGGGTTATCAGTAAAACTGTAAGCGCGCACACCGGGCGAAAAAGGGTTAACTAAGAGAAACCATGCAAATCCCCTTTTATTTACCCAAAAACTTTTGATGCAAAAAGCCTCAAAAATATATATGTATATAAAGCTACATACATATATATGTATATATATTTGGTCGAATCAAAAACGCAGCGCGTCCGTTCGTGCCTCAGGGCCTCTCTCAATGCCGCCGCGCACGGTGTCTAAACGAAGCGTGAAATTGTTAAATGAGTGCGAATGTCTGCCAAGTAACCGGATACCCGATGCGGGCCCGGACGGAGCTCGGACTTCTTTTGCATTTGTGTGAAATTATTGATTAAGAAAGTTTTTCGATGTGCACGCCTGGTCAGCATCTATCCATTATATATGTATATATATATAATGTACCCCTAAATAAATTCAATCCAATTGAATAGAATTGAGTTTATGTGAGTGTTCTGAATGCAAATGGAGTCACGAAATAGCTAGTCTAGAAATTTGTAATTAAATGATGGCCAAAAACAACATTTATGTTGTCAAAATAAACTGACTTTCGAATATCTAAATAAATTTTGTTGCATTTTTCGCATAATTGGATTAAAGTGTTATATTCATATTACGCATACGCCACGTTGCACACCATTTAATACGACAAAATATTTAAATGATTCTCAATTAAGTTCAAGTCTATTTTATAAAATATTAAAATATTAAAGCAAAGCACACAGATGTTCATATGTGTGTGTGTGTGCTCATGTGTGTGTGTCTGTTTGCAATCTTTTGAAACAAAACTGTCAAAACTGGACTAACAAGCAATTTATAACTTGTGTGAATGCCAAGGCACAAAAGAATAAAAGTCTTTTTATAGTTTCAACTGCTGGCCAAGCCAGGCAGACGTGGAGCACTGTTACGAGTTGTGTAGGCCTAATGCATGCAGTGGAGGCACTGGCCAAACTGAAAGCTGCTTAACAACTTCGAGTTTTACCCATTCGCATATACGAATGCAAATTTTTGTGCCACAACTTAAAGGACTCACATAACTTGGCCACAATCTGATTGGGCCTGCAAACAACATTTTGTGACCCTAATCAATGTAACCATTGTTTACCTAGATTTTCCCAACATCTGCTGCCCTCCAGCCAGCAAAACTATCCAAGCAATATGTTTCACATTTCGTTTGAAGACAGTTTGTGTTCATTCCCATTTGATACATGCTCAGATTAAACTCATAATGAACAGTTCTAACTGTTGCGATAGCATATTGCACAACCAACAAGTAGCCCGGATCTGATTTATAAATAGTTTTGATTGAAAACCCATATCAAACTATTGATTATTAACTGGAAGATGACGAGTATTCATTTAAAATTTTATGATAGACAGCAAAAAAAAGCTAGAAAGTTTTTGTAGAGATTCATATGTTCTTACGATTGAATAGAATATATTTACTTAGTCCTGAATCAAAAATATATATGTATTAAGAACTCTTAACATTTCTCACAATAATTTAAAATTTAAATATCAATATAAGAATAAAAAAATTTTAAATATAAAGAATTATATTTTATTATGACTAAATATTTATAATTTTTAAACTGGAATATATAATTAATATCTTAAGTATAAAAGTACTTAATATGTTATTATTATAGTATTTCCATGTAAAAAATATGTTTGGTAAAAACACGGTAGATAAGTAAAATTCTCATTAATTCATAATATAAAATGTATTAAATATTAGTAATAAAATATGTAAAATATAAATTATACCGAAAAACATTTGTATATATGTGGTTCGATTATACTTTTTATTTTGTAATTTAAATTTTATATTTGTATATAATAATATTAATATATAAAAATATTTATGGAATAACGCAAACTAATAGTCGAACTTATATTTTTATAACTTTTATAAAAAAATTATTTATCAATTGAATTAATTAATAGTGTATAAATTAATTATATTAAAATATGCAAATTTATATTACTATATAATATCATAATTTAAATAACTAAAGAGTAACATAAAAATTATATTAATATATTTAAAAATATATAAAATTGCCTATGAAAATATATTCGATGTTTTTTAATTTAATTCAATAATAAATTGACATCTTTATGGAATTTAAAGTCTTATTTATATCTAGAGCTGTGGTTAAATGTCAATTGAGTTATCTGAATAACTAAATATAAATATTGCATATTTATACCCATATACAAATGTTTTTTTTTTTTTTTTTTTTTTTTTTTTTTTTAAATAATATTTATTAAGCCATACGGGGTAATCAATAACCCCTTTGTGAGCTTGATATCTATTAATTCAGCCCATATGGGCGCGCCGGCTAACTTGCGTTAGCTTTAACATTAATAATATTTACATATATTTACAATACAATAATAATACAGTAATGGCTGCCGTGTGTCAACGTCTGTTGATCATCGTCATAGGAGATCTGAAAATCAAGTCTCTGGGTTGCCTTCGGTTCAGTCTCCTAGGAGTTCGCTGTGTAGTGAGCATGTTTGCTAGCTGGTTTCTGTGCCGCTCCAATCTGTCATTGTACCGACTCGAGTGTTGGTTGATTTGGTCAAAGACTGTGGCCAATTTCAGGTCTCGATGCAACGTGGTGTTTCTAATATACCATTCGCAGCCGGTAATCAGTCTCATGGTTTTGTTCTGGGCAACCTGGACTCTGCGAATTTGGCTGTCACAAGCCAAGCCCCAAATTTGGCAACCATACTTCCACACTGGCGCAATAACCTGATTATAAATTGTCATCTTATTTGACAGAGACAATTTGCTACGCGAGCAGAGAAAGATGAATATATACAAATGTATGTTATTTGTTTCTCTGCAGCCGAAGCACTTAATTTGTTTGAATTAGTTTCATCAATTGAACCAAAAGGCGTTTTAGTATTATTTGGATATATCCATCAGTGGCCGCACTAAAGATTACTTCCCAATTGGCACTTAAATGCACGCAAGTGCTGGACATCAACTAAAATCCTTTTGCTGCATTCAAATCACAAAACAAATTATCAACGGCCTACTACACACATACACACACACATACACACACACACACACACACACACTCACTTGGACTTTGTACATTTGCAGACAAAACACACAAACTGTCGCCCTGGGTGCAATTCGAAATTTTGGGCATTCAATAACGATTTACACAAAAGCCGCATATACACATACAAACATATGAACACACACACACACATACATTTGAAGCCTGGGTACGTGAGTAAAAAAAGCTTTAAAATTTGACCATTAACAGGCAGCCCAATGTTTACAAATGACAGTTGACAAGGCAAAGCAAATTCAGTTCTGTTTGTCGAATGTGCGTTTAGCACGTAAGGATTTGTTGTTGCGAGCACAACAAACGATTGTCCTTATTCCACTGAGAGTGAATGGGAGAGTGGGCGTGGCCAGCCGATTGAGCCGACTGCTCGATTTCGATCTAATCAGCTGCTCTCTAAAAGAAGCTGTTAACAATATTGTCAATTTTCCATATATATAGAGGCAGGGGCAGGGTGCCTCTCTGTTTCCGGCAGCTAGTTTATTTTTATGTGGAGAAAAAAGTTAAATTTGCATAATATTGTTTGTCCTTCCTGCTCTTTTCTTTTCTGCTTTTGGCTGCCAGGTTGTTTGGTCCCTTTTCAGTGTGTCCTTGCCCGAATGCTGTTCATTTTGTGGGCAGCGTTTGCCACATAAACACTTTGCTGCTGAACACTATGAATAATTAATGAGCTCTCTGCTGTTGTTGTTGTTGTCGTTCAAGTCCGAACTTTTAAACAGGCAACCGGCAAATGTTGTTTCTGCT
Source organism: Drosophila meridionalis (assembly GCA_035045145.1). NCBI lineage: Eukaryota > Metazoa > Arthropoda > Insecta > Diptera > Drosophilidae > Drosophila > Drosophila meridionalis. Next base: position 10,518,013 of record JAWNPG010000031.1, read on the forward strand.
TGCCTTTTTGTGCTGCATGCTTTTAGGCGCTGCTCGGCCAATAGGCTCATGCAATATTCGTGCAGCATTTAACACACACATTCGAAGTGGACTCTTCGTGCCTTGAAATTACAGCAAATTCAAAACGGAAACATTGTCAACTCTCAACTGATTTGCATTTGCCTGGGCTAATTTCAGGCCTGATTTGATTTTTGCCACACGAAGTTTGTATTGATTTTAAAAATATCTCTTTGAAGTATAATTATAATAATAGCAATAATACATTATTAATATAGCTTATCAAAATATTAGAATATAAAAAATGGAAGTAGTAGTATTGAAATTATATTTGTATTTTATTTTACATTGCCTAAAAAATTTATCAAAATATATTTCTTTAAATATTTATACCCTGAACCCATTGAAAATGGGAAATTAGGGTATAATGGTTTTGTGAAAATGTATGGAGCAGGCAGAAGGAGGTGTGGCAGAAACCACAAAATGAATATATTCTTCACCAGGGCGACGAGCTGATTTATTTAGCCCCGCCCGCCCGCCTGTCCGTATGTATTTGAACGTATTTGAACGCGTCGATCTTAGAAAGTATAAGAGCTAGAGACGCAGATCAAACTTGTTTTTAAATTTTTTTTCAATGTTATCGATTATATGCTTTAATCGAATATACGCTTCAAACTGATATCTCCTACATCCTTAGAGACAGTTCCTCCAATTTTTAAATATAGATTAATGTGAATTTTACACAATTTTAATTAATGTTATAATTTAGACACCAAAGTTAGTTGCAAATATAGCCCTGAGATTGAATTGATAATTTTTATAAAATGTAAAAAATTCACAAGATTCGATTCATCAAATTTCGTTATATTAATCCCAATTTATTAAACAAATTGTTTGACCGATTATCAAAGGAAGATGACAAGCTGTGCTTTGCAGATCCGATTGAGTTCAGGGGATCTCTAGTCGGGCACTCCCGACTAGAACTTTTTAAACTTCTTTTCTATACTTTTTGATTTCATTTTTCCATTCAACAATTTGTTGAGCACTTGACTGAGGGCTAAGCACACTCGCAGACACACTTCACACACATATGCACAAATCACATTTGCACATCCTCAGCTCAAAATCAAATTATGTTATTTTTATAAGCAGCCCAAAAGTATGCAAATATTTGTTGTGCACAAACATATGATTCGCTCGGTTAGAATAAACGTTGCCAACCACCGCCACACAACCAACAGCAGCTACAACGGCAACAGGGGCAAAGCAAAAAAGGTCGTTAGATTGTTAACAAGTTCATAAAAAGACGCTGCTATACAAACAGCTCGCACGCACACACACACGCACACGCACATATGCAAGGCACAATTATAGAGGCAGCAACTGGTTCGAGCGAGGGCTGAAGGCACCACTTGCGCCTATCTAAATACTACACGACGCGACTGGCTGCGTATTTACAAAGCACTTTTTGCCATTCTGCCGCTGCCGCAGCCGCTGTTGCTGTCGCTGCTGCCACGAAGAGCAACAAAATGCAAACAGCACAAAAGTATGCTACAAAATAGAGGCCAGAGTCAAGCCAGCAGCCAGGGCTGACTGCAGCTGCTGTTTGCATGAGCCAATTGATGTCTATATGTGTGTGTGTGGGCGTGGCTACATATATATATATATATACATATGTTTATATATATGCCGCTGCACAGATTGAAGTTGCCGACTTGCATATTCAATGCTAAATTAAAGCATAAGCAAATACAATTGGAAAAGCGCACAAAACCAAAAATAAATCCGCTTAAGCGCGATGCAATTTTTGCTGTTGTTGTTGCTGTTGTTGCCTTTTAAGTGCAAATGTTTGTTGTTGTATTCAGCGTTATTTAATGCCTAGTTGGGCAACAATAACAATAACAACAGCAACAACAACAACACCAACAACAACAGTTGCCGCTGTGGCAACAATTAAAAGCGATTTGTGACCGCAGCGCAAAGCGCTTTAATTCTATTGCAAGAGCTCCACACACACAAACACACACACACACACACTAATTTATTTAAAATTTAAAACAATGCCATTTATTTGAAATATGTTTGGCGAAATTAATTAAATTCCAATAAGGCAAGCATTAATAATAATTACACGCGCTTTTTTTTTGCGCCAATCTTAATGTTTTATATTGATTATATTTGCATATTTTATTAATTTAATTTTAATATTTAATCTATTTTTTATGCATGCATTTCATTCATTTTTTCATTCTCATTTCTTTTTTGGTTCGTTAAAAAGCGCAATTTCATCATTTATTTACATTGTGTGAAGCATTTTTCAATTAAAAAGCCATTGTTCTAGTTTGACCAAAAACTCTCAAGTTAAATATTGAATCAATGTTTGCAATTGATTATAATACGAACGGTTTAAAAACAAGCGAGTGTGTGTGAGTTTGTGTTTGCGTGTTTGTGTGTGTGTGTGTGTGTGTTCTCTTTTTGTTGACATAACTTAAAAGGAATTACCATCATTACGGGTTAAATATTAAATTATTTCCTATAACATTTATTAGGTAATTAATAACGAATAAAAATATATAGATTTGTAAAATATATAAATATAAATAAATATTTACTTTAATTATTTAAGAAATTTAAAAATATATTTGTAATATTCAATAAAATGAATTTTATATCTTTATAATTTATGACAAATATATAAAGAGATTATTAATAATAATAATTACAAATATAAATATTTGTAATAAATTAATAAATATAAATAAATAATTGTGTTTAATATTAAAAAATATAAACATATATATGTAATATTCAATCAATTTAATTTTATATTTTTGTAAATTATGACATATACATATATAAAGAGATTATTTTAATAATGAAGGTATTAAAACCCCATTATTATATATGCCATTTTTTTTTTTTTTTTTTTTTTTTGTTAAAAAAATTTAAAATATTAAAAAAAATAGAAAACAAATATTTAGCATCAAAAAGAATTTTCCCGTTTTTTGCAATATTTCTGTAATGTCTTATCCATATACGACAAACCTCTGTCAGAAAAAATATACATTTCTAATCAAAAATATTTTGTTTTAATAGACAAAAGTTTGAGCTCTGCCGTTCCCCAACTTGCGATATTTTTTTTGTTGACTTAATAATTATGATTGAAATAAAAAAAAGTAAAATTAACATTTCTAAATAATTCCATTTGTATGAGGGAGAACAAAAACCAGTTAGTCAATAAAATATTCATTTTAGCAAATTTATTTATTTAAGGTAGTATATAAACAGCACTTATCATATATTTTACAGGTATATGAGAATTGAGTTGCTGATAAGAATATGCTTTTAACTATCATGTCTTTTTTTTATTATTTTTTGCTTAAAATATAAACATGTGGAAAATTAATACTGTTAATAATTAATTTGAAATACCATCTACTTATCCATTTAATTCGCCACACAAACACCAGTCAATCGCTTAAATAGTACCCATTAGATTACGTATACGTAATATTTTAATTTTCTTTCTGTTGCTCAAAAACAATGCTTATACAAAACAAGTGCACAATCCCGCATTAAAAATGTATAATTTCTAAACAAGCAAATTAAACAAAAACTTACCGTCAATCATGTTGACACGCAGAAGTTGTTATTTATTGCGAGTGGCGGGGCTGGCGCTCGCTGCTGGCGCTTCTGCAATGAGAAAAGGAAAAGTTTTAATTAAATAGAAAATATTTATGCAGTATTTATGCATATAATAAACGCCACAACGGAAGTTTTTGGCAACCTGAAATTGCTGTAAAATATTAAACAATTAAGTCGAAAGAAATGCCGGCGCACAAGTGTTAATAATTGAAATCCACGTAGCTGGCAAAACTTGCTAACAACAAATAGGCGAGGCGAACTTTTTGCCTGCGGCCAATTAATAATAAATCGTAAGGGGGGAAATCAAAGTCGGAGTTGGAGTCGCACACGGTGGCGGAGGCAAACGGCAACTAATGACGCGCTCCATTTGGGACGAGCCACGTGCAACAACAAATTAGCGCCACAAAACAGGGCCGCAAAACTTTGCGCAGCTAAAGTCAAAAGGTGGACAAGACACAAAAGACAAAGGTTGAAAAGGGGAAGAAAAAAAACAACAAGAACAACAACAACAACACGAGGCGAAACTTTAGCGAAGGCAACTGCAATGGGTCTTGCAACTGTTGCGGACTTAGCGCTTGATTGAGCGCGTCCAAAAATTGTAGGGACCATTGCCCAGACTGAGGCCCAAGCACAGAACCCGATTCATTCCCAGACTCTTACCCACACTCATGCCTTGGCCCTCATCTCGACTCAGGCTCTTTTGTTCACGTCACGCGGCCTGATTGATAAGGTAAATTTGACCCGGACTTTGGCCACGCCGCCAAGATCCAAGCAAAGTGTTTCGAAACAATTTGTTAAGGTATTTTCGTGGTTGCCAAATTATGAATAGGCAACGGCACTTTAACTACACTTTGTTACGAACATTGTTAAATTAAATCAAGCTGCTTGCGCCTAATTGCATTACTCAATTATCCAGTTAGGGCGCTGCTGAGCCCGTTAAGGGTCAGCATTGCTTGGACTTTAATCCAACTTGATAATTTAAAAAAATACGACTTCAAAAAAATATTTAAATTAAAACGAATCGAAAGCGCAAAAGGCCATAGGCTCTTCAATCAAACAATTTCAATCGTGAATTCCAGCAATCCCCAAAATTCCCATAACGCTGCAAACCAATTTTAAAAATCAATTTTGCAACAGCCTTGACTGGCTGGCAGTCTTATTAATCCCGAATCGCAGAGCACAGAAGCTAATCAATCAAATGCGCCCCGCCTCCTCACTGTTAATGCCCGTTAAGCCCAATGGCCAATCTCGATTGTTGGCCCAAAAAAAAAAGTATATATATAAATAAATAAGCATAAAACTGTGAATTTATATCAGACGCCTCGAGTTCAAACGGCCGAAATTGTGTTCGGCTCAAGATTAGCCACGCCTACGCTGCCTTAAAATATCTGAAATCATTTTGACACGCATCAAAAGTGAAACACGTAAGAGTGCTCTAGTCGAGACTACTCGACTAAGAGATACCGTGAACCCCTAATATTCCAATCATATTGCGCTTCTCTTATGTATATATACAATCAACATATGCCATTGATTTGTGTGTATTTGCCAAAGCACAAGTCTCTAGTATTTGAAATATATTTTTTGCAAATTGGGGTAGAAGGGGGCATGGTATCGAAAATCTAAAGATTAAAAAATCTCTATTCATTACACGCAATTACGCATAACATATCAATGACATTCATATGTGTGTATTTGTTAAAGCACAATTATTTGAAGTATTTGAAGTAGGTTTTTTGCATATATGGGGAGAAGGCGGAGTGCTAACTCAAATCTAAGGAATACATTATCTGCATATTAATTACACGTAACTACATAGCAAATTTGATATCTCTAGCTCAAGCGATGTACAAACCACGCCTTAAAAACGAATTTAAATGATCGATAAATGTCGATAAAAACAAAATGGAATAAGTTATAAAAAAAATTTTAAAAAAATTATAAACCTGTTCAGCATTATGGTATACACGATTATTCATGTAAAATTTCAAGTCTCTAACTTATGAACTTTCAAAGATCTCTGCGACCACGCGGACGGACGGATCTAGAATATACTTTTTACTCTTTAGGGTGTTTCACGCCCCCTTCTGCCTGTTACATATACTTTCACAAAACCATTATACCCTGATTTCCCATTTTCAATAGGTACGTGGTATAAAAACTGACAGCGTGAAGAATTGTTTGAGAGAATTGAATTCGTACCTGAAGGCGTTCGTTTGATTGATAATAATATTGTGCACAATGCTGCTGATGATGATGATGGAGATGATGATGATGATGATGATGGAGATGAAGAGGCTGTTGCTGTTGCTGTTGCTGATGATGGTCGAGTTAACGTTTTGCTGACACTCGCCGCAAGTTCAATTAGATTGCCTAATCAATTGTGAATGCTGAGCTGTCTTGCGCGCCTAATTAAATTTGCTAATCGACTTGCCCTCAAATGATGTGGCAACTGGCAACTGGCAAGTGGCAAGTAGCAGGCGCTGCCACAGAATTGACTTTAACTGATTTACACCAAAGCGCACACTTTTTGGCCATGTGGCTTAAGCAGTCCGGCTAATAAATTATTTGCTGCCAGTAAAAAACGCTCTCGCTTCAGGCCTAAAGGCAGGCAAATGCTTTATGTTGTTTATGTGCAAATTGTTTTCTTCTGTTTACTTTACTTTTATTTGTTATTCCTTTTACTTGATTTTTGATTTTTTGCTTAGTGTTATGATTTATGCTTACATCCAGCTGCCACGCCCCGGCCATAATTCATGCGCGTGCACAGTATAAAAACAAATAAATGAAAATGTTCTGGAATCAACCTTGAAATGCATTTGTATAATTACTGAGCTGCCATAAAATTCCATTCGGGCTTAATAATAAAGAGTTCTGAAATTACTTAATGAAATGATATGACTCCATGTATGTACATTCATATATATAACACACATGTCTGCCAGTTTGTGCACAGCAGCTAAACCAATATTAAAACCAAACCAGCTCACCGCGCAGAGGGTTTAATTATTCATTTCGGAAATGCGAAGCAGAAGTTTCCATATAATACCTCATGTTATTTCATTCAACATCTAAATTAATGAGTAAAACAAAATAATTGAAGCTAAAACAGACAACAAATATTTATGGATTTACTTGAATGAAAATCTTAACTGGAACATTGATGATATTTAGCTAAATCTATAATTATGATGCGGCTCTGATATAAGTTATATGGTAAAGATGATTTAGGTAAACTACTATGAAATAATTGAATTGATACATAACAAATATTTTTGAATTTATTTATATGAAAGTCTCAACATGAGCATTGATGAGATTTAGTTAAGTCTATAATTATGAGGAGCCTTCGACATAAGTATTATGCTCAAGATGATATAGGTGAACTACTACGAAATAATTGAAACTAAAACAAACAACAATATTTGTGCATTTATATGAACAACTTGAATATTGATGAGAATTAGATAAATCTATAATTATAAAGAACCTTATGCTTTATGCTGAAGATGATTACATGAACTCCGAAACTGATTCAGTACAGAAAATAGTTTCCATCAATCATTGAATCAGTTGGCTTAGGCTCAATTCAAGTTTTTTAAAAATTTATATTGCAATATATATGATAATAGCTGAAAATCTAAATTGAATAGACCCACATAAATGTTTTTATACTCGTTTCCCAAAGGGAAAAAGAGTATATTGGTTTTGTGAAATGTCCGTCTGTCCGTCTGTCCGTCTGTCCGTATGAATGCAATATTTTTCTACGCTATTGAAGCTAGAGACTTGAAATTTGGAACATATACTCGTGTATACCCTCGAATTATAAAGTGTCAAGATTTTCCGGATACGCCCACTAGGGGCGTGGCAAATCGGAAAATGGTTGCGCCCATAGTTAAGAAATCATATTAGTTGAAGAGCTAGAGAGTTGAAATTTGGAATGTATACTTGCGTTGACCACCCAAGCTCAAAAAGATATGGCGGATATATCTACGCCCATTGGGGGCGTGGCAAATCGGGAAAACTGTAACTTCTACAGTTTTAAAGCTAGAATGCTGAAATTTGGCACGTAAATTAACGCTACGATTCTATAAAGATTCATAAGATTTGGTGTCTACGCCCACTGGGGGCGTGGCAAATCGGATCTGAATATATAGTGATTTTACAAGATCAGCTATATTTTGAGCACTATTGATGCTAGAGACTTGAAATTTGATATATATACTCGGATAAGCAACCCAAGATCAAAAAGATATGGCGGACATACCTACGCCTTCAGGGGGCGTGGCAAATCGCAAAAAGCTTATAGCTCCTACAGTTTTAGAGCTAGACGATTCAAAATTGGATGTATGTGTTACTGGGGGCCTCCTCTATTGATTCCCCAAAAATAAATCTTACGCGCCTTTAGGGGCGTGGTATATCAAAAAAATACCCTGTAACTTTCACATTTTTGGAGTGTAAGCATCCAAACTTTGCAGTTACGTTACCCTAGACTCCTTCTAGGAACTTGCCAAATATGATATATCTACGCCTACTGGGGGCGTGGCAAATTGGCAACAAAATTTGTAACGCCCAGCTGCAAAATTCATATGCCTGTGCCACCTATATAAATAAGCTTAATAAGAATTGCTAAGACGACAAACGGCATTTCTGAGAAATATATGTAATTTGATTTAATGTTGAAGTTCTGCAAATAATTTATCTGCTAAAATTATCATTTTTCGTATAGCCTAGGTCAGTTATGTTATTTTCTTTTTGTGTGTGTGACCCTGACAAAAAATGTAAACATCAAATACCGATATTTGTGTAATCGACTTAGTCCGAACAAAATTATTCGCACACAAAAAAATTGACGATAGGTCCCATCAGGTATGTATGTATGTAGGCACGAACAGCTGTGCAACTATTTTCATGCCGTCGCCGCCGCGTCTCGAACGCTGACCCTTTTGCACACACGCTTTTCATCTACCTGCTGCGCCACATAAGTTTTGCATTGCCTGTTGGCAAATCCGAAACTACTTCACTACAAGGGCGACTTTTGACAAATACAAAACTATAGAAGCTGCTGTTAATGCAAACACAATATAAACATAAATCAATCGCAATTGTGATTCTTAGAAAAAGCTGAAATGCGCGCATATGAACGTATATATTTATATGTATGTGTACATACAAAAACGGTGGTCGGTTGAATGTATGCGTATAAAGGGCGATATTTGACAAATACAAAACTAAAGAAGCGGCTGAAAATGCAAGCACAACTCAATAACAATTTTGGTTGAAGAATATGCTAGAATGAATGGCGCTGAATTTATTTGTGAGCATGCATAAGCAAATGCGCTTGCACGTTTCAATGTATGTACATATGTGTAAATGTAAATATATTTTGCTGTCGCTGCTTAACGCGTGCGTGTCATAATTGGCCAAACGTTTTGTTTAATAGATTGCGACTGACTTAACGGAACCTGATGAAACTTTCAGCATATGATTCTATTGAATTTTTTACATTTTATAAAAATGCTAATTCATTCACATAGTTATATTTGCAAAAATTGAAATTGCATAAAATTCACATGAATCTACATAAATGCAAAATTTGAGATAAATTATTAAATTTAAAATACCAGATGCCCATGTGGGAAACGAGTATGACGCTGTAGGTCTCGCCCTAAAGCAACGTTCTTACTTGTTTCTATTTAGTTATTCAGCTGTCGCATAGCAATTAAGCTTCGTACAATGAATTACTTGGCATACTATTATTTATTAGCTTCGCATTATAAAGTCATCATTAGCATTGTCACTCCTTAATTGGAATTCTTAAATAAATTTGTTGTTTTCATTTTAAATTAAAAATTTGTAAATATTTCAGACATGCTAACAAAAAGAAAAACCAAAGTCATATATAAACTGATATCTGTTATCGACTAAGAGATATTTTTTTTATTATGCATCTCGCCTAACCAGAGTCAGGTCAAACCTGAGTTACCTCCATGATGAACGCATCTCTAACTTGGGATCTCTTTTCTGTTCCTCTCTCAAATAAAAATTTTAATAGTCAAATGTGCCGCTCTCTGTGTCAGAGCTTCTCTAAGAGCTTTATAGAGATTTTTTCCTTTATCTTTAATATAAACTGACTCTCTTTCTCTCTCTATTTCTCTCCTCTTCGCTCTCTCTCTCCCGCTCTTTTTTTCTTCCCAACCTCCCACGTTCAAATATATTTCATATAGTTTGAATTTCTTGATTTCTGGTGCATCTCTCTCGCTATTCCTTTCTATCTCTCTTGCTCTTTCACTCACTTCATCTCACTCTTTCTCTAACATCAGTTCACTCTCTATTGGCAGCTCTCTACACATAATACGCACACACACATAGACAGTCACAAGTTACCACACTTTTCTGATAGCTTCATTCTTTTTTTAGTCCCCTTCACCTTTATTGCAGGAAAAGAGCATAAAGAAATTTGCCGCCTAGGTGTGTCCGACAAATTTAAAATAAATCACAGCCTACCGCAGGCATGCAGTTCACCTGCTAGCGAACGAAGATGGCATGCATAATTAGAGCAACCTGTCTGTTGGAATGAATAAATTTGCGCCCTGAATGCGACTCATATGCGTACACTTGAACATGAATGCGCAGCTGAAGCAAACTCAGCTCCGACAACACACACATACATATATATATATATATAGACATGAATGCAAGCATGCTGAGTGTGTGTGTGTGTGTGTGTGTGTGTCTGTGTGGAGTGCGGACATTTGCAAGTGCAGAAACTGCAAAGATAAATAAATAGTAAAAAAAATAAAAATAAAGAAATAAGCAAGCAGCCATAAAGCGCTGTCTACATGAGAGAGGCCACAATATGAAAATTAAATAAACTTAAAGCAGCATATTTTTAATTAAACAGACTCTTCCTTCTTTTAATTTAAACAGATGTTGCTATAAGAGCGCAAATAAAAAATTGTCCATAATTTGTTTAATAAAAAGTATTTATAGCAGGAAAAGTCAGATTTCAAAGTATAGCTGAAACATTTACAAGCATATTTGAGAAAGATTTCAACTTTATAATATATTGTTGCACTTTATATATAATTGAATAATATTAAGAAAACCAATTCACAACTAAATATTATAATATAATAACAGTCGAATATTCGTCCACCCAAAATCCAACTTACACAGTAACACGAACAACAGAAGACTGATCAACAAAGCGACTTTAAATTAAATATAAACTAAAAATAATAATTAAAAATTAATATCAATAATGTCATCTTACTAGTTAACGTAGCCATAACAATGCGCTATAAAGTTAATGGCAAAACAAAATAACATCAGAAAAAAAAAAACAAAAACTACAAAAAAATTAAATAATAATATAATAATAATCAAGCAATAATATACGCTTAAAAGCCAGCTCAGGTATTAGTTCCACTATTCAATATATGGAAAAAGTTAGTTAAATAATAAGAATTATTATTTCTATAAATTTTACTAAATCACTTAATATAAAAAGTAGCAAAACGCATCAGGCGGACGGCCAAGAATAACATTTTTTTCCTATAATGTGATTGGCTAAACTTTCTTTAATTATATTAACGTTCTGGTATTATTATAAATTATATCCAATTAAGAAACAATATAAATTTAATGATAAAATTGCCACCTATTATTTTATTACTATTACCTTGATTGCAGCTCAACTGCGAGTAGGAGGCTGTCAAGTATATGAAAGCCAATTGAGCAGAGATTCTATAAAAGCATGTCCCAATGCTGGCAGTTGAATTGAAAACTAAGTCAATAGCAATTAAGCAGTATCTACTGAAGACTTAAGTCTTATATTTAAATATAATCTCTGCACTTTTGTATCTTGCCCCAGAAATACAGTGAAGACAAGTTTTTAAATTAATTCAAACTTAATAAAAAAAAAATTAAATAAAAAAAAAACTATTCTCTACATTTTACTTAAGCATAAGCATATATTTTCAATAATAACAGATTTTTTTTAGATTTTGTATAACAAATTATATTAAATCAAGTTGCCCAGACACAAAAGTCGTTGCACATAATTATATATAATTACTTTATTTTTGATATATATTTATTTTTAACCTTAACCACGTTTAGTGCATTCACTTTACTTAAGAGGGAAACAAAAATCAAACTATTTATGTTCATATTATAATTTTAATTATTTTATGTCTATCCGCGTATCTCTGTCAAAATGATTTCCGATTGCAAGCTTATTTTTATTCTCCATACATTATTAGACGTCACAAAGCTTGCAATTGGCTAATAGACACGACGATGGTGATTAAAAGTCTTAATGGGCCACCTTGTCTTGGCTAAAAGCAAAGCCCAAAGCGTCCCCAGCCAGCTCCATTGAGTGCTTATTGATATTTATGGCCAGAGGAGCCGGACTTAGTTGCCCACTTAATATGTTTAGCAGAGCGTAGAATTTATGGCTCCGACTAATGGCTAATTCTGGCACACGAGTGCAATATTATATATGTACAATACATAGAGAGTGCAGAAACTTTAGAAATTATATGACTTCTCTGATTTATGTCTTGAATTCCACATAAAGCGTGTATATTTATATAGATTTATCGAACTCAGCTCTCGATTAGATGGCAACATTTAGCCATCAGCGTTCGGGTTAATTGAAATACGTTCGTGAGCTCATTTCAATTATGCATTCTTTTCAACGCACGTCAAATTGATTATAATATAATTTAATTGTGTTTCACACACGGCTGGTATATTAAGCATTTGCTCTGTCCATTTAAAACACTCTCATTATCTGCGTATATCCAATAATAAACAGACACAGGCATTTTCAAATAGGTTTTCGGTCCCCTGCCGCTGGTAGTCTCGACCAAGTTTATATCTCGTTTGGCATTTTCGGCTGTTGTTGACATTAATTGCCAATTAATTTTGCTGCTGCAACATTAACAGAATTCGATAAATTAATAATTATTTGCACTCTTTGAAAATAAATATACAAACATATATATATGCATATACTACTATTAACAGCTGGGTAAATTAATTGAGTGAATTGTCAAATGCAAAAAAACTTCTCAAATGGACAAAAGATACGAATGTTGCTGGTGCTTGCTAATAGCCATACAATCGATGGGTCAGCTCGAAATGCCCAAAAGCAAGATAAAACTTTTTAGCTGTGTCTAATAGAAATTTAATTCGCACAAAAGTATGCTACAGTTTTTGTTTTGCTCAACTTTAAACGATGCCCAAAAGTCAAACGTGCGGAAGAAATGACAAACACTTAAAGTTCACACACACACAAGAGAATTTGAAGAAGAGAGATAGAGTGAAAAAGAGAGAGAGAGAGCGAGAGAGACAGATAGATGGCCTTATCTGCAGAGTTGAGTAAATAACTGCACATTAGCCAAAACAAAAGTAGGTGGCAAAAATCACTCATACGCACTATCTAACGAGCAACGAAATAGAAGAAGAGTGATAGGTAGAATATAGGGGCTGAGCGTAAGACACACCCACACACACACAAGTTTATTTACGCTTCAATGCAATTGTTTTGGCATCTGCTTCATTTTTAAGATTTTTTTTTTTTTTGAATTCCTCTACTAACGAGAAGCATTTGCAGGATCCGTCATAAGCTCCTATCCGGCTATCCGTCTCAAACACAAACACAATTCCGATACGTGGCATCAAAGCATGCATAAAAGTTACGCAAAAAAAAAAAAGAAAAGAAAATACACCCAAACACACTTAGGTTGGAATATATATGGAAACAGAAATGAAATAAAAGTTTCGCTTTTGTTATTTCAGGAGTCAATTTATGGTTTGATGCCCGCATAATTTCATTTTGTTTTGTTTGACTTGATTTGCGCAAGATAATGTGACAGCCCATAAAAGGCCTGACCTCAAAAAGATTTTTGGTTTTTATGTGCTATGCGTTAGTTTGTTTTGAAGCTCGTAAAATAAAGAGCATAATTAAAATGATTTTCATGGGCCCATAAAGTCATGTTTTCAAAGTCATTTCAAACAATGAATCTTATTTAAAATAAAACAAATGAAATTAATTTTAATTAATTTTTATAACCAATCGATCGATAGGCAGACAGACAATGCGATGCATCGCATTTGAATGCTCTCTTTAAGGGCCGACAATAAATTTTATTTTAATTGAATTGTAGCAATGCGCAGTCAGCCGTTGGCCGTCGCTCGATGTTCTGCATATTTGCAATTAATAAATATTTACACGTCGTTTATTAAGTAACTTCACGTTGCTTACGTTTTTGGCCCGACTTCATCTTCATGGAACCACCAGCAGCCGCACCTGCAGTAGAGAGCAAAGCGGGCTGATCAACACTTTTTCACTTTTGGCTTTAATGGTTTTAGCTTGGCCAGTGCCTATGCCATGGCTTATCTCACACGCTATTAGTTTTGATAAATGGTCTATCGATGGTTTCTTTTGTTTTTTCTTTCTAATACCTTGAACCCGTCTAAAGCGGATAGAATGTTTTTGTGCACATATATGTAACAGACAGAACGCATGGTGAGTTGGCAAATCTGTATCTTCACCTATGTGAATATTCTGCTTGGAGGCTTGGCAAATCGGAAGAAACTATACGTTCCAAAGCTCTTGAGTTAGAGCTAAAAATTCACAAGTTAATTAACTACGGACTTGCTCTTGAGATCTACGAAAAATTATTCAATAGTTTCGAACCGTATGAGAGCCCTTTAAACGTTGGCACCGCTAATCAGTTTTCCATAATTTCGGAACTATTATTGCTAAAAGAATATTTTAGATCATTTTTCAGAAAAAACCTACTTTGAATGCATGAAGATTTCTGTATATTAGATGTGCACATTATAACAATTTCTTATATCTATTTGTAACATAAACTCAGTTGATTTCGTTTTTTTTGTTGTGGGTCAGATCAGTTATCATATACACAGGACAGTTATCATCTACTCAATTAGCCTTTGAAGCCCCAATTGCTTCCGTTACGGCGCCTCTTGATAGTTGTCTTGCCAGTCTTTTTGACCACCTTCCACTTGCGCTTCCTTACTATCTTCTTGCCAGCTGCGGACGCTGCCGTCGTAGTGTCGCCTGCTCCTGCTGCTGGTGTTGTGGTCTCGGGTCCAGGCGCAGTCGTTACTGTTGGCGGAGGTGTTGTTACCGGAGCAATGCAGTCAGGATCGGCGACGTTAAGGGGGTTTGTGCAATCGGTACAGCCCGCGGGAAGGCCGTTGGCGTCGCATGCCACTGCATCGCTCATAGGCATATATGAAAGGCATATGGCCAAAAGGGCACAGCTGAGTACTATTGTTTTCACTTCCATCTTAATCAGATCAGTTGGCGAATGATACCTCTACCCTAAACTCAATTGCTTATATAGTGAATCGACGTGTTTACATAAGTTAGACACATTTTTCCTAATATGCGATTTTTATGCCATTGTGTCAAATGTATTTGCTAGTTGGAACTTCGTAATATTTACTCAACTGGAAAGTTATTAGTGTGACACAATTACTATAGGCTGAAAAATTTGGATTATTAATTTGTCAAATACTAAATGATGTTTGATAAAAATTGGCTGATCAAGATAAAAGAGTTTTTTGGAAATACATATTAGTTTCCCATTGAAAATGAGAAATCAAGGTATAATGATTTTCTTAAAGTGTCTGTGACAGTCAGAAGGATGCAGAGGGTAGAGGTGGAGAACTATGGCTGGCACTATCGGCATTATCCATGTTTCGGCACTATCGAATCTCAATCGATAGTATCAGACTCTTCCGATATTGGCCCATCCACTATCGATTGTTTTGTCGATAATGGGCTAAAAAAATGTTTCCCGCTTTTGTTCTACATAAGCAATTTAAAACAGATGGATCGCTTAAAATGTATTATACATAAATATTTGATAATATCTAAAATGAGTCGATTCAAAATGACTTTCCAAATATTTAAAGCCTGTTCTGCAAATTTGTGCGTTCACGCTACGTCCGTGGAATCCGAAAGAACATTCTGCAAGGCGGGCCAAATAATTTCGGAAACACCAACACGCCTTATAGAAGCAAATGTAAACATTATTTTGTTTCTTAATCAAAACTTTTCGCTGAAATAAACCATAAATTTCTTATATTTGGTGAAAATAAATTTGTTTGTCGGGCTACACTATCAACGGCACTGTCGATAGTATTATCTAGTACTATAGTCACTATCGATATTTCGGGAAAACAAATCGTGGAATATCGATGGTGCCCACTAGTTCTCCACTTCTACGTGGCAGACCCCATAAGGTGTTCATATTCTGAATTACGCGACGAGCTGAATTGACATAGCTATCTGTCCGTCCGTGTGAACGCGGAGATCTATCAAAGAACAAAAGGTAGATCTGAAATTTGACAGTTTGTTTAGATTTTTTATAAGATTTCATAGTTTTTTGTACATCGTTGAAACTAGATATTTTAAATAATATTTTGGAACCATGCCCCAATTAAAAAATAAAAAAAAACCTATTTCAAATACTAGAAATTGTGATTTAGAAATTACAGACATATTATTAATGGGTTGTTAAACATTGATGAAGATAATCCATTTATATGAAAACGTATTCAAGATTTAAATTCCATAAATTTCAGCTGCATTAAAGAAGTGTAGTATGGAATATTGGCTCCTCGCAGGGTTCTGGGTATCTCTTAGCCGAGCAGTCTTGACAAGATCACTCTTATTTGATTTTTTTTTATGGCCAATTCTTATAATACAATTTTATACTCTACAATTTGAATGATTGCGTTCCAATCCTGCGAAAATGACATGTTATTATTTTTGGGTCATACGTAGAAAAGATCAGCAGTTCCTCAATCATCCCATTTCAATGTTTTAAGTTCTAAAATTTTAGAAGATATCGACTTTTCTGGTTTAAGCTCATATTTGTCTTCTGTATCCAAAAGAAAGAAGAGTATATTAGTTTTTGTGCAATGTCCGTCTTACTGTCCTTCACCCATATGAAAGCAAACTGTCCGAATGAAAGTAACCTATTTCTACGCCATTAAAACTGGAGGCTTTATAGAATTTTAAACGTCTACTAGTGTAACTATCTAGATTTCCCGATATGCACGTACTAAACGCGTGGTAAATCGGAAAATACTATTAATTGAAGTAATAAAAGTATGGAAAAAAAAATTATAGATTTCCTACATAATAACAACGGACCAAAAATGATATGATTACGTCGATATCCATAAATTTTTGAAATTATCGAAGGAAAAAACAGTACTACCTCGGTTACCAAATTATCATAGATCCATCATGGTTTTAATTTTGATAAATTCCAAAACAATTAATTCAGTAAGATGTTTTATTTATTATTAAACAAATTGATCCAAGTTTTTATGCCTATACTAATTGTGTCACACTAATAACTTTCCAGTTGAGTAAATATTACGAAGTTCCAACTAACAAATACATTTGACACAATGGCATAAAAATCGCATATTAGGAAAAATGTGTCTAACTTATGTAAACACGTCGATTCACTATATAAGCAATTGAGTTTAGGGTAGAGGTATCATTCGCCAACTGATCTGATTAAGATGGAAGTGAAAACAATAGTACTCAGCTGTGCCCTTTTGGCCATATGCCTTTCATATATGCCTATGAGCGATGCAGTGGCATGCGACGCCAACGGCCTTCCCGCGGGCTGTACCGATTGCACAAACCCCCTTAACGTCGCCGATCCTGACTGCATTGCTCCGGTAACAACACCTCCGCCAACAGTAACGACTGCGCCTGGACCCGAGACCACAACACCAGCAGCAGGAGCAGGCGACACTACGACGGCAGCGTCCGCAGCTGGCAAGAAGATAGTAAGGAAGCGCAAGTGGAAGGTGGTCAAAAAGACTGGCAAGACAACTATCAAGAGGCGCCGCAACGGAAGCAATTGGGGCTTCAAAGGCTAATTGAGTAGATGATAACTGTCCTGTATAGATGATAACTGATCTGACCCACAACAAAAAAAACGAAATCAACTGAGTTTATGTTACAAATAGATATAAGAAATTGTTATAATGTGCACATCTAATATACAGAAATCTTCATGCATTCAATGTAGTTTTTTTCTGAAAAATTGGTTAAAGCGTACTTCTTGCAATAACAGTTCGAAAATTGTTGGAAGCCCGTAGAATGAAATATTTTCAAATAAAAAACGATTTATATCAATCCACATATGATTTGTATTTCCATTTACATTCAGAAAAAAGTTAACAAGTTAATGTACCACTCTCAATTCTAAGCATCGATTATGGTTAGTTTATCCGAACTTGAACTTGGTGTTTTCAATGAGGTTTCAAATGAAATTTGTATATGTATGCCGTAGAAGATAAAAGATTTTCTAGCAGATTCTAACTTGTTATGAATATCTGTCTATCGATGCTATTTTGTGAGTTACGGAAGTTTTAAGTTGAAGTATACGGGTTTGTTGGTCGTAATAGTTAGTGCTTTTTATACCCTGAGCCCATTGAAAATGGGAAATCCGGGTATAATGGTTTTGTTAAATGTATGTAACAGGCAGAAGGAGGCGTGTCAGACCTCACAAAGTATATATATTCTTGATCAGGGCGACGAGCTGAGTCGATTTAGCCCTGTCCGTCTGTCTGTCTGTCCGTCCGTCCGTCCGTGCCATCAATAAGTTGTGAAAGTTTGATGCAGTTAGTCCATCGCTAAGAAAAGTTATTAAGCAATTAAGTTTCCATAGTAATGCCTACATTGCAGCCCAAGCGCAGTCGCTGCGTCAACTGCGCAGTTGGCAGAGCTCGCGCTTATGCGTGCGTGCATATGTATGTGTGTAAGTGTTGTTTGTATGTATGCATACAAAATCGAAGAATGATTTGATATTTGGCTCCTCACAGGGCTCAGGGTATCCCCTAGTCGAGCAGTCTCGACTAGAGCACTCTTACTTGTTTTTTTTTTGATAATTTGTTTATTTATTTAATTATTTATTTATCTTTGGTTTACATACATTCTAGTTGCATAAAATTTCAAAATTATAATTTAATTTTGGAAAATTTAATATTATATGCAAGCTATATAGCGTATTAAACTATGCAAATCGGACGGAGCTCAGGGTATCTCCTAGTCGGGTACCTTCGACTAGAGTTTTCTTACTTGTTCCTAATAGTTTACTTATTAATAAATATATTTTTTTTAAAAGTACCCTGTCATTCAGATTTCTAGCTTTCAAAAGGTTCGAGATATATAAACATTCGATGCATAGGAATGTAAATACATTGAGAAACGAATCATGTGTGAATTGACTAGAATAAGAGAATATGACTTATGACAAATTAAGCATTTTTTAAGCTCTTCATTTAATCATTTTTCCATAATTTCGGAACTATTATTGCTAAGAGAATATTTTAGATCATTTTTCAGAAAAAAACTACTTTGAATGCATGAAGATTTCTGTATATTAGATGTGCACATTATAACAATTTCTTATATCTATTTGTAACATAAATTCAGTTGATTTCGTTTTTTTTTTGTTGTGGGTCAGATCAGTTATCATCTATACAGGACAGTTATCATCTACTCAATTAGCCTTTGAAGCCCCAATTGCTTCCGTTACGGCGCCTCTTGATAGTTGTCTTGCCAGTCTTTTTGACCACCTTCCACTTGCGCTTCCTTACTATCTTCTTGCCAGCTGCGGACGCTGCCGTCGTAGTGTCGCCTGCTCCTGCTGCTGGTGTTGTGGTCTCGGGTCCAGGCGCAGTCGTTACTGTTGGCGGAGGTGTTGTTACCGGAGCAATGCAGTCAGGATCGGCGACGTTAAGGGGATTTGTGCAATCAGTACAGCCCGCGGGAAGGCCGTTGGCGTCGCATGCCACTGCATCGCTCATAGGCATATATGAAAGGCATATGGCCAAAAGGGCACAGCTGAGTACTATTGTTTTCACTTCCATCTTAATCAGATCAGTTGGCGAATGATACCTCTACCCTAAACTCAATTGCTTATATAGTGAATCGACGTGTTTACATAAGTTAGACACATTTTTCCTAATATGCGATTTTTATGCCATTGTGTCAAATGTATTTGTTAGTTGGAACTTCGTAATATTTACTCAACTGGAAAGTTATTAGTGTGACACAATTAGTATAGGCATAAAAACTTGGATCAATTTGGTTTATAATAAATAAAACATCTTACTGAATTAATTGTTTTGGAATTTATCAAAATTAAAACCATGATGGATCTATGATAATTTGGTAACCGAGGTAGTACTGTTTTTTCCTTCGATAATTTCAAAAATTTATGGATATCGACGTAATCATATCATTTTTGGTCCGTTGTTATCCGTAACTCAACTATCTTATTTTGAAAGATGTAGCTCTAAAACTGTAGGAAATCTATAATTTTTTTTTCCATACTTTTATTGCTTCAATTAATAGTATTTTCCGATTTACCACGCGTTTAGTATGTAGCTATCGGGAAATCTAGATAGTTACACTAGTAGACGTTTAAAATTCTATAAAGCCTCCAGTTTTAATGGCGTAGAAATAGGTTACTTTCATTCGGACAGTTTGCTTTCATATGGGTGAAGGACAGTAAGACGGACATTGCACAAAAACTAATATACTCTTCTTTCTTTTGGATACAGAAGACAAATATGAGCTTAAACCAGAAAAGTCGATATCTTCTAAAATTTTAGAACTTAAAACATTGAAATGGGATGATTGAGGAACTGCTGATCTTTTCTACGTATGACCCAAAAATAATAACATGTCATTTTCGCAGGATTGGAACGCAATCATTCAAATTGTAGAGTATAAAATTGTATTATAAGAATTGGCCATAAAAAAAAATCAAATAAGAGTGATCTTGTCAAGACTGCTCGGCTAAGAGATACCCAGAACCCTGCGAGGAGCCAATATTCCATACTACACTTCTTTAATGCAGCTGAAATTTATGGAATTTAAATCTTGAATACGTTTTCATATAAATGGATTATCTTCATCAATGTTTAACAACCCATTAATAATATGTCTGTAATTTCTAAATCACAATTTCTAGTATTTGAAATAGGTTTTTTTTTATTTTTTAATTGGGGCATGGTTCCAAAATATTATTTAAAATATCTAGTTTCAACGATGTACAAAAAACTATGAAATCTTATAAAAAATCTAAACAAACTGTCAAATTTCAGATCTACCTTTTGTTCTTTGATAGATCTCCGCGTTCACACGGACGGACAGATAGCTATGTCAATTCAGCTCGTCGCGTAATTCAGAATATGAACACCTTATGGGGTCTGCCACGTAGAAGTGGAGAACTAGTGGGCACCATCGATATTCCACGATTTGTTTTCCCGAAATATCGATAGTGACTATAGTACTAGATAATACTATCGACAGTGCCGTTGATAGTGTAGCCCGACAAACAAATTTATTTTCACCAAATATAAGAAATTTATGGTTTATTTCAGCGAAAAGTTTTGATTAAGAAACAAAATAATGTTTACATTTGCTTCTATAAGGCGTGTTGGTGTTTCCGAAATTATTTGGCCCGCCTTGCAGAATGTTCTTTCGGATTCCACGGACGTAGCGTGAACGCACAAATTTGCAGAACAGGCTTTAAATATTTGGAAAGTCATTTTGAATCGACTCATTTTAGATATTATCAAATATTTATGTATAATACATTTTAAGCGATCCATCTGTTTTAAATTGCTTATGTAGAACAAAAGCGGGAAACATTTTTTTAGCCCATTATCGACAAAACAATCGATAGTGGATGGGCCAATATCGGAAGAGTCTGATACTATCGATTGAGATTCGATAGTGCCGAAACATGGATAATGCCGATAGTGCCAGCCATAGTTCTCCACCTCTACCCTCTGCATCCTTCTGACTGTCACAGACACTTTAAGAAAATCATTATACCTTGATTTCTCATTTTCAATGGGAAACTAATATGTATTTCCAAAAAACTCTTTTATCTTGATCAGCCAATTTTTATCAAACATCATTTAGTATTTGACAAATTAATAATCCAAATTTTTCAGCCTATAGTAATTGTGTCACACTAATAACTTTCCAGTTGAGTAAATATTACGAAGTTCCAACTAGCAAATACATTTGACACAATGGCATAAAAATCGCATATTAGGAAAAATGTGTCTAACTTATGTAAACACGTCGATTCACTATATAAGCAATTGAGTTTAGGGTAGAGGTATCATTCGCCAACTGATCTGATTAAGATGGAAGTGAAAACAATAGTACTCAGCTGTGCCCTTTTGGCCATATGCCTTTCATATATGCCTATGAGCGATGCAGTGGCATGCGACGCCAACGGCCTTCCCGCGGGCTGTACCGATTGCACAAACCCCCTTAACGTCGCCGATCCTGACTGCATTGCTCCGGTAACAACACCTCCGCCAACAGTAACGACTGCGCCTGGACCCGAGACCACAACACCAGCAGCAGGAGCAGGCGACACTACGACGGCAGCGTCCGCAGCTGGCAAGAAGATAGTAAGGAAGCGCAAGTGGAAGGTGGTCAAAAAGACTGGCAAGACAACTATCAAGAGGCGCCGTAACGGAAGCAATTGGGGCTTCAAAGGCTAATTGAGTAGATGATAACTGTCCTGTGTATATGATAACTGATCTGACCCACAACTAAGAAACGAAATCAACTAAGTTTATGTTACAAATAGATATAAGAACTTGTTATAATGTGCACATTAAATATACAATCTTCATAGTAGTTATTCTGTAAAATTGGTTAAAGCGTTCTTCTAGCAATAACAGTTCAAAAACCATTGAAAACCTTTAAAATTAAATATTTTTTAGCATTAAAAACGATTTTTATTGAGTCTTGTACTAGGCAACCCTCATATATATTAAACTTCTATGTATATTCTAAGGTAAGTTAATAAGTTACCGTAATACTCTTGGTTCTAAGCATTTATTATGAATGGATTTATTCCTCAAACCTGTTATACGTTGGAGTTTTCAATGATGCTCAAAAAATAAATTTATTCAGATTTGGCGCGTCCCAAACCGCGGACGTCATATAATGATAAATTTGTGAACAAGATCAGCAGATTTCGAACGAAAAGCAAATCTTGCTTAGTTTATTGGATAATCATGCTTTTAGAATAATCAAGAATATAATTTATAATTTATAACAAATCTTTAGAGATTCGTGTGTCTAATCTATAACCTGAATGTTGAATCGCCAAATTAAAGTAGCAGTTAATAAATGCAATACACAACTGAAACAAATGCAATTGTGATTCTTACAATGTGCAAGAATTGACAGATTTGAATGTGCGTGTGCGCACGTATTGGAATAATGCGTTTTCTTAGTGTGAAAAGTGTTTCTTATATTAGCTATCTTTGTTATTTCAATGTTATCTTTCATACTATTCCCCATACTAATCTCTTAAAAATTTTTCTATTTATCTGTGTTATTCATATCTTTAATTTCAATCCATCCATTAATATTGTCAGCTCACAAAAATATCTCGGACAAAATCGTAACATCAACATAGCTTTAATTTGGTTAAAAATTGTTCAGTCATCTGATAATATTGTTGAAAAAGTTGATCATAAATTTATGGTATCCGGCCATTCTTTTTTGCTAAATGATCGGAATTTTGGTTCGATAGAAACTAAAATTAAAAAATCGAATTATTTATACATACCTCAGCATTAATACAATTTAATAGGAGTATGTAAAAAGCAAAACTCATTTTTGGTGGTACAAATGGCTCAGAAAAATTTCATTTCGACAAAACAACTAAAAGATTCAACGAGAAAGGAAAACACCAATGGAGAAGATGTAGTTTAGCTAAAAATTCAATAGATCAGATTTCCAAAAAATTCTCCATATAAGATGTTTCATAAAACTTCCTTAGATGGCAATTCCGAATTCAAAATATTGAACCTCTCCCCTAAAAGAGGAAGACCTAGACCATACGAAAATATTGATTTTCTTCCATTATAAACAACTATTAGACCAATAACAGAAGAAAAACGTAAAGATAAGATGGATTTATGTAAGGATATTTATATCCCCCAATTTTTCACAAACACTTTACTTCCCTAAATATTTACTAATAAATAATTTTTTTTTAACAATGAAATGAGTTTGAATAAAATGCTAATTACTCATTAAAATATTTCCTTGGTATAAGTAATTTATAAAGACATTCAGTTCATTTTGAAAGTGGTATAAGTAATTTTAACCTTTCAAAACCACATTTCCTTTTAAAAATGTTGATGAATTGCACAATTATAATAAATACTTGTTTGTTGGCACAACTTTACTGTAGAAAAATCATATTCCATAATGCAAAAATATTTTTTAATTCAAACTCTAAATACCTCGAAACAAGAAAAATATGACTTATACCACTTTCAAAATCAAGGGATCATATATTTAACAACTACAAATTAAAACTATCACTACATTCCAAAGTCGAACGGGTGTTCCATTTCAAGAACAACTCCTCCTTATCTCATAAAAAAAAACTCCAATCCACTGAACACCGTATTATAAGACGTTTCATCGGTTTTCCTTTTGCCAGGAATGAGGATATTATGAAAGACTTAAAACTCAGATGTGTTATCAATATTATTCAGACTCATCAATCAAACAGCACAATCACTAACCTTTGATACTCTTTATCCTTCCATATACAGAGCAGAATTTGAACATCAAACAAAACCCGCACATCAATTGCGAATTCCATGTACTCATCAATAATTCACGTTCTTCTCAATGATTATTCATTCATCTAGCTCACATCAGTTTACTCTCATATCTTATTATTATTATAACATTGCTCTCACACACAGTTTTAAAAAAAAATAACCTATGTCAATTTATCATCCAGCGCTTTTAAAGTTGCACTTTGAAATAAAACCCTTAAAAAAATTTTAAATAGTAAAAAAAAAATAAAATAAAATATAAAAAAATAAATAAATAAAAAATAAAAATAAAAAAATGCATTCAAATTATCTATCTTTTTCCACACTAATAGATCAACCCATTTACTCTCCTAAAAATTGTAACACAATTAAAAAGATGAGCTGTAATGCCAAGAGTGTTATTAAATTTGGAGTCGATATACAAAATACAGTAAAATATAAATTGTAAACAAGAAAAACTGAATCAAAACTTGATTCAAATAAATCGAAAAATCCTCTAAAATAAATTTAATGTGCTGTAGGCGGACCAATAAAAAAACAGTAACAGTAAAACAGTAAAACAGTAACAGCACTGTTAAAAGACACCTGGTTATGCAAAGAACTGTTCCGTTACTTTTAATGATAACTAACAGCTCTGTTGTGACGCCACAGTTTCAGTTTATGTTGAAACAACACAGCCAGTACCTGCGGACGACGAAGAAAATTTGTCAGAATGCAAATACGCTGCTTTAGGGAAATTATATATATATATATATATATATATATATATATATATATATATATATATTACGCGGTGACAGTTTTCTGATCCCGGAAAACTATTTAAAGAAACATATTAATGAAGCAACTAATGCAAATATAAATATTTAAGCTAAGAACTAATTTTTTAAAAGCAGAACGTATTTAACTTTTAGAATATGAAAAACAATTAGTTTAAGATTTTAAGATTTTTGATTGGTACATTTAAACTATGGAAAAGAAACTTTAAGTTATTCAACAAGAATGTCACCTGTCATCTGGTTAAGAAACAGTTTAGATGAATTAAAGATAAGATAACAGTGATAACAGTGTCAAAACTGCTTGATTTTCATACAACGATGAAAGCGCGCAAACATATTACATAAGAATGACGTCACATTGTTGAATTAACAGGGCGCTTTGCATAACCTACTATCACTCAATCGTGCAATAACAGTAGCAGTAACAGTAGCAACGACAGTAACAATAATAGTAGCTATAACAGTAGTTTAATATCAAATATCATGTTTACGCCCGAAACAATATATTTTATACCATTCTAATTCATCTTGAAACAACAACAATCCAGTGTACTTTTTTCCCCTCAGCTGCGCAAATAACTTTCAATTCTAACAGCTTGAAATTAGAATTTCCCACACTCACTGAGATGGAGTGAGATATAACGATATTTCAGCAGATCATGACTTGTCATGTCTTTCAGCCCATCAATGAAGCCTGCGTTTTTATTGCTTTAGGATATACTAGACGAAGCAACCAATACAACACCCATTCAAGTATCTCCACAGTAGGGTATATCCTAATATCTTTTAATAATAGAGGCTTTTCGTCGAAAATTCCAACTTTTAATACATTCGAAGATTTGCATAGTGGAGCCATTGTAATAAGGATACAAACAAAATTAATTATATTTGGTTGGCATAATACGATCCGCAAATATTCCCACAATTTAGCCACCGTTATTTTATGAAAGTACGGTCGTCTCTCAGTCAGCGCAAACAACTTTGAAAACATAAATATCTATATATTTAATCTGCAGATTCTAACAATATAACAATTTAATATCTATTTCTAATATAAACTTAGTTGATTTCATTTGTTGGCCGTCGGTCATGATCAGTTATCATCTATTCAATTAGCATTTAAGGCACCACTTGCTTCCAGTGCGGTGCCTCGTGATAGTTGTGTTGCCTTTATTTATGACCTTCCTCCACTTGCGCTTCTTTACTGTCTTCGTGCTGGCCGCTGTCGTAGGCTCGGCGCCAGGTGCTGCCGTGGTCACGGGCTCAGGCGCAACCGTTGTTGGTGCAACCGTGGTTGCAACGCAGTCGGGAGCAGCGACGTTAGCTGGATCCTTGCAATCAGTACAGCCCGCGGGGAGGCCGGCATCGTCGCATGCCACTGCATCGCTCATAGGCAGATATGAAAGGCATATGGCCAGGAGGGCACAACTCAGAACTACTGTTTTCACTTCCATCTTATTCAGATCAGTTGGCGAATGATACTTTTTGCTTCAAACGCAATTGCTTATATAGTAACTCAAAATGAAAAACATTTCATAGTTTAGACAACTGTTGGCTATTATGCGATTATAATGCTCATTGCGAACTATGTATGTGTGGACTATTTGGCAAAGCGAACAAAACAAACAAATCAAACAATTGCGCTGAGTGAGTGTCTTGTTTTACTTTGTTTGTCAAAAAAGTGGACAATGGAAATTTACTCAGTTGGAGGCATTGGATATTATTTGAATTATTAATTTGGCACCATAATCCATAAGTGGAAATGTCTAGTCTAATGTCTGTCTTTAATAAAACCAGGTCATAAAAAGATTATGTATGTAATTATAAATATAATAAACTTATTTTATAAAATTAATTATATTAATTTTGAATTTGTAATGCACAGAAAAATATAAGTAGGTAAAACTGTTTTTGCAATAAGAAAAAATAGTTAATTCAAATATTAATATTTATTTTAGTCAGTTTTTATAAATAAATAAAATAAAATAATATATATATGTATATATATATAAATATATATATATATATATATATATATATATATATATATATATATATATATATATATATTTATATATATATATATATATAACAAAATATAACAAAAAACAAGTAAGAGTGCTCTAGTCGAGAATGCTCGACTAGGGGATACCCTGAGCCCTGTGAAGAGCCAAATATCAAATCATTCTACGCATCTTTTATGCATGCATATAAACAACACATACACACACACATATGCACGCAAGCATAAGCGCGCGCTCTGCCAACTACGCAGTTGACGCAGCGACTGCGCTTGGGCTGCAATGTAGGCATTACTATGGAAACTTAATTGCTTAATAACTTTTCTTAGCGATGGACTAACTGCATCAAACTTTCACAACTTATTGATAGCATCCATATGTATGTATGTGCCAAAGCACAAGTCTTTAGTATTTGATTTGCGCTTTTTACAAATAGGGGGCTATTGGGGGCGAATGGGGCGTGGCATCCAAAATCTAAAGATTACGTAATTTCCGTATTCATTGCACGCAACTACACAGCAAATTTGAAATCTCTAGCTCAAACGATGTACCAACCACGCCTTAAAAACACATTAAAATTATCGATAAATGCTCATAAAATCGAAATGGAATGAGTTATCGGAAATATTTTATAAACTTGTGCAGCGTATGGTATTATCGAGTATTCATGTAAAATTTCAAGTCTCTACGTTGCGTACTTAAAAATATCTCGGCGTTCACACGGACGGACGGACGGACGGACGGACGGACGGACGGACGGACGGACGGACGGACGGACGGACGGACGGATGGACAGACGGACAGGGCTATATCGACTCGTCTTGTCGCGCTGATCAAGAATATATATACTTTATGGGGTGTGGCACGCCTCCTTCTGCCTGTTACATACATTTTCACAAAACCATTATACCCTGATTTCCCATTTTCAATGGGCTCAGGGTATAATAAAATTCACACGAATCTATCGCAAAATTTTGTAGCTCTAGCTATAAAGATGTAGGAGATATAATTTTTAAACATATTTCTGAAAACGTTTAAAATCGATAACGTTACAACAAAAATAGTCATCAAATTTACTTAATAACCGTGACCTGTGCGTGCTATACTCGCACCCACCAAAAAATTAAGTCTCTAGCTAGTTTAATTCCTGAAATCGACGCATTCAAACATACGGACAGACGGGTGGACAGACGGGTGGACAGACGGGCGGACAGACGGGCGGACAGACGGACGGACAGAAAGACGGACAGGGCTAAATCGACACAGCTCGTCGCCCTGATCAAGAATATATATAATTTGTGGGGCTTACCACGCCTTCTTCTGTCTGTCACATTCATCTAAAGCATTATACTTTGATTCCCCATTTTTATTGGGTTCAGGGTATAAAAATAAAGCTTCACCACTTTTGATAAGAAATAAAAGTTTAAAAAATAATTTTGGGAAAAAAACAACAACGGGTTCTCAATTTATTTCCAGTTTTAGGCTTTTGTTCAAAATATTGTTCACATAAAAAATAAATAAATTAAATAATAAATAAATAAATTAATTAATTAATAAACAAAATAAATAAATAATTTACTTAAAAAATAGAAAAATAAACATAAATATAGTGGCGTCTCCCACGCCACCTTCTGCCTGCTGCAATGAGAAAGTTGTAGTCGGGCACCATCCTCATTCTTGATCTGAACACTTCCTGCACCAAAACATGCATAGATAGAGTTTATTTTAGTTTGCTACACCTCAAGAGGTATAAATAATAAAAAATAAGTAAACAATATCAAATTTTTAAAGAAAAGGTAAACAATATCCAAGTTTTAAAAATTTGCCACGGTCCGGGTGGACGTAGACATATAATTTTTGTTTACCAATCCTTAGGAATTTACAGCAACGTTACTATAAATTTTGGGTCTAAAAATGTGAAAATAACAGTATTTGCGTGATCCTGCGCCCTCAAAAGGCAGCAGACGAGCTCAACAGTAACTTAATTTTAGAGTTTCAAGCTCTAAAACTTCAGAAGATATAGATTTTTATGGCTGCCCACTAGCACATAATGCACAAAACCAATATACTCTTTCACTCAGTGAAAAATTATAAAAGTACCACGATCACATATGGGTTGTATGTTTAATTGAGCTTAAATACAAAAAGGTTTCTGAAATTGGAAAATTGTATTCAATAGTGATTAGGCTCTGTATTCTGATCAAAAAGATATTCCTTATTTTTTCAGTATATTTAATCTGCAGATTGTAACAATTTAACAATTTAATATCTATTTCTAATATAAACTTAGTTGATTTCATTTGTTGGCCGTCGGTCATGATCAGTTATCATCTATTCAATTAGCATTTAAGGCACCACTTGCTTCCAGTGCGGTGCCTCGTGATAGTTGTGTTGCCTTTATTTATGACCTTCTCCCACTTGCGCTTCTTTACTGTCTTCGTGCTGGCCGCTGTCGTAGGCTCGGCGCCAGGTGCTGCCGTGGTCACGGGCTCAGGCGCAACCGTTGTTGGTGCAACCGTGGTTGCAACGCAGTCGGGAGCAGCGACGTTAGCTGGATCCTTGCAATCAGTACAGCCCGCAGGGAGGCCGGCATCGTCGCATGCCACTGCATCGCTCATAGGCAGATATGAAAGGCATATGGCCAGGAGGGCACAACTCAGAACTACTGTTTTCACTTCCATCTTGTTCAGATCAGTTGGCGAATGATACTTTTTTCTTCAAACGCAATTGCTTATATAGTAACTCAAAATGAAAAACACATCATAGTTTAGACAACTGTTGCCTATTATGCGATTTTAATGCTCATTGCGAACTATGTATGTGTGGACTATTTGGCAAAGCGAACAAAACAAACAAATCAAACAATTGCGCTGAGTGAGTGTCTTGTTTTACTTTGTTTGTCTAAAAAGTGGACAATGGAAATTTACTCAGTTGGAGGCATTTGATATTATTTGAATTATTAATTTGGCACCATAACCCATAAGTGGAAATATCAGCATGTGGGAAAAACAGGTCATTTAATTGCCCTTATTAAGATATATTAATTGCGGCAGACTAGTTAGAAAAGTACAGATATAATAAAAAATAAAATATAAAATATAATTTTGTAATAGATTTTCGTAAATATTCGTGTTCTGCTCTCCGTTTGTTAGATTTAAAGTTATTTCTTCAGTGCTTTCAAAATTTTTAGTGGTATTTGGTCTATTGTAGGGCTGAAGTTTTGTTAACTCACCAATGGACGTTAACGTCACTTTTATGCTCCCATTTCAAACGACCCGCTCAAGAGCCTCATTTAGTACATGTTAGTTTCCATCTACAAATGTTTGTGTGTACGTCTGATTTATTTCACATTTACATTTGGCCTTGTATGTGTGTTAATGTTGACGTACAGCAGAATCCAATTACACTCAAATTTACACACACTGCCGAAACAACTACTAAATGTGCGTTGTACAATCCGAAATGTGACCAAATACGTTTAGAGCTCGAAATAGCTCTGAACAGATCTTCAGTCAACAAGCTTATAAGCATCATAAAATATTAAGCCATATTAATAAATAAATTTTTCAAAAAGTGTATACTGCTCCTAAAATAAAATATTATTTCGTTAAAAGTCTATATAAAAATAATATAAAAATAATTTAAAAATTTTCGGTCTTAAAAGGGACAGAAAAATCTTCAAATATTTATTGTAAACAAATTAAACAATTTGTTGACAATAATATGATCAAGAATATACATTATTTGGCTGGATCGAATGCTTGCGGCTACTTTTTGCATACAGTTCTCTTTCTAGACTTTACAAATACCACATTCAATTTTCTAAATTACTAAACAATTAAAACATAAAATATTATTAATTATATTTTTAGATTTAATACTCACTTCACATTCGATGCACTATTAAAGTTTTCTCGTTAGATAGCACATTGTTACCGAATTTACAACCTATAAATCTGCAAAAATAAGAAAAATATGTCTTAATTAAATGGTATCGTTGTATTGGCCTTAAGGTCTATCTGTCACAAAAAATCAAACTTTATGAAAACTATTATTTTTCTCTGTTAGTCCCGGAACCTTTCAGACCAACACCATATATTTTCTATTAATTCTGATCGATTCAGCGAGCGTGCCGATCACAAAAATAAATAAAATAAGCAAGCATTGCCAGATGAATGTAACAAAATGCAAAAATCAAATTGAAACAGTTACAGAAAACCACAAAGACTTGCAATTACGAAATAAAACCTTTGGGGTGCATTATGAAATGTCCAGCAGACACGAAAAACAGCACGCACCATAACAGTCTACCAATAAAGTTTAAATTACCCAGACGAAAGGCTGCCTCAGAAATAGGATTACACTGATTTAATTGTACAAGTTCAAAATTTTGACTCTATATATATACTGTAGATGTTATACTATGTTTCGATCTGTCAATATATAGAGAAATATATATTATATTATATAAATAAATATCCATATCCATTCTCTCCCCCACTCCCTCTCGGAGGGATCCCGTTTCCTTTCTCTCTTTCCTCTCTCTCTCTCTCTCTCTATCCCTCTCTCCCTCTATCTCTCTTTCTTCCTCTCACTCTATTTCTCTCTCTCTCTCTCTTTCTGCTTCTCTCTTTCTGCTTCTCTCTTTCTCTTTATCTCTCTTTCTCTTTTTCTCTCTTTCTCTTTTTCTCTCTTACTCTTTTTCTCTCTTACTCTTTTTCTCTCTTTCTCTTTTTCTGTCTTTCTCTTTTTCTGTCTTTCGCTCTTTCTCTTTTTCTCTCTTTCTCTTTTTTTCTCTTTCTCTTCTTCTCTCTTTCTCGTTTTCTCTCTTTCTCTTTTTCTCTCTTTCTCTTTTTCTCTTTTTCTCTCTTTCTCTGTAGTCAAGGTCCTGTAATAAAAGCTTGAAACATCCTGTCTCTAAGACTCTGGAAACGTGAATAAATTCCTTTGCCCATTTCGGCAGTGGACCTATCCCAAATAACTCAACATTTCTTAAACGAGGGTATGTAAATACTAAGTCTCTCTACCAACATCAAAGTTTTACATATTGAACACAACGAATATGCTCTTTAAACATTGTGAGCGAGCAAAGTCTACGCTCACGAATCGGTGTGAATTTGCTAAACAAAACAGGACATTTACATGCAGACGGGCAGGCGAGCAGAAGAGCAGACGAACAGAGGAGCAGTAGATGCCTCTGAATAGTTAAAACATGCTGGAAAGCTGTAGTACATTACTGTGGTAACTGCGAGGATGCTAATGTCTTTTAGATAATCGCTGGCATGCGGTGCCCTTAGACGCCAGTTGGCATATTAAACAAAATGGCGTCGACAGGCGCACACACACACATAAACAAAAGTACACACGTACACACTTAGCAGCAGCAGCAACAGCAGCTTAGTCGAGTCGAACGCCTAAAGCTATGCTAACATTTTCATGCCATTTGATTTTACTTTGCTTCGTTATCTGCCACGCCTCCAAGCGCCACTCGCCCCGGGCAGCCTGGCAACACATGTCCTTGCAGCTGCCACTGCTGCCGGGTAAGGCTGGAGCCAAAGCAGCGCCTAGGCTATTAGGCTTATCGTTTTCATAATTTACTAAAAATAATAAGCAAACCGGGATTTGTCTGTTATGGATTTGTTCACATGTGGCAATGCCAGCGGCCAACTAATGCTCAGATTATGGCCAAAATGACCAGAGCACCGTGGGCAACAATGAGGTCATACAGGTTGTGCACAGCAATCGAATCAATACCAATCGTCCGCAAATACCAAACGCAAAGTATGTGTGAATATTATATAACAATTTACTTGGAATTCTCTTATTGTTTGCGGAAATTCTCAATAGAGAGTTGGGAAATCTAGGCTAATATAACTTTTGGCCAATAGGTGAGATGCAACAAGTGATGTAGCAGTATACAGCTGCTATAGATCTATTTCTCTGGAATTCCTGGCTAAATGAGATCCAAGATACTTCAAAGTATTCAAAATTATAAACAGAATCGGAGAGGTGGCAAAAATTACTTAAATTCCAAGGCGACCAGGCTTCTGCCTACTGCAGTTCAAAGAACCTGAAGACCTACTGGGCAGAGTCTCACCTAAAATCTATTAAAAATCCCCTTGAGCTATATTTGATATAATTGCACTCTACTATCTTTAGATTATATTATATTATATCTTATTTTTATTAGATTATATCATATTATTATTATATATTTTTTATTTTTTATTTTACTATGTTGTACCGTGCTTTCTTTCTTCCATAGCTTAAAAAAAATGTAATTAATTAATTTAAGTTTAGATTAATATCCCATCAAATTAGAAAATTTATAAGTTGACATATCTGTAATCTATACATATATTAATTTATTTTCTCTTATAAAATATATATTTTCTCTACTTGTAATCAACATTTCAACTATAAACAACATTAGCTAAAAACAAACTTCAAAATTATTCATTCGAGAGAGTATTCCAATTTGGTATCCTAATGATACGCTTAACCCAAATGAGTTTTGGCATTTTAGCCAAAGTCAAATGCTGCGCTCTTTGTTAAGTGATTTTAAAGGCAACAAATGGCCAAAAAGGTCAAGTGGGATTAATTAGCTTTACTGGCTTGGCCAAAGCCTTTGTTTTGGTCGCACATTTCATTGTTGCCAAATTAGTTTTTTTTCTTAACGTCTGCTACAAAAGAATTTAAATAAATTGTTTTGGAACCGAAATTAGTACGTTTTTTAAACTCAGTTTCATTATGAAGATATAGAGTATTTACATATAGAGAGGATATATAGAGAGATTTAAAAAAAAATATAGAGATTTCCAATCTGAAAAAGCTGAATTGAAAGATGAAACTTGAAGTCCTTTTTGATCACACAGTTTATTAGAGTTGAATGAATGAAAAAAGACTTTTTTTATAAATTGGTTTTGTTCAACCGGTTTATATTTGACTTTCATATGTTTAAATACCAAGCAGAACATTTAGCAAATTAATTTTTTATGCAATTTTCATTTAGATTTATGAAATGAAATTGTTGAACATATTCTATGTATGATATTTAAGCACCAAGCCCATTTGGCAAATGAAATTTACAAATAAAACTTCCATAGAATTTTTATTTATTTATAGTTATGAAATATAGTTGTTGAACATTTTATATATATCGAGATCCGTACTCTTGAAAATATTATAAACTTGTATATTTTTAATTGAATTTTGTTTGGAAACCACCAAGTATTATAAAAGTAATTGCATTCAGCAACAGAACTAAGCTGTTTGGCAGCAAGAAACTTAACTGCTCGTACCCCATAGGCTGGCTTAAGCGCGTGCCACACTCACACATTATATTTACTAAATATTTTACAATAATCAAGTGCAGCAATCAGAGCACTCACAGCTAACCCGAAAGAGATAAAAATCAAGAGAGAGAGAGAGAGAATGTAGTTGGTTGCGACTATGGACCAATAAAATATGCATGACAGAGCATCCAGTGAAATCCTCAACAAAGCTGACATGTAATATGTATTGTGCGAGCGTGTGTGTGTGGGCGAATACTTTTTGAGTGTGTGGCAACATGAAACAAGCATAGACGCACAATCACACACATACCCACACAGACACACACACATATGCACGCAGCGCGCATACAAAGCAGCCTGATCAAATATTTATGGAGATAAAAATACACGGCAAAGGCGCATAAAATTACTTAAGTGTGAATTTGAGCTGAATGAAAATGCAATGCGGTGCGAGCATTTAACAGGTAGCAGCCGTAGCGTAGCTAACTAATTTCGCAAACTGGTCAAAAAATGCCGCAGCTCTGATTTATTGTTGGCCCCAGTGCTCGGCTACAGCTCCTGTGCTGAAATGAATTATGGCCGGGGCGATCAGAGGCTGCTCCTTTCAGTTGGCCAGCTCAAAAGAAGCTTAACTCGCTCGCTCTCGCCCTCTCACTTTCTCTCTCTCTCTGTCTGTGCTTCGCCAGCCGTTTTCATCTGGCAACTTAATGTCAACCGTATACGCTCGGGTATTATGCAAATATTTGTATCCAAGTGTGAGTGCGTGTGCGTGCGTGTGAGCCATTTTTTACGGGCTCGGTCTTAACTGGATCGTTTCATTTGTTTTCCAGTGCTCTGCATGTTTGCCTTTGCAGTTAGTTTATGTTTTATTTTTAATACTTCCTGCTGACAGTTATGAAGTACTCTTAATGCCAATAAGTCTTTGATTTTGTGCTATTTAAGTCCACTTCTCTGTCAATTACACATATATTCTTCATGCGCTATTAAAATACAACTTAATTGCCTTTGCCGGCTGAGCTTTGGCAAATGAATTGAATGCCGCATTCTATAGTTGATTTGAAATATATTTGATTTCCACTTGAGCGTGCAGAGCATATCCCAACCACGGTCCATGGCTGGAGCACACAACAAACGCTTGACCACATTTGCATAACCACACAAAAACCATATCATGCTCTATTTACATAACCCGACTGGGCTACTCTTGCACTCCATTGAAACTTTTGGCCAACCAACAGCATCAAGTATACGTCATGTATGCGAAACTCGAATAAAATAGAATAGCCACAAAATGCAACAAAAACCAAAATACAACAAAAAATTGAAAATGAAAAAAAATACGAGAGAAATACTAAAATGTTGCTAACGGCCATTAAGTGCAAATAGCTGAGTGCCAGCAGCCACAGTGGAGCACAGTTTCGAAAGTTGTTTCAAATGCACTTGAGCATGTTGCAGAGCGAGTTGCA
The DNA here is from genome assembly GCA_035045145.1 of Drosophila meridionalis. Taxonomy (NCBI): domain Eukaryota; kingdom Metazoa; phylum Arthropoda; class Insecta; order Diptera; family Drosophilidae; genus Drosophila; species Drosophila meridionalis. The sequence goes on from JAWNPG010000031.1 coordinate 10,553,922, forward strand.
TGCAACTCAAGTGGACAACTCGTATCGAAGAGCTATTACAAGCCTGAGATGGCCAACAAAAGTTCTTTCACTTGGGCCACAACTTTTCCAAAAAGAGTTCAAAAATATGTGCAAAGAAATTTGTATAAATGGGCGAAACTATGCAAAAGCATATTGCGTGCTATGTACATACATAACATATTTCCTCCCACATTTCACACTAGAAATATGCACTATGCACACAAACATACACACACACACATGCATCTATCTATCAAGCATAAGAGCCACAAAAACTATAAATAAAACTTAGGAATAGGGGTGGTAGAGAGTAAACAGAGTAAAGCAGAGAGATCCAACTAGAAAAAGCTCTTACGATGTCCGCGTTCAATGACTAAAGCTTTAATATGGTAATTTACAATAATAAAAAATAATAATATTATACCACAAATTTTTATAAAATATAAATAAAAAACAATAGTAATTATTATAATAATTTGATAATAATAATAAAATATAGTTTGATTAAATTGCTATAGTAATATAAATTTAAAAAAAAAAAAAAAAAAAAAAATTTTATTCAATAACTATAATAAAAGTTAATTGTTTATTTATATAATTATCTAATGTATAATAATACATTATTTAATAATATATAATAAAAAATAATAATAATAATTTAATAGTTTCAATATTTTCAAGAATGTCTACTTAAGAAAACAATACTATTTTCATATTTATGTCCGACTTTACTGAGTTTAATCTTCATATCATCATCATCTTAAATATTAATGATTTATGTATTATTTAATCAAAAGCACTAAAAATTATTAACTAATTCAAAATTGTATAAAACTTGAATATAAATACAAAACTAGAGCTTAAGGATGGTTAGAGATATTATTAAATAACTGAAGTTTGATCAAATATTAAATCGATTTTTTGCAAATCGCTTATCGATTATGGGAAAGAACTTGAATCTGCGAATATGGTGTCATAGAGATACCTCATATAAATATATAATGGACTTTATTGGAGCTGAATCCATACGGTTGAATATTAGTTATTGTTAATGATACTTAATTTGCTCAGCGTTTAGTATAAGACAAAATGCAAATAACACATGAATTTAAAATATTTAAAAAAATATATAATTTATATACATACAATTTACAAATAATTTGTTAGGTATTTTCAGTAAACTTGCATCTAATTGTTATAGACTGACGCAGACGGAACGACAGTAATAGATCGACGAGGCTGTTGCTATACATAAATAACATATATAACCTTGAAGTATCTGCTTCTGTGTGCCTGTTGGCAACATTTCTACAAAATTCCAATTTCCGCTTATTCATAGCAATGTTTTACATCAAAATATATTTCTATATATTCAGACAAGATTTATTAGAATTATTTTAATTACTTCCAAAACTAACTAAAATAAATTCATCACAATTTAGTAATCATTCTAATAGCAACTGTTCAACACGTTGTCACATCGACTTCTTGGATGCCATAAAAGGTTGTCAGAAAAGATTTATATAAGGTCTTTTGTATGCTGATAAAGAGTCTTAAGAAAGGAAGTGAGAGCTGTGATACAAATTGCTTTATTATTTTATTTATTTGCTTTATTTATCAAGCAAATTCTGTCAACTGATACGACGCCTAAAAAGATTCCATGTCCTGGATCTCCCAAATAGACTATAAATAAAATAGGTTTTTTGTAAATATATATATATGTAAATATATGGATTAAGCTCACTGGAGCTTAAACCATCCGGTTAGTTAGTATAGTATTTTAAACAATTTGCTTATTGTTATAAAAACAGATTGCAAATAAATAAATGAATAAAAAAAAAAAATTGAATTTTCAATTCATTCTGACATTTCAAGACATCGCTGCAAAAAAATTATGAAATAATTGTCACAGGTATGTAATAAAATTTTGTTTATAGAATTTTCTGTTGTTATATATAGTTGTGGATAGAGAGTATGTTACGATATATAATTATATAACTCTTTCAAAAATGTTGTATATAATGCGAAAAAGAAAAACAATATATATATATATATATATATTTATATGCTTAAAATTTAGCTAAAATTTAGCATAAATATAAATAATTGAATTTAATATTAATTGCATATTTTAAATACATATAATAATTAAAAAATTATATTAATTACAAAAAAAAAAATTAATAAAATACATGTATAAGAGAGATTAATAATATTTTCTATATTTTTGGTATTATAAATATTAATAATAATACAACAAAATATAAAATGCCTAGCTTTTTGCTTCAGCTAATGCTAATACAGATAAAGAATTTATGTATAGGATTGCATCTATTTCAGTGTGAGTATGAGTTAGGAGAATGTTTATCATATTGCTTATATATTTTTTACTAAAAATAGAAAGTATTCATTTAAAACTCTGACAGAAACCAAGTAGAAATTTAATGAATCCCAAGGCAAAATATTCGTCAATATCACTTAACAAACAAAGAAAAAAGACAATGTGCATCAAGATTTTTTGGGCAATTATTCATGCTTTAATTAAATTGCGTACACGCCATGTGTGACACAAATTAAATTTACCCCCGAAACAACAGGCACAGACGCCGCTGCAATTCAACTGCCATAACATTGGGCTAAAATAAAAATTTACTTTCAACAATTTTTATAAGACCAACATCAGCAGCAGCAGCAGTGGCAGCAGTAGCGGCTGCGGTTGCCTGGCTCAGTGCTTCATACAAATTAATGTGCTACGGTCTCTTTCATGGTGTGTTTCGCTCTCTATGTGGCTGCTGTCCCGTCCTAGCACGCTGGCACGCATGTCCTTAGGGCTATTTGCTATGCCTTGTGCATTAATTTCATGCTTTAATGCTCGTACACACATAAACAGGCAAACACACGCACACAAATACATTAAAACATGTTGACGTCATAAGTGGTGCGTGGAAATAGAGAGAGAGCGAGAGCGAGTATGAGAGGGAAAGAGGAAGATGTAGATACTAGAAGTGTTGGCGTCAAAACGATTTGTCGTCTAATTGCGGTAGATTTTCACCACTCGCTTGTGTGTTATACACCCACACACATATACACACACACATTTATGGCTAAATATCTGTTTGTGAGTGCTCCACTAATAGAATTTGAATATTTCATGTGGCATTGCGCATAATTATGGCTAAACATTCAACGGTTAGTTAGTTGCGCTTTGTTCTGCTCAAATTAACCACAAATTCATAATTCATAATTCATTTTGTTTACTTGAATTGCGAATATTTTCGCTAAGAAAGGTAGCACGCTACATCAAAGTAAAGCTAGAGCCCATAACTGAGCTTAACCCGGGCTAACGTATAAAATATAGTTACATAACATACTAGCTATTGGGCAGAAAGAAAAAAAAAATGATATGTATATATACATATATACATATGGGCGGGCATTAAGAAAATCCTAGCGCTAAGCCGATGGAAATCAAATTGTGTTCCAACAGCTGCCCGAGCCGAAATATAAATAAATACGTAAAAAGTCTATAAAAATACAATAAAAAATGAACCTATGTTTATATATTGCAGCCGCACAGTGGATGAAGTACATAGAAAATTTTAATGAATTTTCAGTTTATTTAAACTAAGTTTACACAATCAACTAAATAATCGGGAAAACATAGAAAATACAACTTAAATTTCAGCAATGGACGAAGCTAATAAAATGATTATAATAAAATTAATTATAGTATGGGTTTAAACCTGTCTTAAAATTGAAGCCCTGAAATAAGTTCCTAACTTGATGGTCTCATTTTTTTATTTATTTTATTTATTTATTAATTTATTAAACCGCTCAAACTGAAATAAATTGTTTGCTTAACTTGAAGCGTAAAGCTTTCTACAAATACAATTATACAAAGCATACAAAAGTGTGCCACTTAAGCTGAACATATGACTAACAATGTTTGTTCTATAAATATAAAAATGAGACCAAATTCACTCGACCTTCCGAAAACACATACTATCTAGAACAAGAAAGAAAACAATATTTGAGCGAAGCCAAAGCCGAAGCGTCAGCAAAAGTCTTTAAATCAAAAATAAAAAATAGGTACATAAAACTGATTTGATAAATTGGAATACTAGTTCATAGAATCGCACAATCACAGAATAAAAATTTAATCTAATGCATATACGTACCACACAGACCATCCTAATGAAACATGTGAAACGTGCTGAATGAGGTATAAGCAATACTGAGCAAGGAACGATTCGGACACCTAACAAAGTAGCAATCAAACAAACTGTACCCCCACTCCAGCATAATTGATAGAATACTCTGATAGAGATTCTTCTCTCAATACCTATCCACACTTCTTGAAATTTTTATTTCAATATTAAGAGCATTTCTTTACCTTGTCTGAAGAACAAACAAGTCAAACTTGACAAGCCTATCCAATATTCTATCACAGAAACCTAGATTATAAATAAACATAAAAGAAAACAAACAAATAAAAAATTTTTGAGCGCTAAAATAACAAACTAACGCTAAATAAATAAATCGGAAAGTCTCAATTTATTTGATCAATTGATTAACGCTCATTGTGAGAATGTTTGTCAACTTTAAGCATTCTTTCAGGTGTGCTAACAGCCTACCCAACAATTGGTAAATATTATAAAAAAAATTCCCACAAGTGTCGGTTTTTGACAATCGAAAAACAGTAGTTCAAATAAGCTATTGTAAATACTATCCGTCTTCTTTGTTCGGTCTATATTTCTTAGGTAGAAACCAAACCTAGTTTAAAAAAAATTCTACTTTTTCTCTTAGAACTTTTTTTTAAAGAATATTAAATTGGTCTTTAAAACTTCAGGCACTCTAACTTACTTAACAAGAGACTTTTATTATGTCATACATTTCAAGTCATTTTCAGCATATCCCGCCTCACTGTGCACTGCAGCTAGAGCTTAGTCGCATGTGTGAGCGGCAATGCTGTTGCTGGTCAGTAAGTTGATTTTATATGCAGGCGCTATGAATTTTATTATCGCATAAAAATAAAAAAATAAAATAAAATAAAATCCAGACAAAAAAATACAAAAAAAAAAAAATATACAAAAAATGGAGAATGGGAAATTTTTTGGGGTTTCGAGAAAAAATTGCGAACGCTAAAGGCCAGCGCGAGAGAATGTCCAGGGCGCTCGTTATCAGGCACTTTGTCTTTGGTGGCATTGGGGTTTTTCTAAACTGCATTTTAACGACTCCCTGGACGAGGCCAACAAAAGTAAATTTTACCACACACACACATACATAGGGAGAGATATATAAACTGCTCTCACACATGTGTGTGTGTGTGCAGTCACATACGAGAAATATTTTTGGTAAGTGGTGTAGAATATTTTTAACGACACAGCGGGCGACGCAGGCCGTTTGAGCGCCTAATGAAAATTGATTTAGAAAAATTGAAAACTTCCTCCTTCATTCAAGTTGACCAATTTTTCTAAAAATAAATTCACTTTAGCACTAACGTGCTCATTTACAATATTGCAGATGCCTCTGGGCAAAGGGTCCACAAAGATTTCAATACTACAAAGCGAGCATTAATCATTTGAGTTTAGGTTGTTCTATTTCTTCCATTTCTTACGTTTTCACTCATGTCTGTTTTGTGCTGAGCATAATAAATGTCGCTATTCACATTTTTAAATGTGACACAAATGTCTTTTATGTTCCTCAGCTTGGCCATTAGTCCGAAAGGGCAAATCGCTCGACTGTCACAAATTGAGCCAGCTTAATAAATTGCACGAAAAAGGTTGTCAATGCTCATAAATATTGACCCAAAACAGATTTCGAGCACACATAATTTAATAAATATATAAATATATAGAGATAGATACATATATAATATTTATTAATAAATGGCCATTTATGCAATCATAAATAAACACACGCCTGGAAATAAACGCGAATAAAATCAGCTGAAATTCCGTTTATGTAGTTTTTCCATTATTATCATAATAATTGTAGGCGATTATAACGCTTTAGGCGCGTGAACATAAATTTCAGCTTAATCGCAATACAATTAATTTAGTTGAAGTCTTTTTTTATGCATTTCCAATAAAACGTTTAATATATGCAGCTTTTGGCTTCATTTAATACGAAGGCTTCAGTCACACTTTGACTAATCCAAAATGACTTCATATATTATACAATTAAAGTAAATAAATTTAAGAGCAATATTAAATCATATTCATAGCTATTAATCTATGTTTCACACTGTCTTGTACATGTTTTGATTGCGCAAGAATTTTAATGAATTCACTTTGAGCATGAAACTTTGCAATCAAACAAATATGAAGATGAGCTGATGCGAACATGACTTTGAATATCAATTTAATTAAATTGCAGAAATTAAACAGAGTTAAACTATAAAAACGAAAGTGACTTAAGAAGTCGAAAATTCTAAGTTAAGTTGAAGTAAACTTCTAGTTTCAGTTGACAGAGCGTCATTGCGAAATTAGGCTAAACGCAGGCACATTATTCACACGTTTAATAAAGTAATTAATTGTTATAATCGTAGGAAAAAATCATTATTTATATGTAGCATCAACAAATATTTGTAAATATATTTTATTTTATTCACCACAAAAAAATATTAAACAGCTGCTAAGTTGTTTGTTAATATCGAGCATTTTTTTTTAATTTTCGTAAAAAAATTTCCCAACTCATCCATTTTTCCCCCAATACCCTAAAATATAAATTTTATGTTATTTTTGTAAAATTCTGAAATTTTTCGTTTTAATATTTCATATTTTCATTTTAAATATTTTAAATTTAATTTAATTTAAATAAATTTGTTTGAATTAAATTGTTTTTTTTTTTTTATATTATATTATTTATATTATATTATATATTATTCTAATTTCTTAATATTGTCTATTTTGTTTTTCTAATTATGAAAGCGAAAAAAAATATGATAATGAAAATTCAACTAATAAACATAACAAAAAATCAAATTAATTTGGCCATCGAGTTGGTTTTATTTTTTAAGCACTCAAATCAAATTTTATGTGCAAATACCTAATTATTTTCTAGATAATTAATTGTATATTATAAACGATTACTCCCAATAAAATATATTAAAAAAAAAAAAATTATAATAAAAAAGAAAAGTTTAAATTGTATTAATTGAAGTTTATTATTCACATCATTTTTTAAAAAATTTAATTGATGATAAACAAAAAGTTGATTATTGTTTTTATTAAAGTTCATTATTGAATTAATTATTATTATATATATATTTTTTAATTAATTTTCTACACTTTCTTCTTTTACCCATCTTTAATTTATTCACATATTTTATTTTTCTTTTATTTTAATTTGTATGCTTTAATTTAAGCAGAATCAAAAGTTAACAATTGGCAAAATGTTCATGCGCATTTTATGCAAATTGGTAAAAGATTTTAGCCAAAAATTGAGCGATAACTGGATTTGCTGTATGGCAGAAACAATTATGCGCCTCTTTCAAGCGTCGCCTATCACAATCTGCATAAATTATATGAAAATTCATTTGAAAAACTTTTTCATTGGCACAAAACAAAAACAAATCAGAGAAACAAAAAAAAAACGATGAACTTTTATCAAGCATCTCAGGCAAAATGACAGGCACCGAAAATGTTGTGCAAATATTTAAACAGCGAGCGGCGGACAATTCATTTCATACTCCGGGATTAGTAGCGGGGACAGATGGGCGTGGTGCATGCAAGCGTATAATTCAATTACGGCGAAAAGCACCGGAAAACAGCAATAGTCAAAAGCCGAAAGAGCGCGAATTCAAAAATTGCAATGCCAGCCGCAACAGAGAAGGAAAGAAAAGAAAAAAAAAACCATGCAAAAATAGTTGGCCCAAAGAGAGCCAAATGCGCAATATAAAACGCTGGGCCACTTGAGCATATCATTGGCCAGACTACTGCGAGCCTAAAGAGAAGCCCCAAAGATTAAGGCAAGCCGCAAACAGCAACAACAACAACAACAGCCATTGGGAAAACCATAACAACTGAAGAAGCGTTGAACGGACGCCGTCATGGTCATCGTTCAGTGTCCAGGGAGCTGATGTGAGCCAGCCATATTTGCTATGTAAATAATTTAAACCGGAAATGACGTAGATTATGTGCCAGCAGACGGAAGTCACTCAGGCCCCGCCAGCACAAGGCGCTGACCGAAGCGAATGGAACCACAGCAGCAGCAAAAAAAAAAAAAAAATCAAGCACGAAAAACGAATACGAATTTGCAAACAATAGCCAACCCCGACCTCTCGGCCAGACCAGAAAGAGGCAGCATTTTTGCCGTTATTTGCATTTTTCTAGCCAACAACGATTTTCTCTCTCTCTTTGTGCTTACCAAAATAAATTCAAATTACAGCAAACCAGGACTAACACAGAACACAGAAAGAAAAAAATAAAATAAATAAATATAAACAAGCAAAAAATTGTCCATGATGCGCATTTTTTTGCTCTTTTTTCGTATTCTGTTAAGTTCGGCATTTCTTTTATATGCAGATTGCTTAATTTACCGTTAGGCGCACAACTATTGAAACAGCAAAATGATATAAGCACGGGTGTATGGGTGTGCATGTGTATGTGTTGGTGTGTTTGTCCGTATTGTTAGTTAGTTAGCTCTTCAATTTCGCATGCTGTACTGGAGGGTATTATTATTCATTTGTTAGGTTTTTTTTTTAAATTCTTTCTATATCGACATACAGTATATACATATATTCAGTTTCGGGAAGTCTGGTATGACTTGAAGCTTTAATTTTCACATATGCACATGTTATTAATATGCATGTAAATATTTGAATTTATTAGAAAAATCAATACTTTAAAGTTTTTTTTGTTCTTAAATATGAAATGTGAGAATCTAGTCTCTATAGATATTTCCTTCACTATTTGCTATAAATATTTTGTGAGCATAGGTTTTACATCATATGCATCAACTAGCTTATGCAGCCGAAAGATCTGCTCGCCCATTCTGAAGAATAAGCATAGAACAGTAAATATTTGATTTATATATAATAAAAGAAATCATCTCATTAAATAAGATAGACAAACAAAAATAAATTTAATAAAATAGTAAATATTATTCAATATAAATAAATAAAATAATAAAAACAATAAATAAATAAATAGAATAAATAATAATATTTAAATTTTAATAATAAAATTAAACAAAAATAAAAAAGAAATAATATATAATAAATATAAAAAAATTAAATAAATATAACAAAGTATAAAAAATAAATAAATATTAAAACAAATTAACAAATAAAGTAAAATAAATATAAAAAAGTAAGATAAAATAAAATAATTAAAAACAAGAGTGATCTAGTCGCGACTGCTCGACTAGGAGATACCCTGAGCCCTGTGAATCGAATGGGGCGTAGCATCCACAATCTAAAGATTACGTAATCTCCTTATTCATTAAATAGTCTTGTATTATGTTTTCTAGTTAATTTATACAAATTATACACCTAACTATAAATTGCTAAAAACACAGCTATATTTTAAACAACTCAGAGTTGGAGGCGAAGTCGAAGTGCTAGTCTATTTGAGTCAGTCTTCACACTCGATCATCAGGCGACCAATCAGAGCACTTTCTGCTGCTGCTGCAAGAAGCAACTCTTCTGATCTTCATCTGCCTCTATATAGGGCAGCGAGACTACCACTCGAAGTCGAGCTTGACTATTAAGCCTCTCACTTACTCAATCTCTATCAGTTAGCGACCAGAGTATTTTCTGCTGCCTCTGCTGCATACATATGCAAACTAATATCTCCTCTTCAGAACCTTAACTCTTTTTCAGCTCTTCTACTCTCTTTTCTTATTGATTAAAAACGAATTAAAATGTTCGAAAAATGCTGATAAAATCAAAATGGAATGAGTTATCGAAAAAATAGGATGTAGTTGTGCAGCGTATGGTATTATCGAGTATTCATGTAAAATTTCAAGACTCTACGTTGCGTACTTTAGAATATCTCAGCGTTCACACGGACGGACGGACAGATGGACGGGGCTATATCGGCTCGTCTTGTCGCGCTGATCAAGAATATATATACCTTATGGGGTGTAGCACGCCTCCTTCTGCCTGTTACATACATTTTCACAAAACCATTATACCCTGATTTCCCATTTTCAATGGGGTCAGGGTATAATAACATAAATAAAACAATTATTTTTTTTTTTTAATAAAATTTAAAATGCATATATTACATTTAATTTAAAATATTAATATGATATACAATACATTATATTTAATCCTTAAAAAACTACTCCAGATACTTACTATGTAGTTTCTTAAATTTAAAGCAACTCAAAATTGTTTTTCTCTTACAAAATACAAAAGTTAAAAAAACAAAAAAATTACAACATGCAAACTTAGTTATAAATGCATACGTGCAGAGTGCGCAAATTGGTCAGTGTTCATAAATTATTGGCAACTTAATGCTCGCAGCTTCTTTTTGGTGGACATGCATAACCGTCCACATATATACATACATACATATACACATATATATATTTTTGGTAATTGCGACAAAATTCAGACACTAAGGTTTATTTATTTACCACCTAAAAGCATGCTATGAAAAGCAATAGGCACTGCTGCAAAGCCCGTCCGACTGCGTGACTGCTGGACTGCCTGCCAGGCAATGGCCATACGACTCGAACGCTTGTCTATAAATCGAGCTCTGCAGCGGTCATAAAGCAGCCCACAAGCCAGAGTTCGTGATGTTTTGGTAGTCGACTTGATCAATACCCTGTATTTGAACACTTTTATTGAAATTAATTTGAAAGCTTTGAAGACTTCGCCGTTTCAAATGTGGGATAAATACTTTTATTTGGTTTTCTTCGTCTCTCCCAAGATTCTCAATGATTCTCTCTATTACTCTCTTTGTGTCTTTATATTAGTAACTCCATTGCTTTGTATTTCTTATTATGATTTTCTCGCCAATGTGTTCTTTTTCTTGTTTATTTCTCTTTCTCTCTCTCTCTACCTTTCTTTCATATCTCTCACTTTCTCTTTTTTTGCCTCTCTCGCTCTCTCTCTCTCTCTTTTCCTTTTCTATCTATCTCTGTTCAATCTATCGTGTATTTTCTTTTTGTTCCTGTTCTCATTTATTTTCATTTATATAGGTTTTCTTGCTCTGTAGCTCTATCTTTTACTTCTATCTTTCTCTCTTTTTCTCACTCTCTCCCTCAGTCTCCTTTATTTTTTATCTCTCTATATCTCCTAGCCTTTCTCTAGTTTTCCTCTTCCCTCACTCTATTTTTTCTTAATATACTTCTTTTTTTGCTAATCTTCCTTTCTCTTTCACTCTCTCTGTCTCTCTCCCTCTCTATCAGACTTTTTCCTTGGCTTCCAATTTAGATCTATTATTAATTCACATCCATAGTAGTTGCACTCTAATATACCCATTACCCATTCTTAAACAGGATATAATTTCATGTGACCTTGAGTCACATATTTTTAAGCTGTATGGCGACAGCCTATGAAAATCCTATAATAAATATACAACAACCAAAAATTCACAAAAAATAACAACAAAATGCGACAAAAAACAACAACAACAAAAGTAACAATAATAACAAAATAAACACAATAAATACACTTGGAGCGTCGCATCTGAGCTTCGTGACCAAATGAGGCCTAACGGGCTATAAAAATTACGAGCTAAATGGCGACGACTACTGCAGAGCGTCTGACCGAAAGACTGAGAGACTGACAGACAGTCAGACGGACAGACAGTCAGACTGGCTGACTGGCTTTTTGTATTCAATTTGCAGCAGAGTCCGAGAATTGATGTCAAAGGCGTAGCCGGCAAAATTCATTGACACATAAATTAGAGACTGTGAAAATCGCTTTAATGAAAGTCTATGCCGGGCCGCAGAGTCCTTTTGACTTCATGCTTCCTGTGTGGCTCCCACTAAAGTATATAAATACTATATACTATATACTATTTGCTTTATCTTATTCATTTGCTGTCTTGGACAGTCGAGAGATTGTGGCCCACTTCAAACAGCAGCAGCAGCACAATTCGCAGCGATTTCAAAGGAAATCCGAAAAGTAACGGAAACAATTTACTTAATAAACCTGCTTGGCTTTGAGCGTGGTCCGAATACTTTTGAAAATTATAATCGGCAACTGGCGGACGCAACGACGAAAGCGGCGACAAGAGGGCAGCACAAAAGACGTTTTGGGGCGGGGCACCAGCAATACTGCGAGGGACCTCCATAAATTATAAATATTACGCAAAAAGGCAACGCCAAATGGCCAAATGGCCTGGCCCACTCGCAACTTATATCTAAACAACCCATGTGTGTGTGTGTATGTGTGTGTGTGTGTGTGAGACCTTTTGTGAATTGCCTGAAAGGACTTCGATAGAATAGTGAGGTCGCCAGGCATTGGCCGTAAATGCGTAACATTTCTTGGCTCTGGCTCACTGCAGATCACCTTTGGGTCATTGGGACATTGAAACGGTAACCGTTGGGTTATTAAGCTCCAAATATGGGATAAATAAATATATATAAATTATAGAAGCAAAAAAAAGAAGGAATTATAAATACCTCAGCAGCACGAGAGACATAAAAAGATGTCTGCAAAATAATCTAATAAAAAAAGCAACAAAATTAAAATAAAACAAAAATATGTATGTTATTTGTTATTTATATTAAATATTAATAATGCTGCAAAGGTATTTTTAAGGGCATCTTTAAAAAAAAAAAAAAAAAAAAAAAAATATATATATATATATATATATATATATATATATATATATATATATATATATATATATATATATATATGGCTTAAAATGTATTATATATAAGAAAAAAAATAACATAATTAAATAAAAGAAAATTATACTTTTTGGTTTCCATTTTTTATTAGAACGTCAGTTTTGTTTTATATGAAATATTTTACATATTAAATATTATATATTTTATTTTATTATTTTATGTTTAATATCTAAACTTAAGCTGCATCGAGCTACAATATAATTTAAGTCTAAAGACTTAATAAATTAATAAATTAATACATCATATTAAGCTCCGACATAGCTATTATATATTTTAATTATTTTAATTTTAATTGCATAACGTATAAAATTTACAATGTTGTTTTTCTCAATACTGACTTCAAATACTATTTCAGAATGTTCAGACTAAATAACATATTACTTATGCAGTCACCCGATAATCTAAACTGGCTTGAAATTGAGTCTATTTGATTAGTAAATGTTTATCTAATTTTAAGTAACACTTATACTCAAAAAGAAAACGAAAAAGGCATTTAATTAAAAATAGATTTACTTTAATTTGACTTTGATTCGCAGCTAATGAAGTTACTCATATATTGATAAGTATTCACAAGTATTAAAAAAGGGGCTAGAGTAGAAGCTCGTAGAATAAAGTCACAACAAAATATCTAAATCATAGTGCAATTTTTTTTTATTATAAATATGGGACATAATATATAAAATTTATATTCTTTACATATAAATCGAATATATTTATATATATTTACAATATATATATTGATATATAAAATACACATCTTGTATATCTTATTTTTAAATAAGTATATTTAACTTCATACTTTAAATTTTAATAAATGACCAATTAAATTTATACATTATTTGATTTATTCATTCGCTTCTCCACAGCTTCAGAAATATTCATATAATCAAATCAAATCATTGCATATGCCTTGACTAAATTAAAACATATTTCATTTTATAATCCATTTGCAGGCACAAATAAAGCGATCTTAAGACCGCATTGTCAAAGGTTAATTAATTTGGCTTATATTCAATATATTGCATTCAATAATAAAAAAGCCATTTGCCATAAATGAATAAACTAAAATAAATAGCAAATTAATTACACTGTTTTTTCATGCCGACAGTCATAAAATGGACGATTATATTGAAGGAATTATAAAGGAGCTTAAATTATGACAAAAAATTACTTAATATATAAACATATATTATTGTATATAGGAAGTGCTGTCAGCTCAGGTGAAAGCTCGCACTTTGACTATAAATCGAGCTTATCTGGCGCAGCTAATTGAAATATCACCCAAAGGCCGTGCAACTAGCAACGATGAGACCCCAGAATCTGATGCCCAAAAAGGGACACCGCAAAGGACTGTATCAAATTTGTTTACCTTTTGGTATGTGGGCGGGTCCAACAACGGCAGCAAGAAATAAATAAAATTTACTTTTATTACAAACAAACACACGCACACATTTGAGTGCATGTGTGTGTTTGATTTCCTTATTTCTTTTTCCTGTTTTTTTTTTATTCATATGCAAAGTTCCTTTGCACAAAACATTAAACTCGAATGCAAAGAGAGAAGAGAGCAACAAACCATAGCATATTTTTGTGCGCATGCATAAAAATCATTTAAATGTTTGTTTGCGCCACGCTCAATGCATGAATGTGTTTGTATGAATATTAATAATCAACATAAACATAAACATGCTCGTAAATATAATACATGCGCCCCATAATGCTGCTAAATGCGAACCCCTGGGACCATCACACTGAGAGAGAGAGAGAGAGAGAGAGAGAGAGAGAGAGAGTTCTCTGGCCTGGTCGCACAAAAACAAACAAACGTCAACTAGGGACTGCACTGAACCTGAAGAGCGTCCAGAGGCTGAGGCTGGGAGCCCCAAGCCGGGCACTGCGCTTAATATTAAATTATGACTCACTTTTCGCTTTTATGGTACAACATTTACAATTGAAAAGATTTTCGAGTACAACGAGCCGAGCCGAGCCGCGCCGCGCTGCTGGCCATTTAGTGGCCAAAAGTTCATTACGCTATTCAAGGACAACGACAACGCCATCGCCATCGACACCGACGCGGACATAGACAAGGGCTCAGGCAAAACTTGCGAACGCCATAAACTAAATTAATAGCCCAAAACGCGGACGCATTTTGACGCGGCTATTAACAGCAAACGAGTTGTGGCTTTTTATTCCATTGCTCAAAATTAATAGCCCCAACTTTTGCATCACGACCAAAAGCGAGCCTCCCCATGAATGAGAAGATAAGACCCAACAGCACCTAAAATGAGATTTATACTATATATTATCCTCGAAAGTGACTTAAGGCTGGGCCTTAGCTAATGACACAGTTGTCAGCTGGAAATTAAGTGGAAGATCCAGATCAAGTTACACGAAAAATATTTGCAAATTAAATTATTCATTTTAATTAAACTTTTTTAGTTCAAATTCTTTTGAGAAAGTGCGCTAAAAGTTATGATTTTTGTTTGATTTACGGTCTGTATTTTTATTTTTGTTTTTGTATTTTCTTCAATGCATTCAATGTTAGCTATATTTTTATAGCATACATATAAAACTATATATATATATATATATATAAATAATATACATATATATTATAATTATTCATTAAAACTGACTAAAATAAATATTAAAATTTAAAATAACTATGTTTTCTTATTGCACGAACAGTTTAACCTACCTATATTTTTCTGTGCATTAAAAAATCCAAATCAATATAATTAATTATTTAAAATAAGTTTATTATATTTATAATTACATACATAATCTTTTAATGACCTGGTTTTATTAAAGACAGACATTAGACTAGACATTTCCACTTATGGATTATGGTGCCAAATTAATAATTCAAATAATATCCAATGGCTCCAACTGAGTAAATTTCTATTGTCCACTTTTTTGACAAGACACTCACTAAGCACAATTGTTTGATTTGTTCGCATTGCGAAAAGTCCAAACATATATTGTTCGTTATCTTTGTACCGCTTTAGCAATGAGCACTATAATCCAATAATAGGCAACAGCTGTCTAAACTATGCAAAACACTTTGAGTTACTATATAAGCAATTGCGTTTGAAGCAAAAAGTATCATTCGCCAACTGATCTGAACAAGATGGAAGTGAAAACAATAGTTCTGAGTTGTGCCCTCCTGGCCATATGCCTTTCATATTTGCCTATGAGCGATGCAGTGGCATGCGACGCCGGCGGCCTCCCCGCGGGCTGTACTGATTGCGAGGATCCAGCTAACGTCGCTGCTCCCGACTGCGTTGCAACCACGGTTGCACCAACAACGGTTGCGCCTGAGCCCGTGACCACGGCAGCACCTGGCGCCGAGCCTACGACAGCGGCCAGCACGAAGACAGTAAAGAAGCGCAAGTGGAAGAAGGTCATAAATAAAGGCGACACAACTATCAAGAGGCGCCGCAGTGGAAGCAAGTGGTGCTTCAAATGCTAATTGAATAGATGATAACTGATCATGACCGACGGCCAACAAATGAAATCAACTAAGTTTATATTAGAAATAGATATTAAATTGTTAAATTGTTAGAATCTGCAGATTAAATATACTGAAAAAATAAGGAATATCTTTTTGATCAGAATACAGAGCCTAATCGCTATTGAATACAGTTTTCCAATTTCAGAAACTTTTTTGTATTTAAGCTCAATTAAACATACATATATATATATTATAATTTATATTATAATATATAATTATAATTTTTATAATTTTTCACTGAGTGAAAGAGTATATTGGTTTTGTGCATTATGTGCTCGTGGGCAGCCATAAAAATCTATATCTTCTGAAGTTTTAGAGCTTGAAACTCTAAAATTAAATATGTGAGTTACTGTTGAGCTCGTCTGCTGCCTTTTGAGGGCGCAGGATCACGCAAATACTGTTATTTTCACATTTTTAGACCCAAAATTTATAGTAACGTTGCTGTAAACTCCTAAGGATTGGTAAACAAAAATTATATGTCTACGTCCACCCGGACCGTGGCAAATTTTTAAAACTTGGATATTGTTTACCTTTTCTTTAAAAATTTGATATTGTTTACTTTATCTACCAATAACTATATATATTTATACCTCTTGAGGTGTAGCAAATTAAAATAAACTCCATCTATGCATGTTTTGGTGCAGAAAGTGTTTAGATCAAGAATGAGGATGGTGCCCGACTACAACTTTCTCCGCCAGTATATTTATGTTTATTTTTCTATTTTATAAGTAAATTATATATTAATTTTGTTTATTAATTAATTAATTTATTTATTTTTTATATAATTTATTTATTTATTATGTGAACAATATTTTTAACCATCGTTGTTTTTTTCCCAAAATTATGTTTTTAAACTTTTATTTCTTGTCAAAAGTGGTGAAGCTTTATTTTTATACCCTGAACCTAATAAAAATGGGGAATCAAAGTATAATGCTTTAGATGAATGTGACAGACAGAAGAAGGCGTGGTAAACCCCACAAATTATATATATTCTTGATCAGGGCGACGAGCTGTGTCGATTTAGCCCTGTCCGTCTTTCTGTCTGTCTGTCTGTCTATCCGTCTGTCCGTCCGTCTGTCCGTATGTTTGAATGCGTCGATTTCAGTAATTAAACTAGCTAGAGACTTAATTTTTTGGTGGGTGCGAGTATATGTTTAAATATGTTTAAAAATTCTATCTTTATAGCTAGAGCTACAAATTTTGTGATAGATTCATGTGAATTTTATTTTTTGTTATATTTTGGATACCGGATCAAAATGTTACCAGACCCCGCTGTGCCCGATTAAGGGTCATTTGCAAATATAGCCATGTGAATGAGTTCGCGTTTTTATAAAATGTAAAACATTCACTAATATCATAGTCTAAAAGTTTTATTAAATTCCGTTAAGTCAGTCCCAACTTATTAAATAAATTTATTTGCAAATTATCACACGCACGCGGAAAGCACAGACGAGCAGCGTGCAGATCGGACGGGGTTTAGGGGTTTTCTGACCAAGGTATCGAGTCAAATAATTGCACCTAATTGTCCTGCTTCTAACAAAGGCTGACAATAGAATATTCATTTTTACTTCTGGGTTGTGTTGCCACATTGATAATTCAAATAATATCCAATGGGTCCAACTGAGTAAATTTTTATTGTCCGCTTTTTTGATAAACAAAATAAAACAAGACACTCACTCAGAACAATTGCTTGTTTGTGTGCTCTATTCGCTCTGCCAGACAGTCCAAACATAACTTTTCGAAATGAGCATTATAATCGAATAATAGGCAACAGCTGTCAAAACTATGCAAAACACTTTGAGTTACTATATAAGCAATTGAGTTTGAAGGAAAGGTATCATTCGCCAACTGATCTGAACAAGATGGAAGTGAAAACAATAGTTCTGAGTTGTGCCCTCCTGGCCATATGCCTTTCATATCTGCCTATGAGCGATGCAGTGGCATGCGACCCCGCCGGCCTCCCCGCGGGCTGTACTGATTGCGAGGATCCAGCTAACGTCGCTGCTCCCGACTGCGTTGCAACCACGGTTGCACCAACAACGGTTGCGCCTGAGCCCGTGACCACGGCACCTGGCACTGCGCCTGTGACAGCGGCCAGCACGAAGACAGTAAAGAAGCGCAAGTGGAGGAAGGTCGAAAAACAAGGAAAGACAATTATCAAGAGGCGCCGCAGAGGAAACAAGTGGTGCTTCAAATGCTAATTGAATAGATGATAACTGATGATGATCGACGGCCAACAAATGAAATCAACTAATTTTATATTACAAATAGATATAAGAAATTATTACAATCTGCAGATAAAATATATTCAAATTTTCAGATATTTTTTAGCTTTTTTTTATCCTAAGAAGGATATTGACTTCGAAGTCTCTAGGTTTTGTGGTATTCGGATGGAAAAACAGAAATCAGGGATAAATCGATTCAGCTTCTCACCCAGATCAGGAATATATATAATAGATATGCTTCTGCCCGTTAGTCAGGGAATATAGAGTATTTTAAATTTATTATACAATATGTATGTATATTTTATATAAATATTTATATATATGTGGGCAATAGTAAATTTAAATTTATCTTCAATATATCATGTTGCACATTTGCTATTTGTCAGAAGGCAGAAAAAAGAAATTGAACAGCTGGCTATCTGCACCAAAGAGAAGCGCACTAGAAGTCATGCCTATTGCCGCAAGAGCTCTACACAATTCCCTGACTCGGCACGTCTCCAGCCGAAGGTGTGAGAGACGTAGGGAATTTAAAGCACAACACTTGAGCTGGCGAGCAGAGGACGAAGTGAACTACGACACGAAGCACTTAGGCCAGGCTGTCAAACATTTTTGGCCAACTCGCTGCGATTAGAGGCAGCCGCAATTGTTATAACGTTTATTGTTTTCCCATATTTTTAGCACAGATACCAAAAAAGCAATGCTAATGCGGCAAATCAGCAAAGAACAAACTTTTCGCGCCCCAAATACCCCACCTCATCCTCCTTCTCTTCCTCCTTCTCTTCCTCCTCCTCCGCATCCTCCTCCTCATCATCTGGCCAAAAATTGAGATGCTGGCAATGTGTGCACTGATATTTTTAGAGCGACTCCCGGAAACAAAAATAATAACAACATGCTACATGCCGCAGATAGGGGATGGATGGATAGATAGAAGAAGGTAGAGGTGGTTATTGGCAAGTGAATGTGTTCCCATAGACCAAGGCTGGGGCAAGCCAAGGCGAGGCAAGTCAAGTACATGCCAGACATACCAAATAACTTTACTTATTTATGCCCAACAGCGAATCGTGCTATATGCGGGTGGGGAGATTAGAATTGAAACTGTGGCCAGCGGGGCCAGAGAGAGGGGCTGCGGCTGCTAAGCCAACAAGAGCATTTGTGTCAAATGGCGTAAACGCAAAGCAATCAGCGATGAGGCATCAATAATTCGCAACGCGTTTCTGTTCTCTAGTGTAGCACTGTGTACTGTGTGGCACTGGAGAGAGGAACTTAAAGAACGCTTTGACAGCACTCTCCACTGCTAATTGGACTGTCATGACCATCATATACCCTGTAGCCAGGCACAAGCTGTTGCCACAAAAAGTTAGCTCAAATGACATTTTCTGAATTTTCCTTATGACTATCTTCCACTTTTAATATATATCCTTGATTCAACAGTTCTGCTAGAACTTCAACTACCTCCATTGACACTTTCCATAAACACAGGGTATGTGAAATATAAAAAAAAGAACCCTAGCCAAGAGGTCATATTAAAACTAAAATTGCTTTCAAGTTGCGGCATTTGTTGTGGCTTCGCCTTTGACTTGACTTTTGTTTGTGGTCGTCGCCCACTCGATTTCGCCTGCGCCTTGATTTATGGCGCCACTTGCAGCTGACAAGCGCCACAAAGTATGCCACATTTTTTGCGCTTGCCATGCCCCAAACGCTTGGCCTATTAAACCAACTGACGACTCAGCCTCAACAGCCTCGTGTCTCATTTTCATTTGGCTCGCTTGAGCTTCGTTTCGTCTGTTCTTTTTTATAGATATATATACACATATATATATATGTATGTTATTTTATGTTTTCGCGGTCACGTTTTTATCTTTTGCGAAACAGGCTATGGCGAGTAGAGCCCAAATAAATTGGCGTTTGCTTTAATTTTGTTTTGGCCAGCAAAGTGTGTTCTGTTTTCAAACTTTTAGCTGCAATTTATGTATGTTTATATACGCTTTGCATATACCCTATAATCAAATAAGCCTCTTCATAGGATAACATTACTTTAAGTAATACATGTTTAAATATAAATATTTATGGATTAATACAAAATATAAATCATATGACGTGTCACAGTTGAGCCTGTCTTTAAATGCTTCAACTACTTTTCCCCATTGCCCCATTACAGAGCACTTGATAGTCAGTCAGCCGTGACCAACAATTTTTCTATCTCAGCCACTTTCGGGGTTTTATTTATGTTTTGTTTTTGCCGGACACTTAGCGATCGTTAGCCTTATGACGGTATCGAAACATTGGACAATTCCTATTTTATTTTTGTTCTTTTCTCATATGTATAATTTATTACCTTTTCTCTATGTGGAATGCTGAATACTGTGTAAAGTTGATTTACTACCCAAATTCGGCAAAGATTGCGCAATTTTTATGAGAATTTAAAGCAACAAAGCCGCCTGCACGTGCGGCTAAAACTCCAGGCAGAGCAGGAAATAACCAAATAGGAAAAAAAATACAGAATGAAGAAAAGTAAAGTCATGTTGAGAGCGCAGATTGTTTACATATGAATCCACACGGACTCTAGTGAAACAGCGGGTCGACTTCCGACTAGGCCTTCCAAGTGTTTGCCATTGCCACAGATGAAACAAAACAGGAAGGAACTCAAGAAAGTAAAGTCAGAAAAACTCAATATTAAAATCATATCTGGTGTGCAATGCATATTTGCCATATGTGAAACAAAAATAAAAAGAGAGACGAGGAAAACACAACAATCTAAAATTAATACTAGACTTGAAACTCATAGCCCAATGAATATATATAATATATATGAATATATTTATATATATATTATGTATATTCTATTACCCAAGCAAATATTTTTAGAATATTAATTTTGTTTACTTATTTATTTAGTGGAATATATATTTAATAAACTTAAATATTTGAGTATTCTAAATTTTATTAATTTATTCGTCAATTTGTTTATTAATTACTGTTTTATTATTATCATTATTAAAACATATTTACTCTGTATTTATCTAGTCTATATAATATCTATGATTTAATGAAATTTTAAACTTGACGTAGATACCCGGTTTGTAATCATCTTACAACATAAATTAAAAATTTAAATAAAAAAAAAAAATTATTTTTTAAAATAAGATAAAAAAGGAAATAAAAATATCATAATATAAAAAAATAAATAAAAATAACATAAAATAAAAAATACATCTAAGAACTATGATTTACATAAAAAAAAATAAAGCCTTAATAATATAAATAATGCAAATATTTATTTAAGAAATATAATTAAAATTGATTTATATCCAATATTGATTATCAAATATAAATACTTTAAATGCATTATACAATCAAATGTTGAATTAGTGAGTAAATTAAATATAATAGAAACCCATCATATAGAACAATGATATATCTTAAGCAATATATCATTCTTTTATGAATGCAAATCCAGACAATGGGGAACAAAAAGTTTCAGTTAATCATATAAATTAGAGAGTGAACTAAGAATGAATTAAGTATCAATTGGATTATATCCATAACAACAATTACATTTTTAGCACACACTCTCTCTCTCTCTCTCTCTCTCTCTCTCTCTCTCTCTCTCTCTCTCTCTCTTAGCAATCTAACCTTTTTAAATAAATTTAATAACTTCGATCTGTGTTTTATAACAGAAAATTGAAATACTACACGTACTATTAATACTAACCGCTTTGAACTCACATCTTTGTTGTCAATTGTTAACTTCAACTAAAATTTCTGGATTCAAATAATTTCTTAATTTTCCATACAATTCAGAGGAAATACACACTCCACAGTGGCTCGACTACTGCCAGCCTTCCACATTGTGACATATTTTCTATTTAGGTATTTGATTGGAGTCAGTGTACCCAACGGCAGGGTGCCGCAACGAGGCTCTAATTGAAATAGAAATTGTTGTGACGGCAAATTGCGAAATGCAGTGCAACGGCATGGCATGTCTGTACAAGTTGGCCAAAAGCAAAGTTGGTAAGGCGTCAACTTTACAACTAGTATGGCAATTGCCTTAAAGTTACGGCGGCTCTAAACTTTTCTCCAGCTGACGCTGTCATAACCAGTCTAGTCCCAAACTCTGCTATAGCCAACATCATATTTGTGAAACTTTAGCCAAAAAATAAAGAGGCAACATCAAAACAAGAAGAAGAAGAGCAACTTGTCCAACTGTCGACCAGGAACTTTACAATTTAAAATAAAATTAAGTGCGTAATTGAAAGTGCAAATAAAATTGCAGACACCTCAAGAACTAGTCTTAATAAGTAACTTCCAACACCTTTTGACAGTTGCTTAAAAATAATAAAATCAAGTGAGAGTTGGGAGTGCGCAACTACCGGATACCCTGACCAAATATACAACGCAACTGATTTGATTATTGTGGGTGCAAATGTATGTAAAAGTATCAGATTAGAAACGCATACACATGTTCACACAACACAAACACACGCATAAATATAGCACTCGGTTACTGTGCGACTTCGCTTGAATTGCTCTTTGAAGTGGAATCAAAAATCATTGAACAACTTTGGTGATTTCAGTCCATAAGGATTTTATACAAATGTGTGTATTTGCTGAAAAGCAAATATTTATGATTTAAAATAAAGCTAAATAAAGCTTCTTTAAAGTTGTGATTAGGGTCAAAGGTATTCAGAAATTCTAAATATTTATAGTTCACTTATATGTATTCATTGGAGTAACCTTCATAACCTGCCAGTAAGTTAAATTAATAAAACGTAAAATAACCAATATCTAACGATAAGAATACTATAACAATTGCGTAACATGCCGAATAGTATATATATGTTTTAAGAGTCTGCTTCTTGTTCTGTTCAAGAATAATATAGAGAATATATATTGTCTGCTTCTTTCTCCCTGTGAAATACATTTGTATGAGTATGAAAAAAAAAAAAAAAAAAAAAAAATTGAGTATTTATTTTTATTGAGTTTAATAAAAGCCCCAAATTGAATATTTACCACAAATATTATATTATCTAGAATACCATTTTATAAAACCTTTACATTATATTTTATTATATTTTATAAAACTTTTATATTATATTTAATCATATTCTATAAAATCTTTATATTATATATTATAAAATGTTATATGATCAAAAATAGCATTTAAAATAAATATTAATGCATAGAATTTCATGAATATAATTTAATGTTCAAGTCTGAGATTTCTTATTAGCCCATTGATTCTCATATGTATATATATAAATATATATATGCGTCGATCTATTTCTAAATTTAAAAGCAAATTTAAATAACACTAGAAGCTACATTTAATAAATATAATATAATAATAAATAATAATAAATAAACAAAAAAAAACATAAGTGAACACATACAAATATACATGATCTATATAATATATATTGCACATACAATTTATGATATATACCAAATATAGTACAAAATGCCTAGCAAATTTATATATATGTGATATATAAAATATTTTAATTTATGCATAGCTGATATACCCCACACGCAATACCCTACACTCTATCGCATGACTATTTGGGCTGAAAACTTTTGCATCAGCTGGTAAACAAAATTGTTTGCAAATGCAAAATAATATTTAAAGCAAATAGTAGAAAGCGAAATGTGTTTTGTTTCGATAAAAACGCTGCACTTTGTTTCGACTGAGTGCCCCACTCTCGCTCTTTCACCCTCTCTCTCTCTCTCTCTCTCTCTCTCTCTCTCTCTCTCTCTCTCTCACTCACTCCCTCTCACTTTCACTCTTACTCTCTCCTGCGCGCTGCTGTAGCCAAAACATGTCAAGGCCCAAATGCTAAATGCATTTATTCATATTTCTGACTAGAAATTAATTGTAAAGAGGAGAAATATCAAGCATTGAAGAGAAAAATTGCATGCACAGTGCGTGACCTCTGATAAATTTCGTGCAAAATTTCTAATTTGCCAAAAATAAAAATGAACAAAAAAAAATAAAAAAAAAAAAAAGAAATTTCAATTGTTTTTATACAAGAACGAAACAAATTTTGTGTGCCAAGCTGACGATTTAATTAAAATTTATGCATACTGCATGTGGCATAGATTACAAAATTTGATTTTACCACACACAAATACACTCACTCACTCACACACACAATGAGAGTTTGTCTTTGAAAATCAATGTATCTCCATGTGGCAATAGGTTCTCATTGTTGTTTGTAAAGCCAACGGCTAACATAAATTGTCAGTTGCAAATCCTTGACAAATCTGCTGCATTGGCTTTCATTTATACTATATATATATACATTTTTTTGACGGTGTCCTTTAGCGTTCGTTCGAGATAAATCTTTATTGCCTCATTTTGCTCAAAGCTGATTTCTCTTCGTCTTTTTGTCGTGCCATTCTGTATGCCGCGCCTCAACTTACTTACGCGTTGCCAAACTAACTGCGTCTGCCCCTCGAGCTGAGGCTTACTCTCGGCTAGTGTGGCCAAAAAAGACAAAGGCTCTGAAAGATAACGTCTACCAGTGAAAAGTCCGCAGCGCAGCCAGAGTAACAGCAGTTGCCTGTATAACAACAACTTTGGAAATAAAATGGCAAAACTTTGCAGCAATGAATGACAAATAAAAACGTAAAACATTTCAAATGCTCAGACCAACAACAACAACAAGGATAGCGCAACGACACAACAACAAAAAAGAAAATGAAAATGAAAATGAAAATAAAAATAAAATGTGGCAAAGAAAAACTAAATGGAAACCGAAAAAGTTTTCTGCTTGGCCATTTCGCTGCCTGTCCATTCGCTTGGCTTTAATTTCTCGCTGCGACGCCCGAGTTAATAATTAATTTTCCTGTTGCCAAAAAAAAGCAAACAAATAGGGGCCAAAAAGAAACTAACTTTAAGCCTAACCAAGTGCTGCCGCAGCTTCTTAAGTTTTATGACTCTCGGCGAACGGCTCTCAGCAATGTTTGTCAATACTTATTATTGTGTACATAAAAATACAATCTTATTGATGGGCAGCTCGAGCGGGCGCTCTGACAAATTGCGAAACATGATTCCTGACAAGGGTCAATTGCCATTTGGCTAATTTTTTCTTTTTTTTTTTGCCGTCTATTTGAAGAAAAACGAGAAATTCAGAAAGAAGAACTGAAGCCCGATTGAAGGTTTACTTTTTAATTAATGGGTATTTAATTGGACTGTTTAAATATTTGTTATTAATATAAATTAAAACACATCATTTAAATCAATTTGTGTAATATTTCAAATTGTATAATAAATATTTATATTATATATTTTTTAATTTTATATAATATAGTTTTAAAAGCTATTTAACTAAAAATAAAATATAATAATATTTAATTATAATGAAAATATGAGTTTTTTAAACATGTCAAAATTAGTTCGAAAATAAAATATAAAAAAAATTATATTTAGTTTAACAAATATGCTGTGATTAAAGTTAAGAGGCGTATAAAACAACAATTAAAATAATAATAAAAAAAATAATAATAATATATATATTATCCAATTATACAAAATTTTTTGTAATATGAAATAAGCCAAATCTTTAAATCATTTATTAATTCAAATAAACTTAAATAAATTAAATACTCCAAGAGTTAGAAAACTATTTTTTATAAATCTATATGCTAAGTAATATTATACAATATATAGACGTAAAACTAACAAAAATTAAATACATTTTAAATTAAATTTTAATTTTTTTAGAAAATAAAGTACTTACAAAATATATTTTTGTTCTTTATCAATTCACAATAAAATTTAGAATATAAAAATAAATGATGAAAACAAATAAATTAATAAAGATAAAAAAATGAAAACAGTTAAAATTAAATAAGAAAACTACTTATAATTAAAAAAATATCAATAAAATAAAAATAAATTGAATTTAGAATTATATTATATATTAACAAAAAACAATTTTATCAAGAGTGAGAATTATAAAATGAGTTCAAAGCATTATTATTAAATTAAATTTCAATTTGAAAACCCTAAACAAATAATGAATAATGAATATGAAATATCGTTATTCAAACCGCCTCGAAACAGTTTCAATCTAATAATATTTATATTTAACATGAAACTATTTTTGGCTTACCGTAGTTGTTGTCAAATTATAATTTCAAATTCAATTTAAATTATATGACGAACTTCAATGTAAACTAAAACTGACTGAAAAAAAATATAAATATTTTTAATTTATGTTGAACTCACGTTACGCCTATGACTTTGAGCTAATTTGATGAATTATTATTGTTGTCTAGTGTTAAATTTCTGGAAAATTGGATACTACAAACAGCTCCAAGCAATTTCCTTAGCACTCTAATCGCTCTGTTGCCTGACTGAATTTCCCACTGGATTTCCCCCCAACACACTAAAAAGTCAAACTGAGCAATTGCAGACAACACACGTAGCATAGTTCTCATGCGTGGCAGCTACACTACTGCAAACAATATGTATGTAAGTATACGTATATATATAGAACTTACATACATACATGTAAGCCAGCGTAAAAAGTTGGTCTACTACTCACATTAAGCATACGCCATGTGTATGCTTGCAATGTATGGTACGTTGCGTATACGCTCCGTATACCGTATGCCGCCAAAAACACAATTTCTGTTTCGGCTACGTGGTGAAATTTAAATACAAGCAACTGTAATTATGAAGTATCCGGCTCACTGTGGACACCACAAAAAGTCATACAGACTCACTCGCACACAGACACACACAGACACACTCGCACACATGTATGTGTATATTTGTAGTACCCGAAGCCTTAACTTTGTGTTTGCTTAAACAGCAGCTGGCGCCTCGGCTTTGTTTGCTTTTCATATAAATTGTTTCGCACAATTTTCGCTGCTGTTGTTTTTTTTTTATACATACATATATATATATATATATATATATATATATATATATATATATATATATATATATATATTCCCCTATTTTATGTTTTTTTTTTTTATACTGGGCTTTACATACACATATTTCGTATATATCTTGTGCCCGCACGCTTTTCACTTAATTTCATGTTACATTTTGGGCCCCATAACTTTTGCCCCAAAACTAAACGAGTTTTAATAAGCCACGCGTTTTTGGCTGTTTATGCATTTGCGATTCCATAGTTATGTTTAGGCAGTTTTCCCACCAGCCTGCGGGTCAGCCGGAAAAGCAAATAGATAGAGATAGACAGTGAGAGAGAGCGAGAGAGAGACAGAGAGAGAGATCGAGTAAACTGTTGTACAGTTTCAGTTACAGTTGGGAGTTGTTGCTTTGTTCGCGAAACCGAGACAATTCCAACAATTTGAACTTTTCAGCAAGCAAACAAAACTTTGCCCACAAATAAACAACAAATGAAAGCCAATGCTCCGTGGCCAAAATAAATAAATAAAAAATACATAAATATATATATTTGTATATGTATATAGAAATGTGTATATTTATGTGTATTGATGCAGCCCTGTGCGAGCGCTGTGCCTGTAGCTCGCCAAGTAAACCAGGTTAAGCACCTCTGCTAGGAGACGTTCGCTTTAGCAAAGTGTGCATAAGGGCCTGCATACCCTGGTATTTAGAAAAGGTTCTTATGTTGGCATAGGGATATTATAGTACAAATATAAAATAAAAACCAACGAACGACAAAATTCTAAAAATTTATTTACAACTGACTAATAAAAATATATTTTGTTAATTTTAGTATTTAATAAATCCAATTAAATATATTTAATTAAATTTCATTTAAAATAAATCATAATATTTGCATAATTTATAAAATAAAAATATTAATAATAATAAAAATAATATTGATAAATACAAAAATCTTAACCAAAATAATTCTTATATAAATCTAAAACGGAGTAGTAAATGTATATTTTCCTAATTTTGTTTAAAATAAAACTAATTTAGACTTATTTTTATATTAATTATAACTTCTTAATAAATAAATAAATAAAACTAATTTTATATATTAACTTAATTTGTAACGTTTTTCATTTTAATATATAAAATATAGTTTTTTATTTAAGAGTATGCTATAGTTGTTCAAGCATTAAAATTAAATTTACGAACAAACTCAGAATCGAGTTTAGGGGAGATAAGTGAAACACTTCAACTACGCGCCGTGGGAGACCAGAAAAACTTGTTTTTAGAGAACAAAGAATATTTGTTTTCAAGAAGAATACAGCTTTTAAATAAAAACATAGGTCATAGTAGATGACTAATCTAAGTGCAGAACAAATAGATATAACATTTATATCATCTGATATTTCGATCCTCTCTAAGTAACCTACAAATATAATTAAAGAAAGCAGAGCGATTATTATTGTGCAACATTATTACAGTGCAACATTGATCGTCATTCTTCTTTTAAGGTAAAGTATAGTACAGTGTGTGCAAACAGTAGAAGAGTTGTAGTGAAGATTGACGTACGAGTTTTATGTTGTCCTGTCTTGTTTTACTGTGATATTAAATCAACAGGATTTAATAATACATTTTTTTGCAGATCATAAAAATCCCGTAAGTCAAGTGATCAAGTGCTAATTCAATTAGTCAAATTCTAAATTTTAAAGAAGTACTAGTCATTAATTGCAACTAAATCACTTTAGCCACAATCTAGCCTAATATTAAATCAAAAATTCTCATTGTTAAGCCCGAGCTACTTTCAAAAGATATCACAAATATTATTGAATATAATAATATAGTATTAAATGACAGAATATATTTTATAAAATATAGTATTGTATTATTATTAAATATTATTTAATTAAATTAAATAATATTAAATGACATAATATATTATATATTCTATAGTATAGAATCTATTGCAGAGTATACTGCTCTAACCAGATTAAGCGAGAATAAACGTGTTTAAAGCAACTGTCAAGCTAAAGCAACAATCAAGTTAACAAGAGGATATGCTACATACGTACATCCACACACATACATACACTCGCACACACACACCCACATTTATAGTTTTATTATAGTTCTGGCATTATTTTAAGGTGTAAAAGCTGGCTGTTGGCAAGTGTGCGGAGCATAAAACTGCTGCTTTGGAACATGCAACAAACGAGCCTGCAACAACCACAACAAATACATAAAGTTTACAAACTGAAACTCCCGCACACACACACACACACACTCGTTTACTCGTAGCAAACTATATGTTGTATAGAAAAGAAATGCCCTGGGCAATTGAGCTACATATCGAATTGGCAGGCAATTGGATTTGGTTTTTGATTTAGCATGCATTCAGCTCGCATCGTAATCAATTGAGTGCAATCAAACCAAATGTTTCAAATGTCTCTGATTTTCGATGAAAGTGTAATCATCTTTTGCAGTAAATGCAATTCAGTTCGTTTGCAACTAAACTAGTTAAGTCGATAGATGCTCAATTTTTCATTTATTGCACAAATTTTGTTCAATTTGTGTAAATTTTAAATTAAATGAAAACATAAAATTTATAAAATAATTTCATTTTATACGTTGCCAATGCAATACCCCAATAAAGTAGTAAAGCTTCAGATATCAGTTAAATAAAAATACAAAGAATACTGTCAGCTTTTAAAGTGTGTTTGGCTTGAGAATTTTTTCTCGGAATATCAGCTCGAAAATGGATAGAAAATAAAAGTTTGCAAAGTTTTCTTTTTCCAATTGTCTTTCAACTCATTGGAATTAGTTTAAATTTTTGACAAGTTTCATTTCTTAGAAAAATTCAAAGCTTTCAAATGTAAAAGAAATTTATTTGCCCAAATGTCTAGCATAAAAAGTACTTAGTGTAGCCAAATAAAAAAGTTTGCTTAGCTTGTTTTCAGAGAACTACCATAAAATATTTTAGGTTTTCAATAAGTTTAAATTTATTTTAAAGAGAGATATTTTAATATAAATTTTATAGATTCCTTCATTAACAAATTGATTTTTATATTTAAAATATATATTAATAAAAAATTGTTTGTATATCAAAAATTTTAATACGAAATGTCGAAAATGGATATAACAAAAGAAAAATTTAAAATATAAATTTTCTGATCAATTAAATAAACAGGTGCAGTTATTTTCTCTGAAATTTCCTCTATTTTATATATATATATAGGGTCAAATTTTGCATATTTTTTTTAAGGCAATACATATACTAAAAATTGTTTTTATTTAAAAATTTAATTTCAATATTATTTCAATCGAAAGCTTTAAATATAATTTTTATACATATGTATTATTTATAATTTTATTTATTTTTTATTCAAAATAATAATGGTTTTTTAATTTTGTTAAGAATTTTTCAAACTAAAATTTTTAAATTAAAAAAAATTGTAATTGTAATTAATTGTAATAATTTTTGTTTTTTTTTTTTTCAGAATAGAAAATTTGATAATACTTTTTTTTAAATAAATTTGAATATATTTTGCGTTAATATAAGAATTATAAAATTTAGGAATAAATCTTTAAATCTTTTTTTTTTAATAAAAAGATTTATGTTCAGAATTATTAATACACTAAAGAATATAAATTTCATTTGAAACCAAAATTTTTTCGAAGAATAAGTTAATTGCTAAAACTTTTAAAACAACTTTAAAAAAGCGTAAACCAACAATCAGACATATTTTTCTTTTTAAATTGTATATTTCATTATGTCTGAATTTTAAATTGAATCAAACCAAAAATAAATCGGTTTAAGCCCTAATGGAATTAACTGCAGCGTCCGGGCTCACTTTTACGCAGCAAACGGCAAAAATATTGTAAGAAAAGCCACAGAAAAAAGTGAATATACATAGGTATATCCATATACAAACGCACTTATATATTTATATATACATATATATGTCACACAAAGAAACAAAAGTGCTCTACTTGGCAATGCCTGACTGGCCAATACTCCTTGCGCAGCAGTAGAAAGAGACAAAAGCACCTGGATTAAATCGAACAAGCTGCAGCCTATATTGACTAGCCTCTCCATGCGGTTCAAGAATACTTATATATACATATATTTATATATACATATGCATATATGTGTATATATATATTTTTAACATTTTTTATGTATGTTTTCACACAACTATTATACCCTTTCTTTAGCACCCACTTGCAATGGTAAAAAATACATATAAAAAAAAATATAACATTCTGTACAATTTTGTGAAAACTGTCTGAAAAATGCGCGCATATATTTTTCAATGGTAAACCGATATGTTGCTGCGCCTGACAGCCTGCAATAAAAGAAATACACACACACACACACACACGCGCGGAGAGACTGTGAAATACATAAAAGTGGGCGTGAACAAGGGGCGGCACAGTGGAGGCCTCCAAGTGCTCAAAACGCAGCACGCATTGAGCTTTGGCAAACCGCTGATGTGCAAACAATAAAGTTCAAGGATACACACACACACATATGTTAGGGTACATGTGTGTGTGTGTGTATTTGTTAGTGCCATTTGTAATAGAGTTTGTTGCATACTTTGCGGTCGCCTAGCCCGTGGGTCAAGTTGCGCTCGTGTTGACTTTGGCAGCCCAGTTAATAGCACACACGCACACACACAATCACACTCACACACTGTGTGTTTACTGTTTGTTGAGTTTTAATTATGCTAATGCAAAATGCAAGCACACATGCTCACTACCCAACTCACACACACACACACACCACACACTCACACTATAGCTGCAGGTGTTATGCCTTGAGCGCTAGCAAAAGTTGTTTGACTTTTGTGCGGCTTCTTTTGGCCTTTTGGGCCAAAGCGTTTTTCGGGGTCCATTTTTAGGTCAAGCTTCACCGTCATTTGCCCAAACAATACACCTCAAGCACTAAATTAATTGGTGCACAGACACGCCCCCTTAGCTATAGGGCTGGGCATAGTTCACGCTCGCTTTCCGATTGCTGTTGTCTTTAATTAAAAATTCAAATTGTTTGGCATGCAACTAAAAGTAGTTAGTTGGCTTCACCCACTCTCAGAGCCACTTTATTGCTGTCTCACGCACACACACACACACACACACACACAGACACTTGCTCATGCCCCATGTGGCAGTCTGTTGCAGCATACTTGTGCGAGTATTTAATTACATTTACTCTTTGAAAGCGGCAGCCGAGCAATGAGCACTGAGCACCGAGCACTGAACACTGAGCACTGAGCACTGAGTCGCAGGGCAACCTTCACCCGCTGTCTGATAATTGTTTAAGCACACAATTCTAATTAGTCTTGGATTAATGTGAAGTGCAGCTGATTGTTGAGCACTCGATGGCTGGGTTGGGCTGGCGCCACACCGCCCACACGCTTACACTCCCACACTGTGCAACCACAACAACAAAGACAATAAGTCGCATTCGCATTACGCTTTAATATAAAGTGAGCAAAAATAACAAATTGCAGATATATCTACGTTTTCACATCAAGTGTAAAATTGAGCTTCAAGCGTAGTTTGTTGCAGAAACTAATCGAATTAAATGGGATTATTCATTACAATAACACTAAATATTATTGTAATATGCTTTAAATGCGATTATCTGCTAATAAAAATAAGGCAAATTAATTGCTGATATCAAGATCAAAAATATTGTATACTTTAATATAAGCAATTCATTTTCCTTCTTTTTATTGGAAAATTGTTAAAAATAAACAATATAAATATTCATCAAATTTATTTTTTAAAAAGTATAACATAAAAAAATAATAATAAAAATAAAAATTATTATAATGAAATTTTAATACAATTTTAGGCATTAATTTTAATAAAAACAAGAAATAAAAACATAGTAAGGATTATTTTAAAATATTTCAAATAGGAGCTTTATGATATACAACATTAATAAGAGTAATAAGACACTTATAATAATTTACTTTGGACTTATTTATTAAGTGTAGAATCTGTACAATCATAATTTAGTACCTTAACAACACAATTGAATACAAGTTTAATTTGGACCAAACCTCGATTATAGTACGAGGAATTCAATGAAGGTTACTTATAATAATGATGAGAAAATAAATCTTAAAAATTAATAACTGTAATGTCGAACAGAATTTTTATTATTTTATTTTTTTATTAATAACTAACATAATTTTTATTTATTTAGCCATATTTTATTTTATTTTTAATTATTAATATTTAGCAAATTTTAAAATTCTTTTTTAAATATTATAACTTTTTATTTTTAACATATTATAATTTTGGTTAGTTTTTCAGGAAAATGATGGCAAGAATAAAATAATAGCAGTATAAATAGAAAATTAATAGATAAATTATATACTATAATATTATTAATAAATTAATTTATTGAATGCAATTGGATTAAATTCACTGGAGCTTTAACTATTAAGCTAATTGTAGCTATTTATTATTGTTAATTTATTATACATATAATTATGATTAGTCAATTTGCATATTGTTTAATTTAAGACAGATTACAAACCAAACATGAATTATGAAATACATATATGCATATATATTTATAATACATATATATAATTTGATAAAATGTTTTCCAATATTTTTAATATAAATTCATAGAAAACACTAATAATAATATAAATTGTAAGTAATTATATCAAGCTTTTAAGTTGCATTGTTTAACCAAAACAAAATTGTAAGTATAAGTTCTCATTATTTTATCTTTATATTTTATAATATATATTAATGTTTCTTATTACTTATGTATTAGTATCTAAGTGTAAATGGCTCAGTAATTAAACAATTGTATGTTATTTTAATTTCAAATACATTGTAGCATAATAAACAGAGAAATAAACAAAATAAAAAAAAAATAATAATACTTAAAAATAATATTAAATTAATTAAGTAGTGCACTTTTAACTTAAACACTTCACATTAATAGAAATATTAAGAATTTAATATATATTATAGATGACTTAAAATTATACACACAAAAACTTTTAAGCCTTCAAATAACTTCGAGTACTTTATATATAACTTTATATAGAAGCGAGCAAAAATAAAAATCAAATTCGAATTTAAATTCGTTAAGAATTATATGAAATATCATAGAATTTATATGTAGCACAAATAAATATATATAATTATGATATATATATATATATATATATATATATATATATATATATATATATATATATATATATATATATATATATATATATATATATATATATATATATATATATATTCACTCTCTTTACGTATTCTCTATATATTTATAAATTATATTTATATACATATACACTAAAAAATACATAAATATCTTAATATACATATTACATATAAACTCTAATATATTTTCACAAATTCCCTTATAAAGCTTCTCCTTCTGTTCTCCTTATGTTGTTTATCTTATATTAAATTTCCACGACACTTTTCACAAAACATAAAACCGAAGACTTTATGTCAATTTATCACTTCTTCCCCTCTATTGTGTATACTATATATAAGAAATATATATATAAGACGAGCTCTTAAATAAATATTATACGAGTGCGATTACTTATAAAAGTCAGAGATGGAAGGACAGCCAACAATAAGGACTTGGCTGGCTTAGGACACTGAGAGGTGTCCCGTGGACAGCAACTAATGAAGGGTCAGTTATTGAATGGGGCCAAGACAAAGGTGCTAAATCACGATGACAAATGATAAACGAGAATTATGTAATTATGGCCGGCTTCAGTGATAAATTTATGCATTATTTAACAGGAATTATAATTACCATGGAATGGTAAAACTAATTCATATTCCTATTATGCTATGAGCGCCCAAGACCAGCATCAAATATTTCGAATTTAGTTCAAAGAATTTTCTCTCCCCATTTAACATAACAAAACAACATGAAAGCAATTGTCCTCAAATTTAATTGAGTTGGGAAATCGAATAAAAATTGATGGAAAAAGTCGAATCCAATTATTGAGCAAGTAAATATTTAGAACAAATATTTATATTGTATATCTCAGAGTCTTATTTCACTAAAAGTTTTTGCTGAATATATTTAAAGCAGAACTTTTAATTGAAAACTAAATTGAATTCAATTTATCTTGAGCTGAGTGTCAAATTCCTTTCAGCCTCTATGATTGGTTGACTTATCACAAATCACGAATCTGTGCTGCACCATTTAGGCAAACGAGGCTCAACTTCATTGAAAGAGATTCCCAAAGCGACCGCAAAACCAAAAAAAAAAAAACCAAAAAAACGGTAAAAAGTATCACACCTACCTACAGCACGTACGACAGGGCGTATGTGCGATGCGTGAGTCTTGTCCCGGGGTTAGGTCACAGTCAGTGCTATAAAGCAGCGCGCGATAAGCTAAACAAAAACGGTCACAATTTAAAGCCGCACTATTTGCATATGTAATTCTTTTCTTCTTTTTTTTATTTTTTTAATTTGGAGGCTGCATCGCCTAACAAGCGCACACACACAAACACACTCGAAACACACACTGTTAATTGGAAATGAAAATCTCGTGAAAAATCACGTTAAAATTGCGCGCTTTGGCGCAGAGCAGCGCGACAATTGGGACTCGCACGTAACTTTCGTTAACCGAACGCGTTGGCAGACACGAAACAACTGAAAGGACAGCACAACTGAAGCTGTGCTGCGGCTGGTGCTGCTGCGGCTGCTGCTGCCGTTATGCTGAGCCAGGCGCAACAGTATTAAGAGCCGCCAATAGACAGGGCTGTTATGCAGCCGAAGGTCGCCAATGTCTAGCCGATTGTAGCTTCGTTTCAGCTGTCAGCTGTAAGCTTCGGCAACGTGTGGATGCTGTACGAAAGGAGCTCTCGCTCACTCTCTCTCTCTCTCTCTCTGCAGATACAGCGCTGTGAATGCGTTCCACATGTGGGACATGCCGGTTGCTTCCTTACTCGTTCACTGGGTCACTTAACAGTTTTGTTTGCTGAGCAAGTTTGTGTGTGAGTGTATGTGTGTGTGTGTATGTAGCCTCCTCACATTGTCAATGCCGCATATGCCAGGCCGGTTTTGTGGATTACTCTTTGATACAATTCTTCTTTTTGTTATTGTTGCTGTTCTTCTTCTTTTCGCTACGTTTTGGTTTTTTGGCTTTGACTTGTAATAAAATGGAGCTCATTTGTGGGCAAACTGTTTGCATACTTTTCGACTGCACTGTGAATGCGGTCGCTCGCCTTTAACTCCATGTTAAATGACAACCGCCCATGCCGGCGCACTGATCGCATTACTAACCTTAAAAGGTACACCACAATTGAGGCTACAAATTAAATCAATATATTTATTGGCGTATCAATAAATGCCCAAGTGAAAATCAGTCGACCAATCAAATTTGTTGACTTGCCTCCTTTTATTTCTCTTATTCGCATACATTCTGCTTGGGAGAAGAGACAAATACAAAGACAAATACGATTACAAATACAAAGCAGAGAACTATATAAGTGGGCAAGGTATAATAGTTATTAAATACCCTAGGAAATGCATGAAGACGATATGGGCAGTGCAAGTAATAGTCTAGTTAAAGGGAGGATCAATAGATATAGACGTATTTTCATTACTAAAATCCCATTTTTATTTAACTTTGTAAGTCGACAAGGTATAATAGTTATTAAATACCCTAGGAAATGTATGAAGAGGCAGAATGCAAGTAACAGTCTAGTTAAAGATATAGTTAAAAAGGATCCATATATATAGACGTATTTGTATTGCTAAAATTCCACTTTTAGTTGACTATGTAAGTCGGCAAGGTATAATAGTTATTAAATACTTTAGGCATTGATAGAGGAAATATGGGAAAATACAGTGATTGCAAATAGTAGATAAATTAATGAAGATATATATATTCATAAAATTGGGGTTTTCTATATATTTGATTTTTCCCCCAAATAATTGTCATCTTATATGTCATATTTCATATTTCTAAATAAATATCTAAGCAGAAAAGACCTAGTTCTTATTCTAAACTCTTTAATTATTTTAAGATACCATTCACAAAAAAGCTGTAATTACAACAAAGAGTGAAATAAATAAAATATATTTCATTACTTATATAACCTCAATAAGCTCTTTTCACATACGTTACATCTTCGATGACAAAATCATCATACCCTCTCATGCGTAGGTTTAGCAAATTCGCTGCGTTGACATTCGCATGTGAATTCGTATATGAATTTGCCGCTTCAACTGGTCTACTTATGGATATAAGAACATCGTCTGATTACCATGCGTGCACAATGATAATGAAGATATTGGGCTCATACATTTGCCTTTCATCTTAGATTTTGAATAGACACACATGCTTATACACACACGAACACACACACACAACTAAGCAATGATGATGACGTCTATAAATGGAATAAACCAAATTATTAGGTCAATATGCTTAAGTTGATACCAAATGGATTTCTAAGAGCGACACACATATTTATTACATATGTACATATATCATTTATATAGTCAGTTATAATTATGTATTTATATATTACAATTAATTTTAATTAATGTATTATTTTGAATTGCCTAATTTCTCCATTTATAAATTTAATCTAAATGAATTGCAATTTAGTATGCGAAATTGCATATTAGTTGAGTTCCTAACTTAATAATTCATAATTGTAAGCAAGAATGAATAATTTCTGTCTTAGTTATTCAAGGAAAGTAACTTTGGAAATGTTAATATTACTTATCGATTTGAATGCTCAACTATATTGTTTTTTAAATATAAAATTAAATATAATCTATAATAAATGTTAATTTACCTTTAAAAATGTGTTTTTTTTATGTATAGGTAACTTCCCATAACAAAGTTTTAATATATATAAATAGCAAACTATTTCTGCTATAAATATTTCAAAGAATATTACAACATTTCCCTTCACTTGACATTTATTTTAGAATAATAAAATATTCAATCTATTTTATCTATATTTAATGTGTATTTGTTATTATATAGATGATTATCATAATAAAATATTAATATATATAAATAGCCAACTATTTTTGCTATAAATATTTCAAACAATATGGCAACCTTTCCTTTCACTTATAATTAATTTTATAATATTACAAAATAACACTTCTTTCCAATATAAAAACTCTTTCACTTGACTAAACAAATATAACTCAAACTAAGAAAAAATGCTCTTAGCAAAAAACTCATAAAGCAAAAAGACATAAAAACAGAAACAGGACGAGGTAACGTTAGAAAAAGAACAAGACGATGATGTAAACAATGAAAAAAAAAAAAACTATAGTAAAAAGCATTCAATTGTAAAATTTCTCTGTTGGGACATACAATATGATTAGCTAACATGAAGTCAATGTGAAAGCGAATTACAAAACAGTATAGACCTCTTCAGCAAAAAGTGTGGGCGGGGGCTGGGGCAGGGGTTAGGGCGTGGCCTGTTGGGACTGCAGCTCGGGCGAAAGGCTGTGAAAGACATTTACGAGCGTTTGAATTTGACAGATTTCTTTTATTAAAGCGACAGATACTGTGAAAGCGACGAAAGCAAGCGCTCAAGCATATTAAATTCAATTGTATGCGAGTGTTTGTGTGTGTCCCTGTATGGGTATGTGTGTGTGTGACACTGTGTGTGTGTGAATGTTGTGGAAAATTTAATAAAAACAAACCGCAATAGAAATGAGACGAGACGAGACGATAGGATATAAAAAGCAAATCACATAAAGACGTCATAAAGCACGTTGCGCACTTGAGCGCGTTTTACCACACTGCCACACTGGAGTAAAGACAACGCTGTGCAGCACTGGGTCATCAAAATGGCGCACACAAAGTGCGGACAACAGCAGTTCGATATCATATCAATGCTACGTAAACAGAAAACAAAAAAAAAATGAAAGCTTTGGCAAAAACAACGCAGTTCACAACACTTTTGCATTATGCGCGACGTATCAATCAGCACTAACAGAGAGGCAGAGCGAGAGAGACAGAGAGAGAGAGAGAAAAAATGAAAGTGGAAAAGAGAGCGGCATAACGTACCTAATTAATGAAATAATTAACTTGCAACTTTTACTTTTTGCTTAAGTGCTTTTCTAGCACTTTACTCATACCTCACACACACACACACATACACACTCACATGCTCACGTACATACACCTACACTTGCTTGTGTATGCGCACGCAAACAATTAATTTCATCAACAACAATAGAGAGACGAAAAAACATAGAACGGAGTAAAGGAAATTAGACAAAAACAAATTCGTAGCATACTTCGAGGCACGAACCAGCGTAAACAATAAAGTCAAGGTCTTCACTC
The DNA here is from genome assembly GCA_035045145.1 of Drosophila meridionalis. Lineage (NCBI taxonomy): Eukaryota > Metazoa > Arthropoda > Insecta > Diptera > Drosophilidae > Drosophila > Drosophila meridionalis. The sequence goes on from JAWNPG010000031.1 coordinate 10,593,692, forward strand.
ATTCGGGCAGTGTAGCCGAATCAAAGTTGCCTTCAGCTTAATTTAGCTTAGCTCACAAAATGCTTTTGAAGTTTTTCCAACACTTTTCCTGTGCCCACAAAACTAAAAAAGTTCTGCTGAGAATTTGAGTGGCTTAGCAACATACGAGGAATAAAGAATCAAATTGTAGCCAGGTGTTTATTCTCTACTAAGATATTAAGAAATTATACTATATATATAATTTCTTATTTTAATTTTAATTTTCAGTTAATTTTTATTATTTATTATTTATTAATTATTTATTATAAATTGTTATTTATTATTTATTTATTTAATTTTTCTTATTATTTATTTTTAATATTAGCCTTTTTAAATAGTTAGCACATATATGTATAGTAATTATTTATTTATATATATTATATAACTCCATTAAAATTAAATTAAATATCTAAGCTCAGTCTACGCTCAATCGAGCTTAATCAATCATTTACAGTGACCCATCAATAAAGTTAGAGCATACAAAAAGTCACGAGGAAGTCTCGGCAAAATCCCTTAGCAAGCAAAAAGATGAAGAGCCTTAACAAAAGAGAAAGAAATAAGCAAAAGCTTGATGAGTGCGTCAGCATAAGCAGTTAGACGTGCACACACACACGCACACTCACACTCACACACAGATGCCAGCAAGAACATGAACAGCACCAAGAACAAAGCAACAGCAGCAAATAAATCAACAAATCAAAGAACTTAACTAAGAAAAAAACAAGTCTCGACGCGAGGCGACGCAGCCAAGCCGAATACAATGAATTAACCAATGTATACATAGGTAAGTTGGAAAGGGACAGAAAGAGAGAGAGTGAGAGTCAACGTAGAACATGTGTAGACGGCAACATGCTATACAGTTATGGGCAAAGCAAAGAACAGAGTGCTCAAATAGATAACGGTACACACGAAGTTAAAGAAAAGTAAACAATGGTAAGCAAATGAAAAGCAACCCTTTAATGGAAATTGCTAGAAGTGTTTTAAGAAAAATATTCTATTTTATTAGTAGCTATTTGCATGGCCGTAACTGTGCATATAATTACCAGTGTGTGTGTGTGTGTGTATGAGCGATTGAAGCAAAGCAAGTAAACTGGCAGCGCGGCATGACTGATTAACAGTGCCGGCGACGCTGGTGATGACGAGAGAAATCCGCAGCCTACACAGAGGGGCCTAGAGATGAGATGAGAGCGAGAAAGACAGAGCGACAGGCAGCCAGCAAGCCAGCCCCTGACAATTATGTGGATTAGCCGCAATGGCGGCTGACTGCAGGGCCTGAGTCAGCAACCCGGCGACTGGCTCAAAGTTTTGGCAGCGATTTGCGACGCTTCGGCAATTAGTCAAAAGCAGTTAACACGCCCTTAATGCGAACGCGCTGCGTCAAAAAGTGTCTCTGGCGCATAATTTATCGCCCAGCACTTAACAATCTAATATAACGCGTGTTAAATCTGATATAATTATAATATAATATATTTTATTAGCATTTCAATGGAATCCAAAAAGTCTTTGGATTTAAAGTGAGCACAAAAATATTTATTGACTTTTAATTAAGTAGCAAAATTCTTTTTTATCTACTTACTCAAAACTAAGTTACACTGTATGTATATAATTTAATATATGGATATTCACATATAACACGCAATAACTTTATTGCCATTTTTGGTCATAGAAAAACAAAAAGCAAAAAAAAAAAAAAAAAAAAACGCACGCCCGACACTACATACACTCGACGAAACGCACAACCGACCTTCGACAATATTCACGAACAACGTTGCTACCACCAGTGCTGCCAGTTTGGCAATTTTGTGGCTAGATCTGGCCACTTTTAAAAAAATTTGCTACTTTTATTTTCTATGTGCTATTAGCCACAAATCTAGCAACTTTTAATTATTTTTTAGCAATTTCAGCAACTTTATTATAAAACTAGCAATTTTTATATTTTTCTTCAGTGTTTTTGCATTTTGAATAGCTTTTTGTCATCGTCTCCTCAAATTACGATCTAGATATCGGAACTTGTATTTAACTCAGTGGTTCGATTATATTAAGTACTTTATATTAAGTACTTTGGTGATTGTGCCGAAAGCATATAAACAAAGTTTTCGTGATGCCTGACTGTAACATGACGAGCTCAAACAATGGATTTATTAAGGATAGCACTGATCGTTTAACGCTAAGTTTTTTGACATCCGCTACCACGGTGCCTCAAAATTTACTTTAACATGTATGGACTACAATGGCATGAAAAATGTTGCCAAAACTATGATCTGCCATATGAGTACTTGACTTAAATTACTGGAAGTGAGACGTACGCCACTGAATGTGAAGCTGACGAGCTGGATAATATTTGAAGTATTATGTAGTTTAATGTAAATGTAATTGAGTAGTGTCATGTTTCCTCTTAATTTAAGTGTTTCTAATTTTTATTTTTATGTCTCCTAAAATACATATGTATATTTGTTGGAAATCAAAATTTTAATGGATTAGCAATTTTTTTTTGGCAATTTTCACAAAAATGTTAGCCATTTTTAGCATCTTTTTTCCCAAATCCAGCAATTTTTACTTAGAAGATTCTGGCAGCACTGCCTACCACTATCAAAAGACTCAGATTATCACTCAATCATGCGCTTCTTCTCGACTAAGCCTGCCATTTGATCATTAGTGTGGTGAAATTACATATGTAATTACACCATATCAATTACTGCACGTTCATAGTCTCTGCCTCTCTCGCTCTGCTGACTGCAGACTGCAGTAGGTGTAAGCATAGAAAATGCAAATCTCAAATGTGCTCAAATCTTCGTTCTCTTTGGTTTAAGTCTGAGTTATTTTGTTATTCACCATATGCATATTTTTACGCTGCTTATGAAAGGGTAAAAATTAACTTACTTAAACTGTAAATATGCATTGGTATGTATAAAAATTGGCAGATAAACAGATGTTGAGCTGATGTTACATATGTATGTACATACATACATATGTATGTAGTTACATCACTATTAGTACTGATGCCACTTCGTTTCATTCTCAAAAAAATAGACTTGTTTAAACTGTAAATATGCATATGTATGTATGTATGTGTAAAAATTGGCAAATAAACAATTAAAAATATTGCAGCGAGCATAGAATCTTTCGAGTTGGTATTAAAAACATATATACATACATATGTAATTACACCACGGCAACTACTCACACCTCTTATTGATTAATTTTAAAATGTACTCCAATATGCCTTCTTTTTGATTTAGTTTGAGTTATTTTGTTATTCACCATATTCGAATTTCTATGCCCATTGCTGAGGTGTAAAGGGTATACTCATTCTCAACTAAGAAGATTTTTAGACTTGCATATAATTATATTAAATATATTTAAGCTGGAATATTTTAATATGAAAAAAAAAACAAAGCATATAAAGATACTCTATAACAATTTAATACATAATAGGCACATTTCGCCTTTTATAGTCACAGGGTATTTCCTAGTCGAGTACATCCAACACACTTGCTTATTACTTTGCCATATTGGCATAAAGAATAGGCTTTCAGCTCCAATTATTGAAATGTGTTTAAAATCAAAAGGGAAATTGAAATGGGAAACGCTTTTCCGCCTCTACCTTCACCACCACGCCCACACGGCAACTGAAAAGTGCATTGCATATCGCGAATTGCTCTCTTTGCCACTTTTGCATATCAATTAACCCACTTTGCCAGAGAGTCGAACCAATTTCCCTGCCCCGCCCCCAAGTGCCATACAACAGTAAAAATAAAACAAGAGTGCTCTAGTCGACACTGCTCGACTAGGAGATACCCTGAGCCTTGTGAAGAGCCAAATATCAAATCATTCTACGCTTTTGTTATGCATACATACAAACAACACATACACACACATATGCACGCAAGCATAAGCGCAGCGACTGCGCTTGGGCAGCAATGTGGGCATTACTATGGGAACTTAATTGTTTAATAACTTTTCTTAGCGATGAACTAACTTTATCAAACTTTTACAACTTACTAATGCCATTCATTTGTGTGAATTTGCCAAAACACAAGCCTCTAGTATTTGATTTGCGCTTTTTACAAATAGGGGGCTATTGGGGGCGAATGGGGCGTGGCATCAAAAATCTAAAGATTACACAACCCCCGTGTTCGTTACACGCAACTACACCGCAAATTTGAAGTCTCTAGCTCAAACGATGTACAAATCCCGCCTTAAAAAAACTTTGAAATTATCGATAAATGCTCATAAAATCGAAATGGAATGAGTTATCGGAAAAATTTTATGAACTTGTGCAGCGTATGGTATTATCGAGTATTCATGTAAAATTTCAAGTCTCTACGTTGCGTACTTAAAAATATCTCAGCGATCACATGAACGGACGGACGGACGGGGCTATATCGACTCGTCTTGTAGCGCTGATCAAGAATATATATACTTTAAGGTGTGTGGCACGCCTCCTTCTGCCTGTTACATACATTTTCACAAAATCATATACCCTGATTTCCCATTTTCAATGGACTCAGGGTATAAAAAGAAGAAAACCAAAGCTTCGCACAGGAAAATTTTGTTTGGGGGTTAAAAATGAGATGAAAAGAAAATCGTTAACCATTTGGTAGCCGCTGCTCATTGCCAATTAAGTTTAATTGGCCGGCAGGCTAAATGGCCTCAAGCCGAACTACTTGAAATCCGCATACAAAGTGAGAGCACAAAAATGCCTTGGCCCAGCCCCAAAAATGGGCCCATTTAACAATCAATTTACTTCTCAATAATATTGCTTTTGTCGACCCCCAACTCAGGTGAGGCACACAAATTCATAAATGTTGCTGCCACATTTCGTTGCATATTCATGCAATTATTGAGTGCCGTTCGATGCGATTCTGATTCTGATTCTGATTCCGATTCTGATTCCGATTCCGATTCCGTTCCCGACTCCGACTCCCGATTGCATTTCCGCTTTTAATTGGACTGATTTAGATACCCCAACTGCATGTTTTGTGGCCCTGTTTGCATTGCATATTTTTCGAGTGTTGCAAGTGTGGCAATGGCCAATTGCCAATTGCCAATTTCCAGATGCCACTTGAAATTCGAAGCGAGCCCATTTGATTGTCGTTGTTAGTAAATCAATTGATTTACACCTCGTGCGATCACTAGTTGGGCCTAAATTATGAATGCGTATTAAAAGGAAGTAGACAAATTATGATACATAGTTTATACAGCAGTAGTCATAAAACTATGAGTAAGTGTGGGACAACAAAATTTTGCGATAAACACAATATTTTTAAATAAATTTGGGACAGATATATTAACCTTTTACCTATTAACCTAAATGAGGACAGGCAAATCAGGGAATTTGATTCAGATAATTACATAAATTCTAATAGAGATATATTTAACATAATTAGGGTAAATATCTCGTATCTATCGAGCAATGCTTTAATTTACTATTTTTTATTCAAATAAAACTTAATGCAATTATAATTATAATATTTGATAAATTATAATAATATTAATTAGATGATTTATTATTATTTTAAATTAAAATAATATACATAATTTAATTAAATAATATGTTTTTTATTAAATTTCTATTAAATCAGATACTTGTTTGCTGGAAAGTAAGGATATGTGATATTCAGAGCTGGAGAATGGTAAATGAAAGAAATCAATTTTTTGTTAGAAACTTAAAATCTTAAGGACTTGAGAATGGACCTAAAATACTATAGATTTAGGTGTTTATAAAAATAGATATATCTACTAAAAAGAGAAAAAAATCTTTCTAAAAAATAATTATTAAGTGCTTCAGGATTTGATAACGGATCTTCTGGGTTCTGAAAATTTAGTCGTCCATAGAAAGTTCCTTCTATTTTAAAAATGGCACTGCTATTTTTATGACCGCAACTGTATGCAGACAAGAATATGCTTTGCTTGGAACGACAAATTTTGATTTAATGTCAAGAAAATATAGATTTTTTTGCAGACTTATTAAATTTGTTTGAAATGAGAGGAGTTTGTATTAGAAAATACTTGCTAAATAAACGGGTTTGTTTTTTCTAGAATTCATTTAATGTTTATTAATTTTTAGTAATTAAATAATTTGCAATAAAATTAAGGAAATAGAAATATGATAAGAAAATTTGTAGAAAAAAAATATATCGAAAAGACTTGAAGCTATTTCAAGAAAGAGAGGAAAACAAATATATATTAACTAATTACAAAAAAAAGAAAATCCTCTGAACATCCATATAAAAAAATATTTCAAATAACGTTAATACATTTTTGTAAACCAAATAAAAACATATTTTGCTTAAATACTTATTTAAATATATGAATATATTAATAATTTAATATTAATTATTTAAATATATTAATATTTAAATAAGTACTTGATTAATATTAAAAATAAAAAAGTAAGAAATATTGTATTATAAATACATAAAAATTTCAAAAATTATTTTTTTAATAAATATATAATTTAATATTTTTATAATGGAAATCTTTTTAAATATCAAATTAAAATATACATAATGAATTAAAATATGTAAGGCAAATGATATTTAAATATAAATGAAAAAGATACATACATATATATATATATCTTTAAAGATTCTAAAACAATATTGTAAATTATGTCTATTTAATATTGAATACAAGCAACATTATCAGTAGTATTTTTAAAGTCCACGCTCCAACTTTTTTCTAAAAATTTCCACCATTATTTTTGCAAAATAAATACTCACCTGCTCTTTTATTTATCTAAGTTTTGCTGAAAGTATTTTCAAATAGAGGTCTTTAAGTTGACGCAAGTTCTCTAAATTCCCATTTAGTTGACTTGAGTCACGTTCGTATTTCATGCAATTGGTGGGCTCTCTGCGGGTAGCACACACACACACACACACACACACACACACACACACACACACACAGTCAAATACAAACACACGTCACTTGCAACAAATAAGGCAAAGCGAGCGGAGGCGACACAGATTCTTACTTAATATAACAGAAGTCTCTGCACATGTATTTACCCGTTGCAAAAAATCAAATATCCGTGCATACATCATACAGCTGACAGTTATATATAAATATGTATGTATATGTATAGGTACATTTGTGGCGCGTACTATGCGGCGTATACGTACTGTCACGTGGTCACGTAGCGCATACGCACCGTTGCCAGTTGGCAGCTAGAAATTTAATGTTTGCATTTGACAACAGCTCGTTTTTAATAAGAATAAAAAATACTGCAAAATACTTGTACAGAGAATATATATAAAAGTAAATAAACATATATATATATATATGTATGTATATATATATATCTGATGAATCACATTTGACACACAAACAATATTGATTTGATCTGGAGTTAAATATTAAATAAGTACACTTAACTAGAACCATAAACGCATTTCATATCAGACCCAATCAAATGGAGCAGAAATCCATTGAGGCGTATCTCTGATCTCTGATCCCTGTAGTTTGATCTAGCTGTTCAGCTGCTCCCCCTTCTGCAACAGGCCATAAAAAATGGAGCTGGGCTGCTGCTGCAATTGCCGTGGATTGCCGTCCTCGACAATTTGTCCCTCCTGCAGCACTATAATGCGTTCATAATCCAGAATGGTGCTCAGACGATGCTGTAAATAAAATACGAATGCAATGTAAGGAGGAAAAGAGAAGAGGCAGAGGAAAGGTAGAGGAAGGTAGAGGCAGAGTGCCTCAACTTACGGCAATCGTTATAATTGTGCGACCCTGGAAGGCCTTGTCTGCCGCCTTGAGCAGCGCACGCTCCGTGCTGCTGTCCAAGGTACTTGTTGCTTCATCCAGCACCAGGCAGGCGGAGCCGCGCAGTATGGCACGTGCCAGACAGAGCAATTGCCGATGGCCGGCACTAAAGCTGAGGCCGCCATCAGAGATTTCCGTGTCTGCAGGAGAAAGGAAGCAAAAGTAGTAGCACGCATCAGCCAGGCACAGGTACATATGGATAGGAACATAAAAAAAAACACACACACACACAACGGATTTTAGTGCGTAATTAAAGTTGTATTTAATAAGCGTGACGTTATGGCCGACTGGCTAAGCACGCCCTTAAGCCGTAATGAGGCGTATTAAGCGAAGCAGCGAGCATGGCTCAACGGCAGGGATGTAAATGTATGTAGATGTGTGTAGGTGTATATAAATGTGTGTATATATGTGTGTATCTGTGTGAAGAGGTAGGCATGGGTGCAGATACATATAACTGCCAGTGTCAAGGACAAAGACTTTTTTTTGAAGAGCGATTGTCAATGTGATTAGCTGTATAATAAGAGATACTATAATATAATAATAATATAATAGGTTATACAGTGATGAACTTAATTATTGGCACAGAAAGCTTTTATATTTCATAGCAATATTTTATGTCTTTTTAAAGGGGTTTTCAATAAAACAAAAAATGACCAAAATAGAATGAGGAATTTATTAAATTAAACAAAACAAAATTTTGTTAAAAACTTTAACGCACAATTTTTAAAAATTAAACAAAAAAAACCTTAATTTCTCTGAACAAAATTATTGGCACACTTAGTATTTTATCGGTATTTTTTAACAATTTGACCGATTGAGCAACATCGTTTTGGCAATTTCACCATCTGTCATATTCCGTTATTTTAAATTTTGCAAATTTGAATTCTATTATAGAAAATTTTGTAACAATTGAGCATATTTTTTTACTTTTCATAATAATGGCACCTCAACTAAAAGAGACATCGGTAGCTCACTTATACTTATACTCAATATAACTGAAAAGTTGTTATTTATTCTTCTCAAAATATATTCAAGATTGAAAATAACTTTGCTTTCTTAGCTTAATTAGATACAAATCAATTATTGCTAGCCCTAATTGGAATTGCTTCTCATTAACTAAATTAGCATATAACAACAACTGGCGCAGGCTGAAAAGGTCACGTCATATAGGTCGTCGAAAAGCAACTAAACTAGAAATAATCTAAAATATCTCAATTTAGAATCATAGAATAAGCCTAAACCTCACATATATACGTAGATGTATAGATATACTGACATACTGACACACTCAATCGTTAAGGTTTAGAGCTAAATTCGCTTTAGAGTCGTAGGCAACAATTGAACTCAATAGCAGCAAATTGATATATTATCCAGTACATAATATATACGCATAATAAATATAATATATACAGATATGATAACTAATATAATATATATATTAGGTTACATTAGAAGCTCTATCGAGCAGTGTGGCATCCTTATTGCACAATCTTAACAGGATGGCAACACTAATATACGAAGAGAAGAGTCCTGATAATCAAAATATTGATAGAACACATAAAAAAAAACCCATAACAATAATAAGAGATATTTCACATATAATATATAAGAAATATTTGTTGTATAATACATAAGAGATAAAATATATAAGAAATATCTCAGGTAAAAAGCAATTAGCTAAACTCATTAAGAATGTACAAATTGTTATAAATCTTAAAAAATAAATAAAATTATTATTATTATTATTATTATTATTATTATTATTATTATTATTTTATTTATTTATTTATTTTTTTTTTTTTTTTTTTTTTTTTTATACACCTCAAAGCTCAATTTTGTTTGTTATTATTATGCCTATTGGAGTTTTTATTTTTATAAAACTAGACAAATCTTAATTTTGAACAACTGATAGTTGACTTTAATTATTATATATATTGTATTGAATTATTATTGTACATACAGCATTCAAACAATTCCCTCAAATTCTCAAACTCCACTTTAAGATGCATTGCTTTAAAACATCTCATGTTAGCCTCGAGCTCTTCCAAAGTGTTTGGCTTGTTATTGTTACACTTGTGCTTGATACTAGGGATTTAGTGATATCAGATCTGAGCCTTACAACTACCAGCAATGCAGCGCTTGTAACACATGTAAAAGCAACTGAGCTGAAACAACAGTTCTTGCGGGCATAAAATGGTGAGTGCGAGATAAATCATTTTAAAGACTTCATAGAGTAAAGATTTAAAAGAAATGGACAGATGAACTATGATGGATATAAATTTTTATCTGATTAACTGTCATTAGTCAAACTGTGACATCAAACAACTCACTTCTAAATATAAATTAGTTTTCAGTTTCTTAGTTACCATTCAATACAGAGTAACGCTAATCAAGTGGAGCTTACGCAAATACACTTAATAAACTAGATAGATGCATATGCAGCATCTACAAACGTATGCCACATGTGAGCCAATCAACACAAAAAATCAAACATGCATGAACGTTTTCAAATCTCTTCTTTTTTTTTTTGGCAAACATCAAACAGACAAGTTAGCTGCCAGAGACTGGCAAAAATCAGGGGATGAAACGGGTTTGGGTTTCGGGTTTTGGGTGGAGAAGCTGGCGAAGCGGCCAAGCCAAACGTCATGTTTGCTGCCAAAAATAAACATGATTTTTTCATAAGGCCGAACGCAGCTGAGCGGAGTCAGCGAGACGCAGCGCATAGAACTAACTGACAGTCGCTGTTTGGCTTTGTTTGCACAGCAGCAGCAGCAACAGCAATAACCACAATTGAAACAACATATAACAAATGGGGAAAACTGTGAGAAGTGCACTTACCCAAGCCCTGTGGCAGCTGCACGTTGACAAACTCCTTGAGCTGCGCCAATTCGAGACAATTCCACAATTGCAAATCCGAATAATAACAGCGTGGATCGAGATTTTCACGTATTGTTGCATTAAACAAATGCACATCCTGTGGTATTATCGACAATCTCGTTCGCAGCTCGTCCGGCCGGATTCTCTCAATGTCCACATTATCGATGCGAATGTGACCATTCGTCGTCTCCAGCACGCCGAACAGAGAGAGAGCTAGTGACGATTTGCCACTGCCCGTGCGACCACAGATGCCAATCTGCAAGTGAGTAATCAAACAGAGATTGGAACTATATATATATATATATATAATGCAATGATATATGTGAGTATATATTGATTGGGTAAATGAAAGACGAATCACTCGACCATATTTCTCAAGCCACAAGTTATCTCAATTCGATATTTCGCATACCAGTAAGATTTGTCTAACTTACTATCAACATTTAATAAATTTGAGCTGAATTGCTTCACATCCACTTCATTTTAATTTGGAATAAACTATTTCCAATTGAAATTAGATCATTAAATTTACAATTTATTTCAATAAATTTTTCAGCAAACATCTGAATACTTTAAAGTTAAATTTATTCTAACAGTTTTATCAACAAATTAATTAAATTTAATTTTTTTCGTTTAATATTCAATATATTGAAAATGTTATAAAAAAATTTATTTAAAAATTTTGGAAAAAAAAACTTACTCATAGGGTAGAAACTTTTGTTTTACAAGTTAATTTTTTGAATTTCCTTAAATTTAAAAATGAAATTAAATTTACGTACATAAAAAATATAAATATATATACATTTTTTACGTAAATTTAATTTAATATTTTAATTGATAATTATTGATAGCCTCTGACAAATAATATATTTATATTTTTTTTTTTTCATTTTTATAATTAATTTTAAGTATAGCACATAAATATTTATAGTTTAGTTTGCTTTATTTAGCTTGTAATAAATAAACTTGGGGTTTTTTATTTCTTTGTCATCGTATATGCAATATGTTTGTAAATAAATATCTAAGTAGAAAAGGCCAAGCTTTTAGTCAAAACTCTTAAATTATTGTAAAATACCATAGTGATACAAAAAATGAAATGGAAAATTTGAATTGATAAACAAATTATATAACTAAATGGAGTTTATTGTTGAACATTCAATATATTGCAATATTTTTTAGCAAACTTTTAAAATATATATAAAAATTATTTTTAAAATTAAATTTAAAAACTTTTGAATCAATATGACTTGTTCAATTATTATTTTAAAACATAAAACAATTTTTAACTCAATTAAATTTAAATAAACGCATATAGAAAACAACAATTTAAAATAAAAAAATAAAAAAAAAAACAAAAATTTATAATTCATAAATATATAAATAATATTTATATACGCTTCATTTTTTTACAAATAAATAATCAAAAAATAACTAATTTATATTCGAGTATTTAAAAAAATTATTAACATAAAATGCTGATATTTTAAAACTTTGTTTAAATTTTGATTGTAGTAAAACAATACAGTTTAAATTTGAAGTTCAGACGATTTTATGGTGCTTGAAATTCAATTGTGCAATTAAAACGGAAAAAAACATTATTAAAATATTTATAAGTTCCATTTCTTTTACTCTGCTTATGAAAAAGTTTACTGAACCGATAAAAACTGAAATTATGCTTAACAACGCAAAAATTAATATAAAATCTTGTTTTTATTTTTGTGCCAATCTATTGAATTATATTCTATTTGTATTATATTTTTCGGACAAAGCAAAAACCAAATCGTGACAGCAAAAACATTTAAATGTGCTATTAAAACATATACATACATATCACAAAAATTACTTTTTTGCAAACTGATGCAGAAATTGAACTTTATTTTGCCACGAAATGACAGAATAAATAAATAAATCAATTGAGACGAAATTTATGATCGAATTTTGTTGTATTATAAATTTTTTTATTAAATGTAAAAATAATTAGAAAATAAAATTTATTGAAAAAAATTTGTTTTTGATTTTTTAACTTTGCATTCTCAAAAAATATATAAATACTCTTTATAGAGTATTTAGAGTTCTGTATTGAATATTTTTATTAGTTTTGATATAAATTCAATATTGATTTTTGGTTTATTTTAATCTTTTACTTTGCATTGTGTTTAAATATTGTTTTTTTTTTTCTGACCACAAAATGCAGTTCAGCTATTTATAAAAGCTTATTTTTTATGGGAACTAAAAAAATGTGAAAACATTTTATTTGCTTTCGTTTATTGTTTCATAACATATGTTAGATGTATCGAAAGCTTTACACTTTTTATTCTCATTTTCACAAATATTTCAAATAATATATTTGTAAATATTTTGCTGACTTTTTAAAAAGTTGAGAAGTACGATCATTTTTAGCACAATGGGTATGCATATTATATAAATTCTTGATAAGAATATGTATGTTTCTGTTTATGGAATAAGCAATGCAATTTTAGTTTAAGAAGAAGGTTAATGGCGTTTTGTTATATTCAATTTTTAACAATAATCTTTTGGCATTGATTTTCATATGATTTCGATTATTTTTTGTATATTTAATGCTCAGAAAAAGTTTCAATCTGTTTGTTAATAAATTGACTTGGCTTATATTAACTGCTCTGGCAATAATTTATTTTAATTTGAATAGCAACTGTCTTTTATGATATTAAGCGATTTTTATTGTACTTAAACAAGTAAAGGTGGTGGTAGATAATAAGTAAATTTTAGTTCATATTTAGTGCGCATTTTAACTTTATATTCCCGCATAAGGTAAGATCTCCTTAGTAATCCTTAAAATGTATGTAAATGTTTACTGTCCTTTGTTAGGATAATAAGCAAAAAACTTGAGGGTTTGTCTAGTCTGTTTAAGTATCTGATATTGCCTTGTGAGATTTCTTTAAGACCTGTTAATGGAGGTCTCTGTATATGGCTTGTCTAAGAACTAACCATGCCAATGTTAAGTTGTCTTAATAACTAAGCCACTTAGCCCAATGAGCCATTAAATTTCTTGAAAATACTAATATAATATAATAATAATGATAAATTAAGTACCAAATTTTTTAAACATTCGTTCAATTCATTATTATTATTATTTTATTTTATTTTATTTTTTTTTTTTTTTTTTGAGAAAAGTAAATTGGTAAATTATGACAAAATCTATGGCACAAAAAACTTCAGAATGGAAGCTTAACATAATATAAGATTTATATTGATACATAATTATGCGCCTAAAAATGTATTTATATTTATATATATTATTTTTATCTACTTCTATAGCTACCAATTGCATATGTTTTTCATTTAAGTACACTTCTATTTCTTCAATGCACTTCGACCATACTTCAACTATCGTCGGCTTTAACTGCCCCAAGCCTCATACACGAATTACTCTAGTACACGCAGCGTTTTCTTCCATAATGATAATGGATGTATCTATCTAACGATAGATGCAAGTAGTTGCTGACTTTTCAATCAGTTATTGACTTTTTGCAATGTCTGACCGTTTCAGACGAGAATGCAGAATGCCGAATGCCGAATGCCGACTGGTGAATGGATTTGTGTGGCTTTGGTTAGTTTGCGGCCAAAGTGCACACTCAGTTCTCAATGGGCGCTGTTTGAGCTGCAGTTACAGTTTGTTGAGCTGCAAGAGATTGGCTTCTTGCATCTTTCATGCGATTCCATTTACTGCATATATATATATATATATATATATATATATATTGGTCTGTGTTTTTTTATGCCCCGTCTTGTTTCTAAAAGGGGTATATTAGCTGTTGACAGGCAAAGGATATCGAACAATCTAACTTGTATTGATTAGTCAGAGTCTAGGGTAAATGAGCTACTCAATATCCATTTATAATGCATTTTCTTCTTATCAAAAATTCATATCCATTAATAGAAATTATTAAACAAAACCAGATCAATATAAAAAAAATTGTTTATCTGAACGATTTCTTTAATAAAAAATTTATAGTATCTATAATTACCGATTGCTATGCTTCTATATCTGTAAACAAGAGCTTATAATAATATAGCTTATAATAATAATATAGGCTATATATTTTATAATATATTAGCCTATTTACGAAAAAAATTTGTATAATATTATACCTATTGTATACATATATTCCTATTAATAAATCAATTTGAACTTCTATAATACATTTTCTTATTTCCCTAAAGTCGATAAATATCGATTGTTAAACTTCTACCTTCGTCTATTCTGTTCTTCTTTTCTCTATTTTTCTACTTATACTATTGTAATACGTAATAACAACATAATTTACTTTAACCCTACTCTATAGGGTATCTGCTAGTCGATTACTCACAAACTGAGTACAAACTGTTGTGCTGGTTCAAGCCTGTTTGGTTTTGACAATGTTTATTGTACTTACTCGTTGGCCTGCTGGTATCTTTAAGTTGAGGTGGCTGATAACGTTCTGCCTTTGTCCTTCATAGCGTAGGCTAACGTTTTCGAAGCTAATGTCGCCTCGCTGCGGCCAGGAAATCGGAACGCTTTGGTCTGCCGAAAAAAAAGAAAAGAAATATATATACTATAAAATAAAAGACAACACATACGCAAAGAAAGAGCGCTGCGGATGGCACTGAATAAATGCAAACAAACGCTTATATTAAATTTAAAACCCGAATCGACAAAGCATGAAAATTGTGACCTTTTTGCTCGACTATATAGAGAGAGAGTTTTTGCGCCCGCAACTGTCAGTTGAATATTTGAAAACTCGAAATGAAAGCCAAAAAATTAAACCAGCTAAGCAAAAAGTGATGAGGGCATCGGGCAACGGGCAAACAAAAACTTCATGAAAAGGGTCTTCCAGATCATGGCACGCACTCGAGTGCTTTTTAAAGTCAACTTTCGCAAGCACTTCTAAGTAGGTTTAAACTGTGGTCGAACGGCTTAGCCCGAATACGATACGGGACTGACAAAAAAATAAACTAAGAATTGAAGAAAAAATAGTTTCTAAAGGCATTCCATATGACAAAGACAAATAACGATATATAAAAAGCTGTTCAAAATATTTCTTTAATATTTTATATTAATTTAGAAATAATTAAACTTTATAGAAGATTCAATAGCCAGCAATCTGTCTATCTATGAAATCTAAATAAAATATCAGAATATTAACTTTTTTATTTTAATAAATAATAAATAATAAATAATAAACAATAAATAAAAACAAAGTTTTATGTTTAAAAAAAAAAGAATATACAGAATTAAAGACAAGTAAATAGACTATTATTACTAAGCTCAACAAGAGCGCGAAATATCGTATTACGATTATGTCGTGTCACACAACAAATCCGCAAAATAAATGCTTCCTGCTCTTATAAAAACTAAAGAACGCTCTTCAAGGAGCAGTTGAACTAGTTTATTTCAAGCTTCAATTGAACTTGTTCTGCTTAAAGCGTCAACAAAAAAATACATCACGTTGTCAAAGCAGCACAATTCATTTGAAAAGTTCCACGGGTTAATAAAGTCGAGTTCCATTTTGCGTTAAAATGGTGCTGTCTGCAATTGAAAAGGCTATCGAAACATCGCATAGCCACAGCATAAAGGAAGTGCTGGGCATTAAGCGTGTTTTGAACAAGTGGAATTATCTTATGCTATTGGAGAATCAAACGACCATACTCCTTCCATCCGATGTGGCCAAACAGCTATGCCCCAAGCAAATCATTGAATTCTTTGTGCACAAATGTCGCCTGGAGAATGGCCAAATGCTTGTGCCACAACAGTATAACATAGGTAAGCAGACAGTTGGACGAGTAGACAGGTAGCATATATGTTAATCAATATTTACTTGCAGATGCCTAACCGGGAATGGAATAACTGAGAAGAAGTGCTTCACTTCATACTAGTTGCCTTGTGGAAACTAATCTTTCTTAATCAATGAAAATTATAAAAGAAAATATCAATAAATTATGTGAATTCTTATAATTACACTGCACAACAAGAAACTTGTCACATAAGTGAAGCCTGATACTGAAAAATGCACAAAATGTGCATAGGTACAGTTTTTTACTTTTAAATTCTTATTTATTAAACCAATTTTGCCCAGCATGGAAGGAATTATTTAATAAATCTATAATATTTTGTAATATAATATATATTTATAGCTTGCGAGTTGCTTTAAAAAAAACTGCAATACATCAATACAAAAATATATTTTCTATTATATAAATTATACTTAAAATAAAAATCAATATAATACAAATACATTATATTTAATATTGCTATTTATTTTAATATCAATTATTTGGATAGATTTTCTAAGAATGCCAGATTTCATGTATAATCTAAATGCTATATATTCATTGCTATTCATATACTTATATCATGTTGCTATTGAACAAGCTTAGTCTGCAAGGGCCATAAAACATAGGAGAGTCTGAGGCAAGATCAAGGAAAGGACGAACATTTTAGTCAACTTGGCTATTGGTACTGATAAAGAATATGGTTTCTTTATCAGTCCTACCATCAATGGATGCCAGATATGTGTGCCTTCTTAAATAAAAACTAATGAGTCTTACAAATATAAAGAAAACCATAACAGAGATATTATTTCTTTAGTATTGAATAGTAATAAACTGAATATATAAAATATCTATATAGAGAAATATATACTATGTATATGTATATGTTGTGTTGCAAATAGAATGTCACGTATTACGGTGAAATTAATAGCAGATCCTGTTAATAAAGTTTCCCAGTTCATAAGAACCAGCTGCTGTTACAGTACAGCAGTGTTATAGTAGCGTTGATTACACTGTTACAGCATTGTGGGTGTGAGGCTGACAGCTTGTATAGGTATTATCTGTGTACTACAGTACTACTGTGTAGGTATTATCTCAGTTCTAGCTTGCAGTCTATAAGTGGAGTGAGGCAAACATAGCTGTTGCTGAACGTAGTTCTGAGAATTGCTGTGTGAGACTGAGATAATACCTAAGCCACGCGTACAGGGTCGTTATGATTGTCAATAAACAAAGTAAAGCCAAAGTAAAGCTAGTTGTGAAAATTACATTGTGAAAGATAGAACTACGGAAATTCGTTATTGGACTTGGCTATAAAACCATTAGAATGTAAGGCCGTTAAACTATCACAGGTAAGATATAAAAAAATATATACAAAATTTAATTAATTATTTTAATTTGTTTTCTTAAAAACCCTTTTAAAAAAACTTAAAAAATTGCTATAAAGTTCAAAAATCTTGCTGTGCCATTAATTTAGTTCGTCATATATTATATTATTATTATATTTTATTCTATAACAATATAGTTATAGTTGACTTAACTTATTCATACAAAATTATTTGGAATTGTTTATAGAATCAAATATAATAATATGATATAATATATAATACAATAACCCATTTGAAGTTAATATATATTTATTTGTTTATATCTGAACTGTGTTAGTTTGGCTGCCTTAGGTTACATGAATCATTTTGAATTAAAAATTCAGTTACTTTTAGGTCACAAACTTCCTTTCTCATATATTTTCCCATAGGTGATATATATTTTTTTTATTCATTTTATGTCAACAAATTTTAAGGCAACTCAATTTTGTTGGCCAGTGTAAATGTTTGTCTAAACTCGAGCAACTGTCATAAATCAATTGTTAATCAATGAGCCATATAATAGCCAAAGCTGCCATCTAGTTGCAGGTGTAACTATTCACACACACAGAGAAAGAGATAGTGAGAGACAGGGACATAGAGTGAGAGAGAGATAGAGATGGATGCTGTTCGGTACTCACAAGTTTTGATACGCCTCGATGGCTCATTAGATAACGCGACCTTGTCGCCAAGTGCCGTCATTGCCTTATCCTTAATCATTGACGTCCTTGCCGCTGTCGTCGCCAGCTGCCGCTTGTCAACAACTGACGCCGTGTGGAGGTTTAAGTGATTGCCATTGCCGGCTGCTGCTGTTGTTGCTGCTGCTGCATTGCCTGCATTTAATTTATCAGCAGCTCGAGCCGAGTCGCCGGCAACATCAACGCCAGCTGACGTTGCGCCCGGGTAAACTTTGTCAACGTTAGTCGTGCAGGGCGACCTATCGACTTCATTGCTTATTTCCGTATCCTGCTCCTGCTCGTGCTGCTCCTGCTGCGTCGGCTGTGCATAGTGCGCAATGCGTTCGACCGAGCCCGCATACATCTCCATATCGGCCAAAAGTTTTACAACCCAATTAAGGTAAATCGGCACCAACAACGTGTAGTTTATGGCCAGGCCGACCAGCGAGGGCGTCGGCGTCAACTCCTTGGAGCTGGCGTCTTTATTGATGGCATAAGTTCCTGCCATCTCCGGCGTCCTGCCACTTGCCAGTTCTGCGTCCGCCGCCTCCTTCACATAGCTGCTGCAACTGACGCTTGCCGTTGCCAGTGCCGTTACGATGGCCACAAAAACAATGCAGCCACCCAGGTAATCCTGCAATAAACAGAGACAGTCAAAAAGCAAAAGAGACAGAGTCAGAGAGAGTGACAGAGAGAGAGGGAGAGAGAGCGAGCTAGTTGCTAGCATGATGCATGCTTGTTAGTGTTGGCATTTTGGTAAAGATTTTTTCCACATGACTTTTTAATCAGCCCACGTGTGCGTGTTTGTGCTTTGCCATACTCGCCCACGAAATGGAAGAGAGTTTATTGGTTTTAGGGAATGTGAGTTTGAACAGAAAGTATTTGGAATATCTATGTACTTGAGCTATGTACTATAGTTTAGTAGAATGTGAGGAGAGCAAGGACACATCTACTGGGAGGCAGGCAATCAGTTTTTTCGTTAAAAAGAAAATAAATAAAGAACAAAACCAATATATCCTGACTTCCCATTATAATAGATTCAATGTATAAAGATATAATATAATGACAGCATGAGTCAAGAAGAAAGTCTTGTATAATTGACGCTGAAGAAAAGTGTTTTTGTAATTTGTCAAAAATACCTTGGGGCCTGTCCCACTTGGGCAGCTTGCAATTTGAAATTTTAAAGTCTGGCCATATTCAAGTAATATAATATAATAAATAGTCATATGGAACCGAAATGAATTGATTTGAAATTTTCTAGTATTTACACACATTCGTTTCTTAAAAAACAAGTAAGAGTGCTCTAGTCGAGACTGCTCGACTAGGGGATACCCTGAGCCCTGTGAAGAGCCAAATATCAAATCATTCTACGATTTTGTATGCATACATACAAACAACACATACACACATACATATGCACGCAAGCATAGCGCGCGCTCTGCCAACTGCGCAGTTGACGCAGCGACTGCGTTTGGGCTGCAATGTGAGCATTACTATGGAAACTTAATTGTTTAATAACTTTTCTTAGCGATGGACTAAGTGCATCAAACTTTCACAACTTATTTATGACATTCATATGTGTGTATGTGCCAAAGCACAAGTCTCTAGTATTTGATTTGCGCTTTTTACAAATAGGGGGCTATTGGGGGCGAATGGGGCGTGGCATCCAAAATCTAAAGGTTACGTTATCTCCGTATTCATTACACGCAAATACACAGCAAATTTGAAGTCTTTAGCTCAAAAGATGTACAAACCCCGTCTTAAAAACACATTAAAATTATCGATAAATGCTCATAAAATCGAAATGGAGTGAGTTATCGGAAAAATTTTATAAACTTGTGCAGCGTATGGTATTATCGAGTATTCATGTAAAATTTCAAGTCTCTACGTTGCGTACTTAAAAATATCTCAGCGTTCACACGGACGGACGGACGGACGGACGGACGGACGGACGGACGGACAGACGGACAGACGGACAGACGGACAGGGCTATATCGACTCGTCTTGTCGCGCTGATCAAGAATATATATACTTTATGGGGTGTGGCACGCCTCCTTCTGCCTGTTACATACATTTTCACAAAACCATTATACCCTGATTTCCCATTTTCAATGGGCTCAGGGTATAAAAATAAAATAAAAATATGGGTTTAAAAAAAAAAATAAGACCTTTCGAAGAGATCACGCTTCAAGCGCCGCGTTGTATGGATTTTATAGATATATAAGTCTAAGAATCTAAGTCTAGAAAGCGTAATCTGATTTGAGATGTACAGCTGCTATATTTGTCATATGGATTACTGTCATTTCTTGACCAGATCAACCCTTCAAAAGTTACTTTGGCGAACGCGAGCTATCAATTAATACAACTTTATTTTTCATAGATTGGAATGGTAGTAGTTCCTCTTGAACTTCTCTACAAACAAAACTACAAAATATATGTCAATAAAATTATTTACATAAATGTATATATCAAATTATTCTATCAACTTCGTTGAGATTAATGTTGAATATTAAACTGTAAATCAAATTATATACCAACTCTTATAAAGGGCAGAGAAAAATCTACTCATTTTTTCTCATTATTTATTTATATTTCTTTAAAGACAGTTATCTATGTATATATATAGTTATATATGTATATTGTTTTCTCGTATGAATTTTTACTTGTTATATTATTTTATTGTTTGTCTAATAATTACACTTGAGACTCTTCATAATTATTTTTAAAGTTTTCTCTAACATTTTCTATCTTACCATAGTTCAATAATATCACTGAACATTTGTAGTTGTGAATTGAGGCATAGCTGGACGCTCGTACCCCATCGAGTATAATGATATAGTCGGTCAGTCTATACTTTAAACATGTTGCAAATTATCTTTAAGTGAACTACCATCTCATCAATGGCCTTTTAAATAAATTAATTAATTAACTTTTAAATACCTTTCGCTTATCCTTCTTTAGAGACAATGCCTATCCATCTCCCTCTCTCTCTCCTTTCTCTTTACCTTCTATTTTAACTTATTGCAGTCATTTTCATGCATTTTTATTTCTGCATTTCTCTCTCTCTCTCTCTCTGTCTCTCGCTCTCTCTATCTCTCTATTTCTCTCCCTCTCTTTCCCTATCTCTAATTATTTAATTTTTGATCAAGTATTGAACGGCTCGTTATGCCCATTTGAAACGTTCTTAGTTGCTGATTCTTTTTTTTTATCTATATATATATCTTTCTAAACGGATCCGTCAGCTCGTTTGCCCGCCTGGCACTGGACAAACTTTTTACTCTCTTTCATCTTAATGAAAGTTTTACGGGGAAGCTGCCAAACCACAATTGAAAACTTTTTGCTACCAGCTTTTGTGGGCAGAGGCGGCAGTTGGGTCGATTGAATCAGGCTCCCTCACTCGCTAGCTCGACCTCTATCTCTCTCTCTCTTTTACTACATATATCTCTGCTTCTCTTTCTACATATGTGCGTGTGCATGTGAGTAATCCTCGAACGCAACTTCAAAACTGTTGCATTTGCTGCCTTAACCAGGCTTTGACTTTATTTGGCATGCAGAACTGTGGGTTCGCAATGCGTAATAGCTGTTTTAGCCTTAACTTGCCTGATAGTTCAGATAGTTTTTGTTTGATTTTGAATTGATTTGAACAGCAATTAGAAAATAATGTAATGCATGCTGCTAACACGTGTTTGACTTTTAGATTTAGTTAATTTTTTCGGTTGAATTTCAAGTGAGTTGAAAAGTAGAAAGAAATTTTAGATTTACGGAGGTGAATAAACATTTATTTATATATTTGCATATATAGTTATAAGCAAATAACTCTATAAAATATAACTGGAATATTTGAAAATTCTTAGATGCACCATAAAAATACTATTCAAAGATTTGATTAAATAAACTTCAAACCTTTTTTTGATCAAAGAATTTGAATTGAAAATCTGAGTTAAGAAATCAAGCAAAAGTTTATATTATAATTTCATGAGCAACGTCAACATTTAGTTGAATAGGGTTCAAATATGTATCTTTAGTCTTTAAATAACAATAGTATTGACGCGTTGGTGCAGTCAGAATAGACACTTGTTTGAAATTTAATTTCTGATAGTCATCAGTGACGAGTTTCCACTCGAATTTTAACAGCAAGTAATTTGTTAATTAATAATAATATAATGTATATAGGACATATCGGAATAAAATTATATTTTGTAAAATTCTAATCTATTCTTCTACCTTGACAAATAATCTTTAAATTTAGTAATTGGTTTACTGTTAATCTACTCTAAAAATCGACTACTATGGAATGTGGTATGGTAAATCGGAAATTCAGCAATATACGGTCTGCCATTAGAGCTAAGGACTCTTAATAGGAATAACATATAATCGAGTATATTCATATTAAAATATCAAATAAAATATAGGTCTGCAGGACAAATTATGCTGATCAGCCTATTAGACTAGGAGCGATCGCAGGTAATTTTCCGCTAAAATATGACATCCTCAAACCAACTTATCAATATAGAAGCCGGCACGAGATTTCAAGTCATCGTTCTGCATTGGACAATGTTGAGAGATAGAGAAAGAGAGATAAAAAGAGAGAGCGAGAGACAGAGTTAGCTATATATAAATATAGAGAAAGAGAGAGAGAAAGAAAGAGGTTTGCATATTTAAACCACAAATATGTTCGACTCCAATAATGTATTTGTTATACCAAATATTAGCAAATGGAAGTATTCAAGTCAAAATGATTTGCCTTCCATTTGTTGGCAAAGAAAACATATTTTCTACATGCAATGTGATTGCATATTCAAGCGGAGCGTGTGAAAACAAACAGACCTGCTAGCCTATCAATATGTTTAATGCCAATCTTCACAATATGCTCGGCCACAATAACCCAAAGCCAGAAATTGAATTGTTTAATCATCACAGCACACTCGCCAGTTTGCACCTGAATTATGCAAGTTATGTTATTGGTGGGGGCCGGTGCGGGGCCCAAGGCGTCAGTCAACGAATGCAGAGAGTTAATTCCCATAACGACAATACAATCAACAATATGTATCGAGATGTGTATCTCTGTGAATATTAGCTGACCGCACTGTGCATACAACCAATAAAGCAAAGCCCCCCTTGGCGCAGGCATGCATAATTCCCATTTGCCACAATTGCACGCGTCAACACAATGTGCAACAATTTGAGTATATAGTCAATGGATACTTAAGATCCATAACAGACACTTGAACAACTGTAAACTGTAAACTGTAAACTGTAAACTGTAAACTGTACCCAGAGCATACGCACACAAAGGTATGCAGACGGGCAGCCTTTGCTGACAATGCGACTCTCGATAGATGGACACAAGGAAGGCCTCGCCCGAGGGGGTCACCTAGCTGGCAAACAGCGAGAAATATCTGGTATTTGCATTGGCACGCGTCCCTCTAAACTGAAATGCCAATTCAATTGAAATGCACACACAAGGATATTTTACAGAAATCAAGTGTGCATATTGACCAAGACCACAGCAGACATGTGGACAGTGGGACAGTGGGGGGGGCCAAAGGATATGCAAAGGACTCACCAATGATATGCCCAGCCAGCGATTACTCGTATTCAATATGGTAAACGCAATCGTGTTCGCCTCGAGTCGCTTGAAGAGTATCTCGGTGAAACGTGCCTGCTGATTGTACGCCCGAATTGTGGTGACACCCTGTATTGTCTCCGCCAGATGCGATATGACCGGGGAGCTGCTTGAGTTCTCGATGCGCTGCAGCTCACTTGAATGAACAATAGGGAAAAGATATGTGTAAATTTTAAAGGAAATTATATTTGAATTTAAATAATAATAATAAATATAGTATTATATAATTTAAAATTGATCTATTGAGCAAAGAAAAGTTCAAATTAAATTAATTTTATAATCAAATTAAATTAAAACATAAATATTTAATTTGAATTTATATTAATATATATTAAGTCTTATGCAAACTAATAAGTATTATCTATATATTAATTAAATTTTTATTTATATAAGTTTATATTATTAAATATATAATTTATAGTTCAATTTTAAATTAAATTTTATTTACATTTGTATAAAATATTACAAAATATATTCAACATTTAAAATAATTTGAAAAATGTATATTTTAATTAAATTACATGTAAATTTATATAAATAAAAGTAATATATAATATATTATAATTTAAGTTTTATCTATAGAGTATATAACATTTTTATTAAATGAAGTTTACATCAATATAATAGGTTAACATAATTTAATAGTATATATCAAATTACATATATATATCAATTACAAATTAAATTGAATATGCATTCGTATAACATAACATTATATAACTATATTAACTTAACATGACATAATATAATTTAACATGACATAATATAATTTACAAATAATTTTACATAAAATGCATTTCAATTTATGTGAAAATTATATAGAATAAAATTAAAATTAATTTAAATAAAGTTAGCTTTTCATTAATAAAATAAATTAATTCCATATTATTTGTATTAAATTTAAATACAATTAAATAATATTTGTTTAATGAAATTTAATACGTATATTATAAATATAAAATATAAATATAATTAGATTAAATTTAAAGAATATAAAAAATAAATAAAAAAAAGTATTGTTCATTAAAAATATAAAATTGTAATTAATGTGAATATTAATAAACATGAAATTATCTCTAATATAATTAGTGTATATATTTAAATTCTGCAAAAATTTAATGATTTATTTCTATTTGCAATCGATAAAATAGAATGTAAATTAAAGTCTCATCAGCACAGCCCTCGTTTAACTCATTTTCATTTCCTCATTTATTAAACATTAATAACAAAAGTAAATGCCAAATTTTGACCTAATGTCAACCCAGCTCAGAATTATCTCTAAAAAAATTGCAAATTGAAATGAATTGCTTAAATTGTAAAACGCTTTAAAATGTATTCAATTTTTTATTTATTTATATATTTTTATTTTTATTTCCTTTTTTTGTTTTTTTTTTTACTTTGTTCTGCTGAAGCTCAACCAACTAATGGACCACAGCAATTGTACCCCGACCCCATTATCTTGGTTGTCGGCACTGTAAACTTTGTCTGCACAGAATTTGCTCGCAAGACAATTAGAAGCCACAAATGCTTGAATAGAAAGCTGCTAATAGAGCCACTCGCACTATCTAAACAAAAACAAAGATATCCCAGCCAGAGCCAAGGAGCAGCATAGATTGAGAATTGAAGTTAGCGTAATGTCGAACAGTTAATGCTCTTTGATGTTGTATTTAGAGTAGAGTAGGTAGAGAAGTCATATGGTTAGACTTCTTAGAAATAAATGTAGTCATTGATTGGAGAAGTACATATTTAACTTGTATAGAATAGGCTTTATAAAGGCAGATAGCTTATATGCAATTGAACTGAGCAATATTTTTAGCAACTTTGACATTAGTATAAAATTTGGTATTGACTTTTGTTATTATTATTTAATAAGTGAGAAAACAAAATGAGGTAAACAAAGTCTGTTCATGTTCATGTAATTTAGATTCTATTTATCAATTTAAAATATAGATAAATCATTATACAATTTTTGCAGGACTAAAATATCTAAACTAATTATATTATAAACAATATTGAATGTTTTGCAATGTTCATTTCATTTATAATTTTAGATTTTTTTAAACCTATCAAATATAATAAATTATCGAACATATGAAAGTGAATAAAACTTCAGTTTTTATTTTTATTGAATGATATGGCGGAGGGCGGCAATGATAAATAGATGAAAACCATTGATCAACATCGAGAAAGTTGGAGAGGGACAACAACAAAAATACTATGTAAATATTTAAAAATATATGTATATAACATTTTCAAGTAATAATATTTTTCAATTTGTTGAAAAACTTAAAAACAAAGTGTGTATAATAGCTACATATTTTAATTTATTCTCATATATATATATACATATTATTAAATATACTATTATTATATACATAGTAGTAGTAATAGTATTCTATATAATCCTAGATTATTATTACATTGAAATCTTACATATGTATTATAAGATCTCTTAGATTTGTCCACAAACAACTCTGAAGAATGACAAATAAATGATATAAGACAAAATGATAAAATCTTACATAAGATATCATATAAGATCTCCTAGATTTTTCCACAAACAACTCTGAAGAATGACAAATATGTCATGTGGACATGTAAGACTAGCATTTTAAGCAATATCAAGAGTATTTTAATTAACAGTGCCCTACTACCAGATATCCTACTCAATAATTATACATATCATGTATATCAAATGGACATGGATATCGAGATTTGATCAAGAACAATTATACTTTATGGGATCTACCACGACCCCTTCTGTCTGTTACAGAGAAATTTACATTTGATAAAGATTTACAAAAAATTTGATAATATTTTTAGCAAAAACAGGGATCTTTAAGCCCTTTTAAACTAATTAGGCACAGGGAACTTAGTACTCGACAGCTTCATTATTTCCAACTTTGAAACTAATTGAATCATAAAACATTTAATATGAACTGCAATAGTTTCATACTTTTTAATGAGAAAGATTGCAAAATCTAAATTGAATTGAGCATGCGTTCCCTGCATGCCTAAAGCAATCTTGATTGCATTACAAACCTAATCAGAAGATCAAACTACCCACAATGGGAGTGTGTGTAAAATGGGCTGTCAAACAGTCCAGGCAAAAGTATTAAATGCAAAAATCTTTTGTCCTTCTGTTGACAATATGTAGTTGTGTGTTAGGACTGACATGCCTATGGCCATATACTTTGGCCAGCAAAATGTTGGTAAAGTTTTCAAAACAATTCAAGCAATCTACAGATGTGAGTGGGAGCAACAAAAATATTAAAAGTTGGCAAACTTTTGAGGAACACGACCAAATGGAGGCGTGGCAGTTGCATATTTATTACAGTTAACACAAGAATTATGAAAGTCGCTTTGTCAGCATTACAAAAGGAAAATCTATACGTGTGTGTGTGTGTCTTAGAGACCGAGCAACAGGAGCTAAAAGGAGTATGACTCCTTACATACATATAGAAATACATTTCACTTACCGTGCCGAGCACCTGTAGAACTTCTGGATGGCATAGTAGGCCCCACAAATGGGCAGAGTGAGGGCCAGAAACCAGGGCGTAATGCTCACATTTATGAGTATGGCACACAGGCAGAGCAGGCTGAACTGCAGCAGGCGTTGACAGGTTGCAGCGATTTTCTGTAAATGAAAAAATATATGTAGCATATGTGTACAGACATGGCCAAGGCAATAGGTACAGAAGTTGGAATTGGTGGTTATAGTAATTTGTAAAATATATGACAAATTTAGACAAATATTTTAACACTTCAGCTAAAGCAAATTTTTGTGATTCCTTTGATTCTGCCCAGTTGCGTTATTTTTGCTAAATTTATGGCATTTTTAGGCGCTGTTCATAGTAAATTCCATATAGAGGAGGCGCTATTTTAAAAATTTATATTTTATTTCTACTGTTAATTATACACTAAATTCATATTTCAAATGTTAAACAGCTGTTAAATAGTATATTTTCTTATGCTGCATTAATATTGATCTAAATATAAATATAGATTATTAATATCGATAAATCTTATATTTCTTTTTATGATTAAAAAATAAGATCAAAGAGTTTTAATTCAAAATATTAGAAGAAAATGTTTAATAGTTGTTTAACATTTTAAATATGAATTCTTTGTATATTGTAAACTATCCATGCTAATAAAAAAAATTGCTTCAACTCAACATAATTTTGTTGGCTAGATATATTTGTCAAGGTTTAAAGAAACCAGGACATAATAATGAGAAACATACTTTTCCTGGAAAGACTAAATGTGAAGAAGGACTATGCCAACACAGGAGATGATAAATAGCATTAACAGATTTGAAATAATATATTGAAACTTTTAAAATACTTAGAAATGTAGCATAAAATAAATATACTGAAAAGCAAATTATATATACAATATAAATATATTATAAATATTTAGTCCAAGCTACTTCTGTTATGAATCAAAATATATATTACAACAACCATGTAAATAAATATGAAATTAAGTTTATGATATACCGTCTACATTTTGAAAATTTATTTTAAATTATATTTATAATAATAATAATAATAAATAAAAAAACTATAATCAACTTAATATAAACTAAACAATTTTTATCTTTCTATTGATAATTAATTTCTTAAATTTCATATCAAATAAAATAAATTTTATATAAAAGCTGTGAACTTTCGATGTTATCTTAAAAGACCGCTTTGCATAATATATTATTGCTCAATTGTGATTGTCTACTGTTCCAATAGTATTTGTAAGAGGTTGAATAACACATTTGATCTAATACGAAAAAGAACATCTGATAAAATTAAAACTTGATCTACATTTCTAAAAGAAATGTATTCTACTAGAACGCATTATTTGTTACCAATTCCCTGTACTTATTTTTATGATCCAAGCTGTTTGCATTGCTCGTAGCTGGGTGAACGGCTCCGTGTGGCATGCAGCATAGGAGCAGCCGCAGCACCAGCCTCAGCAGCAGCATAGACAGAAGGCACATAGTGGGCTGCCGCCAGGTAGCTGCTGCGGCTTTTCGGGCAACGTTTTTAAATGACTTTTGCTCGTTTGCAACACACGAATTGACAAATGACTAAATTTGTGTATGCCACATGCCGCACTCAGCTCCACTCCGACTCTCAGCTGACCTGCCGCCTCCAAAGCTTGTCGTTTGTCCTAAAATTAACGAGAACGACTACAATTTGCAAGCTCCATGCCCGGCCAATGAATTGTGTATCCTGGCTCACGTTTTGACAAATGTGAGCCACAAGCCCGATTCCGGGCCACAGCCCCAGCTCCAGTCCCAACCCCTGCCCCTGCCCCTTCTTCTACACCTGCCACGCCCCTACAATGTTTCATAATCAAATTTTGTTTGCCAGCCGCTGCGATTGCACAAAGTGCCCAGTCCACTTGTAAAGTGCACGATAATTGAAGATTTATTTGACAAACGCATGCAGATTGAGGTCTACACAGACAGGCAAACGCACTCACACACACACAAAGACACGCAAATACACTGACAGAGACAAAATGACATCATGATGGACAAAACCAAATGTTGGATTAAATTAGTTACATAATGCACATAGTTGAAAATAAATAATAATTTGTTCATATTCAGTTAATGCTTGTGGCCTGTTTGTAAACAATAATTAAGGAAACTACAATTCTTTATATAAATAAATAAATAATAATTATATAATAAAACAATAAATAATACATATATTAAAAATTAAAATTGAAATTTTGATAAAATAACCAAATAATTAAAATTTTAAATAACTATTTATTAATTTAATTACAACAATTAATATACAAATTTTATCTAAATTTAAATAAAAATTGTATCAAAATTTAAATTAAAATTTAATAAAAAATAATTCTTTTTACTATTTATATAATTATATTAATTTATAATTTAATTAGCGCATATACACTAAGCTATATAGCTTGACTAAATAATATATTTTTTTAATTAAAATCAAATTTTTATTAAAACTATAATATAACAGCATTTAAAATTTTATTTTTTAAATATTAAATAAAAATA
Organism: Drosophila meridionalis; assembly: GCA_035045145.1. Classification (NCBI taxonomy): domain Eukaryota; kingdom Metazoa; phylum Arthropoda; class Insecta; order Diptera; family Drosophilidae; genus Drosophila; species Drosophila meridionalis. The sequence continues at coordinate 10,623,854 of JAWNPG010000031.1, forward strand.
ATATAATAATAATAATATTAATATACTATAAGTTGCGACTAGTAAATAAAAACTATAGAAATAATCTTTGATAGTTTAAAAATAAAAAATATAAATTCTATGAAAATAATATTTTTAATATATAAGATTTTCTTTCGCATAAAACTTAATGAAGATATAGATATAGATTATAATAATATAATTATAATCAAATTTTGCTTTAAAAATAATATAGTAATATTAATAATATTATTTTATTACTTGACAAGTAAATAATAACTATAGATAAAATCTTCAATAATATAAAAATTAAATATAAATTAAATTTTAATAAACTTTCGCATAAAACTTAAGGAAGGAAACAACATTTATTTGTTATTCAGAATTTTTTTTGATAACACTATATATATTTTTTTAGTTATATATTTTAAAATATTTAAATATTTATTTTAATATTTTAAATAATTCTTTTTTTATTCAGGCTTAAAAAAATAAATAAAATTAAAAAATTGCAACAATTCATTTACTCTTGTTTAAAATTGTTAAATCATTTTGGAACCAAAATTATAAGATAGTATACAAATATGATTATAATAGAAGCCAAACTTAAAAACAAAACAAAATTAATTTTATAAGATATCTATATGAATATATCAAAAGATTCATTGATAACTTTCGTAAGCAATGCAAGTAACATATTTAACATTTATGCATATTCTTTGATGCATTTAACTCAATCTATTTGTCTCTTATCGAATGAAATAGGAAATAAATTAGAAAATTTTACTTTTAATTAAGTTGAGATGCACTCGAATTGCTTTTGATACAAGGCGACAAAAATGTTAAGTGCTTGATAAATTAGTCAGGAATTTGGCCTGGTCTTTGACCAGCTCAAGCATAAACAGAGTTCAATCAAACGAATTAGAGAATAAGTAACACTTTATTATAAGCGAAGCATAGAAATAAATGCACTGCATTGAAGATCAATCAATGCCATTTTAATCAAGCCAAAAGCATGCACACACACACGCACTCACACAAGTTTCTAGTAAATCTGTGTGCAAAAATTGACAAACAAAGTGAAAAACTATAATGAAAGCAACCCTAAAAATGGCGTCAACAAACTCATATATTACGCATACGCACACGCAGACACACACACAGTTACATACTCCCATATATATGTATATATACAAAACATCAATGCATAATGCGTGCTTATCAGCTCCAAATCTAAAGCAGCGCAACAACAACAACAAGAGCGGAAACAACAGGCAATATGCTCATATTTTATGCCGCACAATACAAAAAGCTAACCGAAAATTATGCAGATATATGTACGTATGTATATGCTGTCTATATATGTATGTATAAAGGGCATTACCCGGCTTTGCATGGTCCACGTTCTTAACATCAAATTTAAGATATTCCTAATTTAACTATCAAATATCTACCTAAAATTAAGAGAGATTAAAATGCAGATATAATATAATATTTGTTATCTATTTTATAATATCTATAATAATAAATTAATTTATGTACTATATTAAAAATATAAGTAGTATTTTTTATCAATTTTATATAATAATATCCAATTTTAAATAATAATAATTAATAAATTGATCTACTATATGCAAGATATCAGTAGTAGAAATTGCACAACAAAAAATTTTGTATTAAATAAAATTAATAAAAGTTCAATCTAGGGCATATGTATATTAAGGTCATTAGAGTTTACTTTGATTAACTCAATAAGAATTTACCTTGATATAGTACATAGAGAATAGAAATATTATTAATTTAATTGAAAAAATTGTGTATCAAATAAAATAAATAATATATCAAGTTCTATCTAGGGCATACGTATATTACGGTCATTAAAGTTTACCTTGTTTTATATAATTAGACTTCACCTTGATATAGTATATAGAGGATAGAAATATTGTATAATTAATTTTATTTACTATTTATTTTGTTAGTATATTTCAATGGCTTATAATTTTTAAAATGGCTTAATTTATTCATTATTTTAGGTATTATATTATTGATATAAAATATTATATTATATTCGAAATTTACTGTCACGCATAGTCAAGTTCTTTGTACAGACTATTATAAAGCAAAAAAACGTCTGTGATTTCGTCGAAAAGCCGTTGCTAGACGCAGCAATACAGATGATAGTACTCATTTATAGCACAAGGATTGGCGTCATAATGAAGGTTAAAGGGGAATACCTCTCAAGTTTAAGGTAAAAGATAGTCGAAGAGAGAGAAGGTGAGCAGCAATAGAAATTGCAAGTCGACAAACAGGGGTTAGATTGATGACCTGGCTGGCATTTTTACCTACCTCAACAACAAAAAAACATAAATAATAAATATATGTATATACATATACAAAATATGTTCATATACATGACAATAAAGTTCAAATATCAACAGTCAATCAAACATTCAGTCAATCAGAAAATCAACAATAATGGAAAAAGGTTAAACTTGGTATACTTCAACTAAGAAATATTCTTAAATTAAGAAGGATATTTTGATCAAAATCAACTTTTATTCCTGAACTTTAATTGATTCATATTATATTGTTTCGTAATCATATTTTTATAAAATATATGAAAATATTATTATAAAACAATTTAATATGAAACAATTCTATTCATCACACAGCTTATAAACAAAAAAAAAATAAATTTTTATAGACCTACAGTTCTATCAGCCACTTGTCACATCCACCTTCCCACAACTAGCATACCCATCTCATTTCATTGTTACACACTGGGTAGATGATAAAAATAACAAATCTTACCTTATCAATGATCGCCATATCGCTGCTGAAACGATTCAGAATGCGTCCGAGCGGCGTCACTTGGAAAAAATGCAAAGTTTTATGCAAAATCGTTAGCAACAGTTTATCGTGCAAATTACGGCTGGCTTTGCAGCCGGCCCATTGTCCGGCCGGTGTTGATATCATGGCCATTATAATGCAAACACACGAAATTGTTGCATACATGCGAAAATAGTACGTGACTTCGTGGCTGGCCGCATCCATGTGGCTGTCGCTCTTGGCACCATCCACACCGTCCACATGGTCGCTCCAATGCTGCAGCCAAACGTCCGTGTAGACACGCAAACATTGCCAAATTAGTGCGGTGATAAAAAAGACAATGATTATGGGCAGGCCGGAGGCGCGCATATAGAGCAGATATACATGATTCGATATTTGGCCATATTTGCGTTCCACATCTGTCGCTGTCGCTGCCGCTGTCACTGCAACTGCACCAGCACCTGCACCTGCTGCATGCTCAGCCCGGGCCTCTGCCCTGGTCCGTTCCCGTTCCCGTTCTCCGCCCTGGCGCTGCATTGACAGTGACGTCACGTCTGACACGTCAACGTCATCGCCATCATCCTCATTGCCTTCCTCGTTCTCATCATTGTTATTGTTATTGTTGTTGTTGTTGCGACCATTTGTTGGCAATGCATTGAAGTCGATTTTAACATCTGCAAAGAGCAAGAGTAAACTTGAATATACGTGGGAAAATAACTCAAATACTCAAATTACACTAAGCAAGATAGTTATCAAAATAGTTAGAGATACAGATACATATACAAACATAGGTAAAGATATAGATATAGATATAGATATAGATATAGATATAGATATAGATATAGATATAGATATAGATATAGATATAGATATAGATATAGATATAGATATAGATATAGATATAGATATAGATATAGATATAGATATAGATATAGATATAGATATAGATATAGATATAGATATAGATATAGATATAGATATAGATATAGATATAGATATAGATATAGATATAGATATAGATATAGATATAGATATAGATATAGATATAGATATAGATATAGATATAGATATAGATATAGATATAGATATAGATATAGATATAGATATAGATATAGATATAGATATAGATATAGATATAGATATAGATATAGATATAGATATAGATATAGATATAGATATAGATATAGATATAGATATAGATATAGATATAGATATAGATATAGATATAGATATAGATATAGATATAGATATAGATATAGATATAGATATAGATATAGATATAGATATAGATATAGATATAGATATAGATATAGATATAGATATAGATATAGATATAGATATAGATATAGATATAGATATAGATATAGATATAGATATAGATATAGATATAGATATAGATATAGATATAGATATAGATATAGATATAGATAAAGATATAGATATAGATATAGATATAGATATAGATATAGATATAGATATAGATATAGATATAGATATAGATATAGATATAGATATAGATATAGATATAGATATAGATATAGATATAGATATAGATATAGATATAGATATAGATATAGATATAGATATAGATATAGATATAGATATAGATATAGATATAGATATAGATATAGATATAGATATAGATATAGATATAGATATAGATATAGATATAGATATAGATATAGATATAGATATAGATATAGATATAGATATAGATATAGATATAGATATAGATATAGATATAGATATAGATATAGATATAGATATAGATATAGATATAGATATAGATATAGATATAGATATAGATATAGATATAGATATAGATATAGATATAGATATAGATATAGATATAGATATAGATATAGATATAGATATAGATATAGATATAGATATAGATATAGATATAGATATAGATATAGATATAGATATAGATATAGATATAGATATAGATATAGATATAGATATAGATATAGATATAGATATAGATATAGATATAGATATAGATATAGATATAGATATAGATATAGATATAGATATAGATATAGATATAGATATAGATATAGATATAGATATAGATATAGATATAGATATAGATATAGATATAGATATAGATATAGATATAGATATAGATATAGATATAGATATAGATATAGATATAGATATAGATATAGATATAGATATAGATATAGATATAGATATAGATATAGATATAGATATAGATATAGATATAGATATAGATATAGATATAGATATAGATATAGATATAGATATAGATATAGATATAGATATAGATATAGATATAGATATAGATATAGATATAGATATAGATATAGATATAGATATAGATATAGATATAGATATAGATATAGATATAGATATAGATATAGATATAGATATAGATATAGATATAGATATAGATATAGATATAGATATAGATATAGATATAGATATAGATATAGATATAGATATAGATATAGATATAGATATAGATATAGATATAGATATAGATATAGATATAGATATAGATATAGATATAGATATAGATATAGATATAGATATAGATATAGATATAGATATAGATATAGATATAGATATAGATATAGATATAGATATAGATATAGATATAGATATAGATATAGATATAGATATAGATATAGATATAGATATAGATATAGATATAGATATAGATATAGATATAGATATAGATATAGATATAGATATAGATATAGATATAGATATAGATATAGATATAGATATAGATATAGATATAGATATAGATATAGATATAGATATAGATATAGATATAGATATAGATATAGATATAGATATAGATATAGATATAGATATAGATATAGATATAGATATAGATATAGATATAGATATAGATATAGATATAGATACAGATTGATATACAAATACAGGCACAGATATGGAGAGATACCGCTACAGATACAGATTCAAATGCCGCCATCTAAATATAATATTTTTAATTCATTAGATGTCATGCTCTAAGAAAGTTTTACTTTTTTTTGTCAATAATTATTAAATATTTCACTTGAAAATAAATCACGTAAGAATATTAAGCTAAAATTTAAAGCCAAAATAATACGCAAAATATGCAGGAAGTTAATTTATCAAGTGAAAAGTGAAGTAAAACATATTAATGGAAAGGCAACATCAATAAATAATTGAATATATACCTAACTATAAACATATATGTATGTATGTACATATATGTAATACAAATATGCATACGTACACACACATACATATATAAAGCCCATTAAACACATTTCATGACGCACTTAAGCATGTGTGCTCTATCTGTGCTCATAAAATTTGTAAACAGACAAATTTTTTAAAATGTAAAAAAACATCTGTTTGTATATTTGGTTAATTTAGAGCTTCAACAATTGAATGTGTGTCAAGGTCGTTGGGCAGTTGCACCTTTTACAAATATTATTAATCAAAATATCGTGAAAGCCCAAATAACAACAGCAACAGCAACAACAGAAATGTGACTGAGTAATAAAATATTTGTGTTGTTTTTGCATCGATTGGCATGCCACAGGCACTCGCCACGTGCCCCCACGGTTTCTGTGCTTTTCCACCTGTCTGACTATCAATGCGTTTCCTTTCTGATGTTTGTTCCAATAAAAATTCAATTTTATATTCACGCACACACACACATGCCCAGTTGTAGCAAACAATCAAAAACAAGTTTAATTTTTTCTCAGTATTTTTTAGCGCTTTTCAAGTTTTTCTTTTCCATTTTTTTTTTTTTTTTTTTTTTTTGGACTTTTACAATGTGTCACATGTTGCAATCAGCACTGCGTAAGAGCCAGAACAGTTGTATTTAATCAATATACGAAAAAAGCTTTTAGAATTTAAATTGTTTAAAGAATATATTTTGTAATTGACTGCGCTTGGCTGCAATGTGGGCATTACTATGGGTACATAATTGTTGAATAAGTTTTCTTAAAGATAGACTATCTTCATCAAACTTTCACAGCTTATTAATGACATTTATATGTGTGTATTTGCCAAAGCACAAGTCTCTAGTATTTGATTTGCGTTTATTGAATATAGGAGGCGATAAGGGCATGGCATCCAAAATATACATAACAAAACATTACACATTCTCCGTATTCATTACACGCAACTACTCAGCAAATTTAAAATCTCTAGCTCAAATGATGTACAAATCACGCCTTAAAAACACATTAAAATTATCGATAAATGCTCATAAAATCGAAATGGAATGAGTTAACGAAAAAAACTTATAAAGTTGTGCAGCGTATGGTATACACGAGTATTCATGTAAAATTTTAAGTGTTTAGGTTGCGTACTTTATAATATCTCAGCACTCACACGGACGGACGGACGTATAGGATGTGGCACGTCTGATTCTGTCTGTTACATACATTTCCCTAAAACCATTATACACTGATATCCCGTTTTCAATTTGTTTAGGGTATAAAAATGTTGAAAATAATGAATATAATTTATACCAAATTACAGTGTAATATATATTATTTATATAATATAATAATATATTATCTGTATATATAAAAGAAAATCGGGTTTGTTACAACACTTATAACTCGAGATCTGCTGGACCAATTTTCATGGTTTTTGATTTGTTGGATTTGTCTCCGCCCCGAATAGCAGAATATATCTTAAAAATACAGAAAAATTGACGAATACTTGAAGAATGAATATTTTCCCTAAAAGTACTTTCGGAGCTGTCAAATTTTTTTTCAATAAATGCCCATTTGTTTATTACATGTCAAACATTTGTTGTCCAATCCTGTCAAATACTGTAACAACTATTTATGTGTGCGTTCAGAAATTTATTTTGAACAACCGACATGTAACATTTCGAAACACTCCGCAATGGCCCAAGTTTTAGTAGCATCAAAAATTATCATATGGGACGAATGCACAATGGCGCACAAACGCGCATTGGAAGCACTATACCGAACATTAAAAGATCTGCGCAATGACTCGAGAAGTTTTGGTGGTTCAATGATTTTATTATCTGGCGATTTCCGACAAACACTACCAGACCATGTAGATGACCTCAATTTTATAATTCAACAAGTAAGAGTGCTCTAGTCGAGACTGCTCGACTAGGGGATACCCTGAGCCCTTTGAAGAGCCAAATATCAAATCATTCTATGATTTTGCATGCATACATACAAACAACACATACACATATACATATGCACGCACGAATAAGCGCGCGCTCTGCCAACTGCGCAGTTGACTCAGCGACTGCGCTTGGGCTGCAATGTGGGCATTACTATGGGAATTTAATTGTTTAATAACTTTTCTTAGCGATGGACTAAGTGCATCAAACTTTTACAACTTATTTATGGCATTCATATGTGTGTATGTGCCAAAGCACAAGTCTTTAGTATTTGATTTGCGCTTTTTACAAATAGGGGGCTATTGTGGCCGAATGGGGCGTGGCATCCAAAATCTAAAGATAACGTTATCTCCGTATTTATTACACGCAACTACACAGCAAATTTGAAGTCTCTAGCTCAAACGATGTACAAACCACGCCTTAAAAACATATTAAAATTATCGATAAATGCTCATAAAATCGAAATGGAATGAGTTATCGGAAAAATTTTATAAACTTGTGCAGCGTATGGTATTATCGAGTATTCATGTAAAATTTCAAGTCTCTACGTTGCGTACTTACAAATATCTCAGCGTTCACACGGACGGACGGACGGACAGACGGACGGACAGACGGACGGACGGACGGACGGACGGACGGATTTTTGAACTCCTTGGATGTGCTTGGTTTACCACTGCACAATATACAACTGAATGTTGGCTCGGTAGTTATCATGCTTAGAAATTTAAATCAACCAAAACTGTGTAATGGAACGTGTTTGGTGATAAGAAAACTGATGAGCAATGTGATTCACGCGTCGATACTCAAAGGAAAATTTAAAGATGAGGAAGTTCTTATTCCAAGGATTCATATGATCCCAACAGATATGCCCTTTGAGTTTAAACGAATTCAATTCCCGATTCATCTTGCCTTCGCCATGACGATCAATAAATCACAGGGCCAATCCTTGACTATTTGTGGCCTCAATCTAAAAAATGCGTGTTTTTCTTATGGTCAATTGTACGTGGCATGCTCACGTGTCGGCAAACCATCCGCATTATTTGTTCTTGCATCTGACCAAAAAACGAAGAATGTCGTTTATAAGGAATCCGATTAATAAATTAATCAGAGTGTATCCCAACCTGAACAACATAGTTTTCAATGATTTTTTACTGGAATGTATTTGAAAAATTTAATTATTTCTTTTTTTTTAATTTTTATTCTCATTCTGTATGTTTTCATCATCTTTCATCATAATAAAATACTTTTATATTTCTATCGATATTAATATCGTTTTGTATTATTGTATTACGTTCATTCAAGCCTAAATTAGTTCAGTGAAAAGGTAACACGACATTCTTTGACTGTTAGGCGGTACGAAGTTCGCCAGGTCACCTAGTATATAATATATGTATAGCAAACTTCTGCTGAATATATATATATATATATCTCCAATCGTATCTACATTCATCTTCAATATTAACTGCATAAGCCTGCACTGCTTGTGTGAGTCATATCGAACAGCTCGAATCAGTTTCCAATAGTTGAGCAAACAATTTTCATTGCACTTGCAAAAGGGTCGCAATCCCGGCAATTTCTGTGACACTCGAGCAACTGATTAACTTGAAAGTTTGGCGCTGCGGGCTCAAAGTCGGCAAGCTGTCAGCCAAAATATTGACAGTGGGTAGATAGATCAATGCATTAAGTTAAGCAAAAGTTCCCCAGACAGAGATGCTCTAGAAATAGCACGAGAGAGAGATAAATATATATAGAGAGAACGAGTAAGAGAAACTTGACGTAGTCTCTTTGACTTACCGCTGGGAGTAGGAAACTTTTTTAAAATCAAACTTGATTTAAGTTTTTCTCCCACACTGAGACTCAACTGAATTGTTTCGAAAATATGCACGCAGATATTGTGATAAATATGGCAATATTTTCTTTGTAGCCGTCGCGCCATACAAATTCACTCTAATCAATATTCATTTACGACACAGCTGAGCCAACGCCCCAAAAGAGTTGAGCCAAGACTCGAACAGTCAATATTTGCAGTTGCTCCAAACTCCGTTGCACGTTCCTTAACGCTTATTGATGGCCCCAGACCAGACGCAGCCCACTCGCATTTTAATTAGTCAATATGCAAATTGATTGTCAATTACCTTCACGTTCTTTTTTTGCCACGCTTTTCTTATGCTCGGGATATTATTCGTTTTGCATTACGGCAAATTCAATATCAATTAGTCGAGCATCGTAAGCGATTCGCTTGCTTCAAATGCAAATAAAAAATTGAAAAATTGTAAAGAAAATAAAAAGTCCACCCGCTTTCTTGGCTTGAAAATCCAATAGGAAAAACTCTTAAGACAATTGCACAAAGTTTTTGCTATCGTAAAATAATTATTTAACAGAATTTAATTAGTTTAAGATATTTGTGCTCACAGCTCAGTGGGTTATAGTTCGAAATGCCAGCTAAGGTTTTACCATAAAAAGAATCTTTACTTTCAGCTGAGCAAAATTAACGAAATTGTTTGATTTTAATAAAGCGATCTTGATTAGAAAACATAAACTTAGATATATTTAGAACTGAAAATATTTAGAAAATATTTAAATATTTAACTTTAAGTATAACAAATAGGCTGACCAAATAAAAGCAATAGCAATAGAGAAAATGTATCTATTACACTTACCTAATCGATTCATCTGATTAGAGTTAGATGAGTCGTTTTGGTACATATAAATTTTAATTTAGATACATTTTCTTTAACCTATTGAAGTTTAGATAACATAATATATCAAAAAGAATAATAATTAATAATTGATAACATAATAGGTAAAATGGAATTATAATTAACAATTAAAAATAATAATAATAAATAAACAATGTAAATTGTTATACAAGTATATATAACGATATATACATAAAATAGCTGGACTGAACTGTCCAGTAACATAAGAACTGTCAAAAATTCCTACAAAAATAGTCACTACTTAAGTTATTAATTCAAGGTTTTCATCCCACACTTTCCATGTTAAACTAAATTTTTTAGCTAAAAAAAAGGTATTATAGTCTTAAATTATTTTAATTTAGGAATAAATATTAATAAATACAAAAAATAAATAAAAATTTTAGAAATAAATTATCAATAAATAAATATATATATATGAATAAATCAATAAATAAACTAAAAAAAAAACAACTAATAAATAAATAATCAATAAATAAATTAACCAAATATAAATTAATAAATAAAAAAAATCAATAAATAAATTATCAATAACAGCTGAAGAATGTAATAAAACATAACTGTACATCAAGCAAAGTTTTAAATTATTTTAAAAAATGGATTAGTTTAGTTTAGTTGATTTAGTGCAAGATCTTTGCTCTTCAAAAGACCCTACATAATAAATATCATGTTGCATACATATAGCTAACATTTTTTACTAAATTTAAAAAGTGAATCTCTTTAAAAATATAAATTAAATATTTAATATCAAACAGAAGACAGAAATGAAAACAAATTCTCATAAATGCAGAAAACAAATCAAATGAATATTATACAGTATTTTAAAGAAAAAAAGCTTTAAGAATATTTTAACTACCACCCAATACTCTTTAAAATATTAGAATACAAATGCTTCTGCCACTTTTCTTGCTATCTTTTTGCTACCTTGAAATTCCGACTATTGACTGTTAAATTCCAGCTGATTGCCAAAATAGACGAAAGCCTTGTGCGCGAGGCTGCTTTAAGCAACAGCCAAGGGGCTTCCGTTGGCCTTGGGCCCACTCGCTCGACTTGGTTCAAAGGAAGTATGCAAGAAATGTGTAGAATAATGAAAACTACGCCCAATGCACTGCCAATATTTAATAACAATCAACTGTGTGTGCGCACAACAGTCGAAGGTTGTTTAAAGGCAAAATCACGTATACGCACTGTCTGCCATCGATTCAGTTGACCCATATGGCGCAGTGGAACTTTCAATGCATACAAATGTTGCCGAAGCGGACGAAGTTTAGCCAGTTGGCAACTAGGCAACTAGAAATCGAGTTGTTACAACATGCCAGATGCATAACTTACGCTTCACTGGTGTCTCCACTATGGCAGCAGGAGCAGGAGGAGCAGAAGGAGTCACAGCAGTTGCAGACAATTCATGCATCTCACTCCTGGATTCAAAGTCGTCGACAGTTGTCTCTGGCTGCGGATTGGAAATGTCAGCGACAGACGTTGAAGCCACTGAACTTAGCTCAACTGTTGGCAATAGAGCGGCGGCACTGGACTCCTCCGAGATGCTCCTGGAGTTGGAGAATAGAATATATATATATGTATATAGTTATATATAGTTGAAGCCAAATAAGTTACTTGAAAATTATTTACCTAATCGAGTTGGCCGCGCTCAGCGGGCGATGATGATGCTTGGGCTTGTTGGAGCGCCGCATAGACATGCGCCGCAGGAACTGCTGGAAGCTACCGCGACTCTGCGTCACCGCGCCCTCACCTGCTGGCAGCGGCTGTGCTGCCTCCATTGCTGGCGGCGAGGATACATTTCGCGTGACCGGCGCATGATGCGTTTTCTGTGCCGGCTGCCAGGATTGGGCACGTGGACACAGTTCTGATACGAGAGGAGGTGGCGGCGTAGCTCCATCCGTAATCGACTCCCCACCATCGAGACTGCTCTCCGCATAGCTGCTGCAGCTGGCCGTCATCAGACTGCGGCGCAGCAAATCTCCGCTGTTCGTGCTCGAGGTGGACGTCGCCGTCGCCGAGCTGAGGCCACTGAGTCGATGCCAGGAGTTCCGTGAGCGTACGCTGCTGCCACGACGCTGCAGCGCGGCTCGCCGACGTGGTCGCATGATGACATCATCCGCCTGGCACTCGTCTATGGGCAGCGGCACATCGTAGATCAAGTGTCGCGAGCCATACACGCTCGAACGCTTCCGCTGCAGGTGGAAGCTGCCAGACGACTGCAAACCGCAGCTGATGCCGCTGGCCAGAGAGAGGGACTATGGAGGGAACAGAAGAAATAAAAATATATTTAGAATTGAGGCTAAGCTATTGAAAAGAGTATAACTTCTTTATACAGAAAATGGCTCAATCAAAACTAATAAAAAAAATTAATTTATGCATTAACTTTTTTAAACAATTTCTAATCTCTTTATAATATTCACACTAGCATGTGAAAATATGCATAAGAAATTACTGAACTTAATTTGCTTGCCAAATTTAAACTTTTAAGCCGGGAATAACTGACTAAAAGATACCTTGTACTACACCCAAGTTAGGGGTAGAAATGCAATTCAATTATTAAATTTTTACGATATTGAGGAAATAGAAAGAGTCCCAGACGGATATCGCTAGATCAACGTAGCTTGTCGGCTGCATCATTACATACATGTGGGTTGGTGCTGCCAACTGCCACAAATACATTAGAACCCTAGACAACGACAATCGGACATAGAAGGATATCGATAGGAGAGGATCCGATAGACGAGAAGTTTTGAGTTTGCTACCGAGAGCGAAACTCGACGGTTCGATATCGATGCGAGTGAGGTCCAACTTGCCTGTGTGGCTAAACCGACCTTCTAGTTAAAGTTGCCTGTGTGGCTATTGTTTGAAGTTGCCTGTGTGGCTATTTGTTTAAGTTGCCTTACTTTCAAATCAAGAATAATTATATAAATACATCTCTGTTAATAAATATAATTAAAACCTTAATCAGGATTTGAATACAAAAACCCCACATACATACATATATTAAATATTTCATGCAATTTAAGTTGGAAGCTTCCATACAATCACATTTTTAATTTTTATAAAAAATAATATTTAAAATAATTCAGATTAAATTAAACATTTTTCATTTTCATTTCTCCAGCCTTAACTTCGACAAGTCTATAAATGGATTCATAGCTAATATTTTCTAAGACTCTGATTTTATATTTTATGTTTTTCACCATATCATGCCACCCCTTGAAGATATGAATATTGAGATCGTACTATATATATTTTTAAAATGATAGCGAAACGCACTTTCGGCTTAAGATTTGGTTCAGGTATTTTCAAAAACTGGATAGAATATGTTTCTTCCAAAAACAACAGATAATTTAAAGAGAGTTGAAGCTTAAAACTTTAGAGCTTTAGAGAATCAACCCAATATTAAAGAGTTGAATTTTGTGACCCTATGTTATTCAATTTTGATAAAATAAAAAAAAAAATTATATACATATATAAAAACAAAACATATGCTTAGTTACTGAATAACATATTACATGCTATTGGTTATTATCTGACTCTTTTGATATACATAAATCAGAATCTCGTGTCGTAATAATAATAAAAATAATTTGATAATTTGAAATAAATAAAATGTTTTCTGACTTTTCTAATTTATTAATAAATTATTTAAAGAGCAAGAGTAAGTATAGAGTACATAGATTTGTTAAAAAATTGTATGACGGGTTTGCGTTTCTGATATCTGGCTTGAATGATGCAAGAAAGAAAGAAAGAAATATAACTGCTAACTGAACGCAGTCCCTGATTTTGCTGGTTGAGAATGGGATGGATATTTAAACCACTTAGACAGGGTTGGTCTGCTAATCAGTGGACGAAAAGAAACAACTAAAAATTCTCATAAATCAAAATCATTTTACGATTGCGATTAGACGCAGTTGTAAAAGTATAAAATAATAATGAAATATGACCAAATTGACACAATCCCAACACATATATCAAACAATTTTCGATTCACAAATCAAAGCTCTTGCAGCCTTCAACTTCAACTCCTACTTCTACTTCTACTTCTACTTCTACTTCTACTTCTACTTCTACTTCTACTTCTACTTCTACTTCTACTTCTACTTCTACTTCTACTTCTACTTCTACTTCTACTTCTACTTCTACTTCTACTTCTACTTCTACTTCTACTTCTACTTCTACTTCTACTTCTACTTCTACTTCTACTTCTACTTCTACTTCTACTTCTACTTCTACTTAAGCTTCTATTCCCTCTTCTACTTCAACTTCTCCTTTTTCTTCATCTTCTAATTTTAAGTCCCATAATACTCACCGCGGGCAGATCGTCGTCCTCCTCGTCCTCCGCGACAGCATTATTGAGCATATTGTTAAATGACATTGATACGCTGCCATCCAAGCAATTGGAATCCAGCTCCGAGTTGTTGCCGCCTCCGGTTTCCGAATTAATCGATATTGAGCGCTGCAAACCCAATTTGCTGACATTCTTGAATAGCTTCCAGCGCTCCCGCGCTGTGCGTTCCGTGGCACTGTAAATGGATGACAATCAGGAATAAATAAAATAGAAGCATGTTCCGAGTGGCATTGTACTGGCTCGCAGAACTCCATTAACAACAAACAATATGTTGCAAAATGAAAAACAAAGAAATAAATGCTATTCGCTTGACTGCATATCAAACATATTGTGTGACACACACGGAGCTTTGCCTATAAACGGACGGAGTTCTAATCTCTGAGGAGGAGGGTGGCAAATCATGTTTTAAATGCGGCGTTTGTACAGATGCACAGGCAGAGAGGCGAACAGAGAGAGAGAGAGAGAGAGAGAGAGAAAGGAAATTGCCGTCCATTATAGACCTGACTACAGATGTCTATTAGGAATATCTTATATGCCAATATTCGTTAATTACTTATGTGATATAGTAAAGAAATATAATTAACATGCTAGTGGCTGATTTAGCAGGCCATCAAGACTATATTTCTCATAATTTTTAAATACAGACTTATAGAGACTTACTTATGCATTCCTATACTTATAGAGGATAGTAAATTTAACATGAAGGTAAACAAGTTTACAAGTTTATACACAGTATATTGACATACTTAGATGGCATTAAACTGACCTTGACTGAGGTATAGACGAACTGGATCAGATTTCTACAGACTGATTCAATTGTCGTTTTCCAAAGATCTGTAATGTTCTTAGATTGACCACTATCAGAATAGTTACTAACGATTTTGGGAAAAATGGTTTGAAAATAATTTTTAAAAGAAGATAAACTTGTTATTGAGAAGATAATTAATTTATATTGAAATATTATGTCTCGTACACCAAATCATTTTTAGATATATTGTATAAAAAACTTCAAATTAAAGTGAGATATCATTGAAAACTTGTCTAAAAGTATAAAATGATTCTTGTTTGTCCATTTAAAATTAAATTTTATTGAACTGTGTAATGAAAGAAATATAACTAATTATCTTTAACACAAAAATTCATTGCTAATTTCATGAATTTATATAAATTATGGCATGCACACCAAGTTCCCTTACATCCGAATTCCTGAGCTATTTCCTTTCAAAAATGCAATAAATTTAGTTTATAGATAGGCATCTTAATGAATAAAAAAATCCCTAAGTCTAAAGCTCGTGGACCACAAAGGCCGTTGTCAGCCGTCTCATTATGTTAACATTGTTCCAGTTTTTGCGTCAATCACTTCTTTTTTAGGCTTTGTCACAAATGAACTTTAATGGAAATCGAAGCACTTGAAGCAAAGGGAAAAGCCGTGTCCCGAGCAAAAGTAAAAGTAAAAGTAAAGAAAAGCTTTTGCGTGCACGCTGCAAAGGAAGATTCTTTCAATTTATGCCTCACACAAAGGGATAAGCCGTTGACAATGGTTCAGTCATATACTAATCTATACGCCTCCTCCCGAATGAAAACGCAAAGTTTTCTCTAGGGATTGACGCTGACGCTGAAGCTGACTCTGACTCTGCCAGTAACTCTAGTCCGTTCAGTGACGTCGTCTACTCACTTTTGTTGCTGGTCCTTTGCATTCTCGTTTGCCTTAGCAATTATCGAGTTCCATTTGGCGATTATTTGCGGCTGCTTTAGCTCAATGTCCTTATAACTGCCGCAAGCTTGCAGTCGGCCATCCTTCATCACAATTAACTGAAAGGTCGCCGGAATGAAATGAAAGAAATGAAACGCAGAAGAGGAAAAACAAAATAAAAACAAGTAAGAGTGCTCTAGTCGAGACTGCTCGACTAGGGGATACCCTGAGCCTTGTGAAGAGCCAAATATCAAATAATTCTACGATTTTGTATGCATACATACAAACAACACATACACACACACACATATGCACGCACGCATAAGCGCGCGCTCTGCAAACTGCGCAGTTGACGCAGCGACTGCGCTTGGGCTGCAATGTGGGTATAACTATGGGAACTTAATTGTTTAATAACTTTTCTTAGCGTTGGACTAAGTGCATCAAACTTTCACAACTTATTAATGGCATTCATATGTGTGTATTTGCCAAAGCACAAGTCTCTAGTATTTGATATGCGCTTTCTACAAATAGGGGGCTATTGGGGGCGAATGGGGCGTGGCATCCAAAATCTGAAGATTACGTTATCTCCGTATTCATTACACGCAACTACACAGCAAATTTGAAGTCTCTAGCTCAAACGATGTACAAACCCTGCCTTAAAAACACATTAAAATTATCGATAAATGCTCATAAAATCGAAATGGAATGAGTTATCGGAAAAATTTTATAAACTTGTGCAGCGTATGGTATTATCGAGTATTCATGTAAAATTTCAAGTTTCTACGTTGCGTACTTACAAATATCTCAGCGTTCACACGGACGGACAGACGGACAGGGCTATATCGACTCGTCTTGTCGCGCTGATCAAGAATATATATACTTTATGGGGTGTGGCACGCCTCCTTCTGCCTGTTACATACATTTTCACAAAACCATTATACCCTGATTTCCCATTTTCAATGGGCTCAGGGTATAAAAAAAAATAACATACTATAAATTTATGAAAAGGTAACAAGTAAGAGTGCTCTAGTCGAGACTGCTCGACTAGGGGATACCCTGAGACCTGTGAAGATCCAAATATCAAATCATTCTACGATAGTCTTATGCATACATACAAACAACACATACACACATACATATGCACGCACGCATAAGCGCGCGCTCTGCCAACTGCGCAGTTGACGCAGCGACTGCGCTTGGGCTGCAATGTGGGTATTACTATGGAAACTTAATTGTTTAATAAGTTTTCTTAACGATGGACTAACTGCATCAAACTTTCACAACTTATTTATGACATTCATATGTGTGTATGTGCAAAAGCACAAGTTTCTAGTATTTGATTTGCGCTTTTTACAAATAGGGGGCTATTGGGGGCGAATGGGGCGTGGCATCCAAAATCTGAAGATAACGTTATCTCCGTATTCATTACACGCAACTACACAGCAAATTTGAAGTCTCAACCTCAAACGATGTACAAGCCCCGCCTTAAAAACACACTAAAATTATCGATAAATGCTCATAAAATCGAAATGAAATGAGTTATCGGAAAAATTTTATAAACTTGTGCAGCGTATGGTATTATCGAGTATTCATGTAAAATTTCAAGTCTCTACGTTGCGTACTTAAAAATATCTCAGCGTTCACACGGACGGACAGACGGACAGACGGACAGACGGACAGACGGACAGACGGACGGACGGACGGACGGACGGACGGACAGACGGACAGGGCTATATCGACTCGTCTTGTCGCGCTGATCAAGAATATATATACTTTATGGGGTGTGGCACGCCTCCTTCTGCCTGTTACATACATTTTCACAAAACCATTATACCCTGATTTCCCATTTTCAATGGGCTCAGGGTATAATAAACGTTACAGCACATAACAAGTTAGAATCTTGTACAAAAAAATGATGACGGTTGAAGAGCTGCCCTGTAATATGAAATATGCCATTTATTTAATAGATTTATGGTATACTGACTATTTATCATGATTAATTGATTGATTGACTTTTAAGACTTAAATGACTGACATACTAACTGAGGCACTGTTTGACCATAGATTTGACTTCTATCAATCAAAAAGTCTGATTGATTGATGACTGATGACTCATTGACTGCTTGGTATATTAATATAGTTCATAGTGTGATTGATGGGTAAAGCTGATTGAGACTGAGACGTGGGCTGATTGACTAATTCACATTATAGACTAACTCTCAGATTAAGTTATTGACATCCACTGTATCGAAAATATATACTAACTGATACACTGATTGAGCAAAGATTTATCAGATTGCAAGTTCATGATTGACTGATTGATTGATAGATAGATATAAGTATAATTCATAGACTATCTAATAGATTGGTTGAGGCATTGACTAACTGACTAACTCATAGAGCGATGTACTAACTTTTAGATTGTATTGACTCTAAGAGTATCAAAATCAGATTGACTGATTGATGCTCTGACTGACTAACTAATCATAAAGCAGATTGAATAGCGAGCAAATGCCTCATATTTAAATTGATTGATTGGTTGACCGAGTAATCAGACTCAGTGTGATTCATGTCCTAATTTAATGAACTAATTTAATGAACTGACAGAATAAATAGAAAGCAAATACCTCATATTTAAATTAACTAAATTATTGATTGAGTGGCGGACATACATAGTCCAATTCGTATGCTAACTTTCTAGATTTTGACAAATTGACTAACTGATTGATACACTGACCAAAACTTTACTGTAGTCATGAGCGCCTTCACAAGCGGAATGATTAGCATTAGAGCACCAATAGATTGGATCTGACACTAAATATTAAGTTGATTCATTTGACGATGACATTAGAACATAGATAGATTTACTGAAGACTGACTGACAATCAGGTAGTGAATTATACTAGAATTTTATCTAATTCATAAACTGAATCTAATTGATTGATTAACTGACTGACTAATTGAGACACAGACAGACTGACTATTTTATGCACTGACAGAGATAACTTTAAGCTAAACTAATTAACTGAGCATCTAAGTGTAACAGAAACAGATTAAGAAACAGACTGATCATAGCCTTGAATGAATGAAAGAGCGTTTATGGATATTACAGATTAAACGATTGATGGACTGTGTGACTAATTGAATGACTGATAGCCACTCGATTGACTGATAGCCACTTGATTGACTCATAACTGATTGAATGACGGACTGTTGACTAAGTAAATGCCTGATCATTGTTAGAAAAGGATTAAATGATTGACTGACTGTTTGATGGACTATCCACTAAATTAATAGTCTGACAGACTGATTGTTTGACTAATTAATTCAATGAGGATCTTAGTGCAAGCAGATTGTTCGACAGGATAATTGACTAACTGGGAGGACTGGTTGTGGGACAAAAGCTACTAACTGACTATCTCAATTCATAGACTGAACAGGAAACTATGTTCTCATTTTCTCATTCATAAGAAACTATGTAATCAGTTAGTCATTCAGTCTACGAAATGAGATAGACAGCAGGCAGATTAGCTGGCTGTAAGATTAAATTATTGGTTGATTGAATAATGGAGTGAATCAAGTATATACATAAATAATTGAATTGAATAACTGACAGTTCCCAGGCTAAAATCAAAGGATATATTTAAATTGAAAACAGAGCTCAATTATAATAAAACCTTATATTAACGAGATCCAGGGTAGATTAGCTACAACTTAAATTGGTTGTATAGAAAGGAAAATATAATTTTTGAACATTGTAGAATTGTCGCTGCATAGATATTATAACCGTTACCTGAGCTTCGATTAACCAAGTGCATATACCTTAGCGCTAAGACAAACTCTTCTTATCTGCACTCGCACAGGGTATATAAAAGAAAAGAGGTGCAGCACAAAAGGCAATAAATTCAATTTCGAAATTTAAATTTGAAATTTTTTTGTCTGCTGTCGTTTTTTTTGCTGCTGCGTTGCAGTTGCTGCTCAAATAATTGTAAAAATGTGTGCGCAAGCAGGCGAAGGGCTGGCGCAGGAGCAGAAGCTGCGTGGAGAGTGGGAGCCAGCAGACCGGCAACAAATGGTCTTTCCAGGCAATTGCATTTATGGCCAAAAGGCGATAAATGGCCCCGGCATTTGGAGCGCAAAGTAACAAACGGATGCTGGCAAAAAGCGCTGGATGTAGGACGCAGGACGCAGGCGGTAGGACACAGGATGCAGGACGTCCGAGCACATTGAATGCCCGGCCACAGTGCCCAATATCGAGCCCACCGCAACTTCAGATCTGTCTGGCAACGCTGGACAGTTGTCAGCGCTAAGAAATTTGAATATGAAATGCTGTCCAGTCCCAAGGGGCCACTTACATAATCCGCCTCCTTGATCAACTGTAATTGCTGCGTCACCAGGATGATGGTGCGATTCGACTTCAAAAGCATTTGACGCACACATTGCTCGAAGACATGGCTGCCCACTTCATTGTCCAGCGATGACAGCGGATCATCCTACAAAATGCAATTACATTTCAATATTATTAGACGCTTATTATGCATTAGCTCATAAAATATACAAAAAAAAATATTTTTTTCTTATTATATATATATATATATATGAATGTCTCTAGCTGGGTGTATAAAAAAGAAGCCAAGTTAGCAAAAGGCAAAGACTCTTAATTTATAATAATTATAATATTTTTAAGAAATGTAACTAATATAATTATAATGTAATTAAAAAAATATAAATAAAGAAATAAGAAAGAAATATTTAAAAAGAAAATAAAAAATTTACAAACAAAAATTTTACAAAATATTATAAATTAAAATAAACAAAAAAAATTAAAAAATTAATATATTAAATATATATAAAAAAAAAAAAAACAATAAATAAAATTTTAAAAAAAATCATAAGATAAAATGTATTAATGAAAATAACTAAAAAAAATTTTATTTATAAATTTTTTTGTTTTCTTTTTATATATTTTTTTCTTATTATTATTTAACTATTTTTATTTTTATTAATTTATGTTTTATTATGATTTATATTTATTTGTAAACAAATTTTTATTTTTAGTTTTTTTATATATTTTTATGTTATAATATATATTTATAAATTTATTACTTTTATTTTTTAATTTTTTTTATATTATTTCTATTAATTTTTATTTATTAATTGTTTTTATTTATACTTGTTTTTTATTTATTTATTTATTTATATTTTCTTAATCATTTATTTATTTTTATTTTAGAATTTCATTTTCTGCTCTAAATTTGATTTCCCTAAATTGTAATTGCCCAAAGCCGTATGAGAATTTGTTACTGAATTTGAGCTCTAATCATGAGCTGTTTAAGCCCACATATCATTTTTATTACACTGTAAAAGAAACGATTCAAAAACGCATCCCCAACTAACTGAAACCTAAAAATTAATGGTAAATAACATTAGTTTATATTATCATCTCAAGGTCTTCGCAATTGCAATTTGTTAAGCGTAACTCCTAAAAAAAAGGACAAGATCCTATACATATTTGGGAAATTCTCGTAAAACTTGTTTACCCTGCAACAGTGTTTCGAGATTTCGTTTTTTATGCTTAATTTAAAGTTCAAACGTTACGCGGATTTTATGAGCGCGGATGCATTCGCATAAAGTGCACTGAGGCATCGGATTGGCTTCCAGTTAAGACGACGTGCAAGGTCCTTGCTCGTGTTTGTGTTCGTGTCCTTGGCATTTACTTACTCACCATTATGACGACGTTGGCCGATGAATAAATTGCTCGTGCGATAGCGACGCGTTGCCTCTGTCCGCCGGATAGATTGATGCCGCGTTCGCCGATTATCGTAAAATCACCGGTCGGCATTAGCTCAATATCCGGTTTTAGTGCGCACGCATCCAGCACAAAATCGTAACGCTTCGGCCGAAATGATTCACCGAATAGTATATTCTCCCGAATTGTGTCATTAAGCAGCCACGGAACTTGCGGCACATACGAGATGGTGCAGTTCCTGAGAAATATATAATAAAACATACAAGTCGATTATATCAATTACTGCTATAGAATTTATAGGCATTTTACTAAGCATTAAATGAACTAGTTATAGTTCATTTTATGATGCTAATGAATCAGTTCTTTTGGGTTGATTGGTAGGGATTCAATTTAAAGGAATTAATACTAAAGGATTTTTGTTGTGGCAGACTCATACAAACTTCTTTTACAAGGTAATTTATTTATTTATTTTTACTAAATTTATTAAATACAATTTTACAAATTTATTGCATTGCTTAATTTTTTCAATTTTTATTGTTATTTATTTGGAATTTAATTTTAGATATTTATTTATTTTTAATTATATATCTCTTATATCTTATCAATATTGCTTAACGCAAGGGATCATGGCAATATGCTCTTACGTTTTTTCTAGTTAGATGCTCACTCAAAACTTGCTCCGCTTACGTTATAAGCTTACACGCATATAACGTACCTTCACGTTTTCTTTAATCAGATTCCCTCTCAAAACTTCGTATAATCGCTTACGTTAAACATACATACATATGTATGTACATATTAACATACTTAAAATGGAGTTTGTGCTTAAAATTTGCATATGTGCGAGAGAGATAAAACACTAATCACTTATTTAAAAAAAAAATTAAGTAATGAAAGGGGACAGAATATTGTAGGCAGGAGGCAAAATGCAAGCCTTGATTATGCGCAACAGTTGTTTTGTATTGTATATATGTACATATGTATGTACATACATCTGGATGTGCATTCGCTTTTATTTAACAGAAATCATTACACACTTACATATATTATTTTCAAATGCAAATCGGATCACCTTCTAAAACGACCTCCACCCACAGGAGTGGGTTGTTGCGAGCGCAGAAATAAGAGTGACTCTGATTTTGATATGTGCTTATACTGGAAGGCAAATTAACCTTACTATTGAGATTTATAAATGTATGATTGTGTGTAGTCCTGTATGTGTATATGTATGTCTGTATGTGTATTTGTATGTGCATACATATTTCCATGTGTGTATATTCACCCATTTATGTATGTACATATATAAATATGTATATGGTATATATGAATATGTACGTATATATGAATATGTGTATGTTTGTACACATATGTACATACATATGTATGTATATGTCCATTAATACATACATACATATGTGCATATGTAGGATGCAACTTCACCAATTCACCTCGCTCTTTTCTGGAATGCTCGATCAAAGCCAACGGGACTCTTTTGCTCAAGCGCAAGTAACACAGTATTAGTGCATATGAGAGTACAATGAGCTTTTACTCACAAATGAGTTGCTTTAGCTTCACTTTAGGTCACTTTAGTTTTAGAATTGCACAAGTGTAAACGAGGCAGGTAACTGACTTGCTAATAATGCTCAAATGCGCAGAATAAGATTAAAGCAGAAATATGCAAATACTGACTTTGTTACTCCGCCACCGAGGCAATATAAAAACTGCTTGCGTAACGCAAGTTACGTTGCGTGCACTATGGTAAGTGTCATTGAGTGGGAAAGATTGGGAGAGAGTAGTAGAATTAAAGTATTGAAGCAACTGCAACCCAGGTGACAATGATGAAGTTAATATTCATTTATATAAATATGTAAATACATTCATAAATGAATTGATTTACATACGTACATATAAATATATGAACAGTGAATTCACTGTTCATCAAGCTTAGCTGTTAGACTGCATTTTATCTAAGCCACTATTAAGCTTCAAACTTTCATCGTTAATCAAAACTAACACACACACACAGAGTGAGAGAGAGAAAGAGAGAGAGAGGGGGAGGGGAGAGATACACCCAAGTCGATATGTGTGCGTACATGTGTAAGCTTTCGCTTTTACATGACATCGCTAATTATGGCAAATGCGAGTGACTTCAATTAATTAGCTGCAATTTAGTTAAGCGGTTTATGTGATAACTTTCGTCGCATCCTTCGTCAAGCGCATAAACCGCAGCCTACATACAGTTACACACATACATATGTATATACCCAACGCGCACACGCACACACACACATACAGTTGCGGGATAATTAAGTGACGCGCAGTGCAATGCAGATAAGATGATTGTTTCTTATTGGCGACCGCAAACTCGTGTCGCCACAAACTCGTGACCAGCACTGTAATCTGTCACATTCAGCCTCAAGTGTTCCACAGTCAAATTTGCTGGTGTTTGCATAATAATAATAATAATAATAATGGAAATAATGGGACACGTTTCAGAAGTTCACACACATTTGTCCATATGTATGTATGTATATATGTACCTTGGGTGTCTAGCGGTAATTCAATTTACATACATTGCGCCAATTATAGCTCGGATTTATTTGATTTGCAACCAGCCGAATCTAAGCCGATATTTGCTGATTGACATTCAGCTAGAGATTAAGATGGGCTTACTGATTGCTATGTGACTTAACTTCAGCTGAATGTCAATGGTATTTAAACAATGAGATAAATTTAAAGTATAAGTTAATACTTGAAAAGAATATAATAATAGGAAAATTATAAAGGTTTTAAGCAGTTAAAAAGCAATCAAGATTATGGGAGCCAATAATAGAAAAAAATTGTTTTTTTTTTTTAATTAAAAAAAATTAAATAAAATCCAATAAAATCAATTACTATATTTGTAGTTATCTTATTGTTTATTTTATTTATTTATTTACTATTTGTAAACTTGGCAGTATATATGGAATAACGTATTATCATATTTGATTTATTCTCATACGTGTTTAAGTGTATGGTTATACTGAATCTAATAAATGTGTGCGATGTTATTTCGTAAATATCAAAAAGGATATTAAATTTATAATCAGCTTGTTCACGTAAATATATAATTTTATATATATATATATATATATATATATATATATATATATATATATATATATATATATATATATATATATATATATATATATATATATATATATATTATAATAATAATAAATAATAATAAATAATAATATGTCCATGTCTGTCAGCTTTTATACCGATTTTCAGCTGAGGAAGTGTGAAATCTAAGTAAACTGCAATATTTGATTTTTCCTTGTAAAATAATATATATGTACATATCTTTATATAATAATTTATTTTAAAAAAAAAACTTTGTGGTATGCAAAAAAAATTTTGTAACTCTGAATATTAATATCTGAAAAAGAATTTTAAAAAATTCTCTAAAAAGTGCCATATCCTAATGATTTTAATTTTTAAAAAAAATGTTTGTTTAATATATCCAGAAATGTTACAGAGTCCATTTATCTTTTATTTTAAGTTGAGTCCAATTGAAAAATGGTTGAGCTATAGCCCTAATAAAATAAAAAGAATTTAGCATTAACGGAACTACGATATACTAATGATGCTCAGTGTACATGCTTTATATATATTATTAACACTCTACCTATTGTCACTATAAACGCAACAAAAAAAATTTAAATAAAAACAAACAAATCATTTTTAAGAGCCGAAAAGACTTCTCTAGTATTAACTAAACCTTCATCACAATCATATGATCCTCTTTTCAAGAACAACAATTTCAGAACAACAATTTTAGAAAGGCGCGAATTTCAAAATAAATAATTATTTTTAATAATAAATATTTCAAATTTTTGTTTATTTAAAATTAAAACCTGTGAAACTAAGTAGCTGTATTATTTAATATTACTTTTATGTTAAATTTAATATTAATGTAATAAATAACTACGCATATAAAATTCATTTATATATAATTATACAAATATCTCATATAAGTAGTACGTTTCACAAACCTAAATTCAAAATTTTATCTTCCGGAAAACTGATCTCGTATAAATTTGCAGGGAAATATTGTGGTGAATTTCCCTAGCTCAAAACGTAACTTGCATTACGTATGCGCCCTGTTGACCCGTTTAAGTCAACCGCACACACATATGTAAACCGAGACACACACACACACACATACACACACACATACACACACATACACGCTTAGCCATTAAATCACACTTTGCACCTCATATCAAGCAACGCTGACTTTGGACGCAGTCCGATTAGACGTCGCCGCTTGGCTTTGCCATTGCCCCTCTGTATATGTGTATATGTGTGTGTATGTATGTGCGTGTCAGTGTGTGGCAGCTGAAAATCAGAAAACCGCTCGCACTTAACAATCGTTAAGTTCACGTGGCTCCTGCAATCCATAGTACTGCTGGATACATGTGCACTGGCACAATAAATTCTCAAGCCAAAACAGAACAGGCAAAGAGAGAGGCATAGAGAGAGGCGGAGAGCGAGAGAGACACACACTTCCGAACAACACAGACATTTATTACAGTAATTGAAATTATTGCACATTTTGCGTTTGCCAAGGCGGAACGAAAGACAGAGAGAGAGGGAGAGTGGCCGAGGTAGAAAGGCAAAAGGCGAATGGCGAATGGCGAGAGGCAAACAGAGGCAAAGTCGAAGGCTCGCCCTCTGCTTGCTGCCTTCTGCCTGCTGCCTGCTGCCCGCTGTGCGATTTTAGCTTGTTAAATGCATTTTTATATGGCTGCCACGCCTTCAGCTGCCGGGGGCAGTCTGTATAGGGCGGCGCCGAGGCGACGACAAAGGGGGCGTGTGCTGGCTGCACTTCTCCTCGTTTATTTTATGTGCAATAAAATTAACATATACAGACATTTTGTGATAAATTACCGCATCACGTGATGTGCCTGGAAACGACTGTAAAAATATGTTGAATGACTGCGGCTGCTGCAACTGCAACTGGCAACTGCAACGGCAACTGTAACGGCAACTGCAACTGCAACTGCAATGGCAACGGTTACATTTAATTTTAAGCGTTTTCCTGGCCGCATTAAAAGTGAAATTCAGATTACAGCAAAAGTTCTCAACTGGCATTTAAGTGCCGCAAGACGAATGCCACGCCGCCGACTGACTAACGGACTGACTGACGATTGTTGCTGACTGCTGCCGATGTCGCTGCCGCTGCCTCTGTCGCTGCGGCTGCTTCTGCCATTGTCTCTTCCATTGCCTTTGCCGCTGCCTCTTTCGCTGCCTCTGTCGCTGCTGGCGCCACTGCCTCAGTGCAATTCATTCATTTACATTTGTTCAACGCGACGTATGCGAGATGTGCCGTTATGTCTTCAAAGTCGAACGGGTTTTAAGTGGTTTACAAATGTTTTGTATGCAGCTTTGAAGCAAATGAGTGCAGAAACTAATTAGCTTGTGGTTTTTGATTCGAGTGATATTTATCTATTACTTAGCTATTAAGTTTTATGAATAATAATATTCAAGTTATTTAAATATCAATGTATTAATATATCAATTATTATATGTGGCAACGGATTTTAGACTAGGATACAGCTCGATTTCTACTTTTAAGGTTATGCTTACTTGATAGGTTTTAGCTACATAATTGAATGATGATTGATAAACGAAATAAATTAACTAGTTTTATAAGCCAAACTTATTAGATAAGCCAAAAAATTCTTTGACATGTTATTTAAAAAATAAAAATTTATTAATAAAAAAATCACAATAAAAAAATGCACAGACTTGATAGTAACAATTTGCTTTTTTGTAATTTTTATACCCTGACCCCATTGAAAATGGAAAATCAGGGTATAATGGTTTTGTTAAATGTATGTAACAGGCAGAAGGAGGCGTGTCAGACCCCGCAAAGTATATATATTCTTGATCAGGGCGACGAGCTGAGTCGATTTAGCCCTGTCCGTCTGTCTGTCCGTCCGTCCGTCCGTCCGTCCGTCTGTCCGTCTGTCTGTCTGTCCGGACGTACGGACGTACGTCCGTATGTTTGAACGCGTCGATTGAAGTATCTAGACAAGTTAGAGACTTGAATTTTTTTTTGTTGGGTCCGTGGATAGCACGCGCAGGTCAAGTTTGTTACCAAAAAACGATATCTATTTTTATTGTATTGCTATCGATTTTAAACCTTATCGAAAACAGGTTATAAAATTATATCTCCCACACCTTTAGAGCTAGACCCCTCAAATTTTGCATATACATTAATGTGAATTTTATGCAATTTCTATTTTTTATTTTTTGGATACCGGCTCTTTTTACAAATTAACCCCCCCTGCCATCAAACACCCATTGAGAGTCTGTTGCAAATATAACCATGTGAATAAATTAGCATTTTTAAAAAATGTAAAAAATTCAATAGAATCATATGCTGAAAGTTTCATCAAATTCCGTTAAGTCAGTCCCGATTTATTAAACAAAACGTTTGGCCAATAATCACACGCACGTGGCAAGCAGCGACGCGCAGCAAAAAACATTTACACATACACATACATTGAAACGTGCAAGCGCGTCTACTATGCATGTGCACAAATACATTCAAGGTCATTCGTTCTAGCACATTCTTCAACCAAATCTGTGTTTGAATTGTGTTTGCATTTTCAGCCGCTTCTGTGGTTTTGTATTTATCATATATCGCCCTTTTATTATATTTATATATTATTATTATTTTTGATTTACATACATTCTAGTTGAATAAAATTTCAAAATTATAACTTAATTTTGCAAAATTTAATGTTATATGCAAACTATATAGCAAATCGGACGGGGCTCAGTGGATCTCCTAGTCGGGCACCTCCGACTAGAGTTTTCTTACTTGTTTATTAGTAGAGCAACTAAACTTAAACTAGGCAAATTTTCTAATCAAATTTCGATTCAATAACAATTTGAAAATTGTTTAAATATGAGGGAGTTACCAAAATAAAATAACGAAGAAGTATCTAACAAAGTTACCCAATTGTGTAAATCCGCTTAACGCGGAAATTTATGAAATTATTTACTTTAAGTGTACTTTCAGTTCTTGTTTTTAATTTTATTTTAATCTTCTTTACTTTAACTGGATTGAACAACAATAAAATATACAACTGAATAAGATAAACATTCCTTTTGTCACATTTAAAATGAGGGAAAATCTTTTTAAAACACTTAATAGACACACACATCCACATTTATCTAGAGTTTTTTTTTTTTTTTGTCATATTCCGCGGACGTTCCACTACGACAATTATCCTAATCATACTGCCAGGGCACAACCCTTGTGGTGGTTTTGTCGTTAAAATTTTCAACTGACCGCCAACTCATCTGGCGTAATATTATTGTAAACATTTGAGAACTTGTTTCGAGGAAAGCTTACGAAAGTGTAAGACAAGTGTAGTACCCGAAAAGCTTAATTGGATTAATTAACAAATTCATTTCAATAAATTCGACTAATAAAAGTGAAAAATATTTCACTGCATTAGGTCGTATATCAGGTCGTATACTTGATATTAATAAGGATTAGAAATGAAAAACTAAAACTAAAATATGGGAAATAGAGTTTTCTTTATTTTTTGAGATATTTTATATTAAAAAAAATTAAAATTTTAATAAGTTCTTTTCAATGCTATTGGAAATCAGTAAGACTAGCTATATTTAAAATCCTCATACTGTGTTATGGGGTTTGACTTTAATTACATTACGCTGCATGTGTTATTAAGGTACTAAACTGTAATGTACATGCTCTATATTTACTTAATAATTTAAAATACTTTTCTAAAAAGAAAAAGCATTCATGTATTCAGATGAGCTAAAATAAAAGCCAAATTTCTTATACAATATTTAAAAATGTATAAAAATTAAACTAGATAAAAATTTGTAGTTCTGACAGTTTTTCATCATAACTCATTAGTTTTTATATATAATAAAATTAATTTTATTTCGAACTTTTCAGTGCAGAAATATAACTTTTATAATTTTTTTAGAATTTTTGAAAAATATCAAACCCATACAGTTATACAGCACTGTATATGAATATATATTATCATCTACATATATTTACAATATATACAGACACACATATACATGTACATCAATATACACACACACACACACACACACACACACTCAAATCTCCACTTAACGAACTGGTTACGTAGCTAATTAAAAACGCTTTGTTTTGTCTAATTTATTTCTCTATTTTCCTCTTAACTAGCTTTTTGTTGAACTTAGTTTCAGATTTAGTCGTTGTTGTTGTTGTTGTTGTTGTTGCTGCTGTTGTCGTTCTTCCTCTTCTTCTACTTTGTTGTCCTCTGCTGTTACATGTTGCCCAGTTGCTGCTGCATTAGATTACGCACGTTTTGCTGTGGAGGCGCATAGCTCTAGTACCACGCCCACTTTAGCACCCCACAGGTAAATATTTAAATTATTTATGTGCCATTCTGAGGTGTGCAAACAAACAAGGAATGGGCGGGCAGTCGACTGCGGCTGCTGCTGCTGCTGCTGCCGCTCCTGCTGCCACTGCTGCTGCTGTAGCCAAAAGGTGTGTTTGCTCATTTAACGGCATTTAATTGCATAATTTTTGGGGCTACGCTCAAATTAATTAGCCAAACTCAGTTCGGGCGGCTTTTACTATTCATATTCAATTTGGCCAAACGCCCGCAGCCGGCGCAATACGGCTTCAAGGTCAGAGAAAAAAAAAGAAGTCAAATCCTTGCATTCGGGTGTAGCCGACTACGTGATACTCTCTTGCCATACGAACAGCTGGGCTCTACAAATTTTGGTGCTGATTAACCACGCCCCCAGTGGGCATAAACATATAATATTAGACAAGTTTTTAGAAGGAGTCTAGAGGACCGTAACTATTAAATTTAGATGCTTACACTCCAACAATGTGAAAATCACAGGGTATTTTTCGAAGCCTCCAAAGGGACAAAAATAATTGTTGGCAATCCAGTAATTGGATAGTTGTGCAAATTTTTAGCTTCTAGCTCTGTAACTGTATGAAATTTAAGTATTTGCGGTTTTCCACGCTCCCTGTATATTCCATATATTTTTTATTTTGGGCTGTTAATCTGAGCATAACCGAATTTCAATTCTCTAGCATCAATAGTGCTCAAAATATAGCCGAATATATGTATAATTAGATCGGATTCGTCAAGGCTTCAGTGAATATAGAATCGTTATATTAAGTTACGTGCGAAATTTCAGCGCTCTAGCTTTAAAACTGTCGAAGATACAGCTTTTTTTTTTTTCGATTTTCCGCACCCCCAAAGATCTTGTCAACGGGTGAACGTCAGTATACATTATAAATTACAACTCTCTACTCTTCAACTAATATGATTTCTAGCATACAGGCAAATACATTTTCCGATTTGCCACGCCCCTATTGGGCGTTTCGGAAAAATCTTGATTGCTTCAAATTTTAGATCTCTAGCTTCAATAGTGCAAAAATATTTTTCGTTCATACGGATAGACGGACGAGCACCAAGACGGACATTGCACAATACAAATATACTCGTTTTCCCTTTGGGAATAGAGTATAAAAACAACAAAGATTCGAGCCACGTTGACTGAGAACTGAGGTAGCTACGATTCAAACACATTTTTACACTTGGCTACATTTAATTAAAGTTTCTCAATTGTCTGCCTATGTGTGTGTGTGTGTGTGCGTTTGTGTGTTGTCTTCTTCTTTATAGTTTCACTCTCATACGGGCTGCCAATTTGGTAAGGCATACAAGTCGGGGCGCTAGCAAGTTTTCTTGGCCTTCAACTGTGCCATAAATAAAATGCAATAAGCACCACATCCAGCTCGAGCGCCTTCGCCGCCCTTTTGACACGACTCCTGCCACGCCCCCAAAGCAACATGAAAAGCGTTTTCAATAAATTTTCTTATACCACAGGGCGTGCAGTTGCATACGAGTGTGTGTGTGCGGGTGTATGTGAATGTGTGTGTGTTACACACATTTCACATTTCAATTCACAAATTCTCCATTTTTTTTCTTGCCTCAGCTTTAGCCCGAATGTTGCCTACTTTTAGGCGGCCATTGAATTGCATTGCCATAATATGGGTTTTATATGCAAAGAAGCTAGTGCTCTACCATCAATGGGCCACACTTACACATGTATTTACACACATACATTCATATGTATACATCTATATACCTCGTACATAAATATATTAAAAGCCTAATTTATTGGCTGACTGACATGCAAAAGCAGCCATAAATAAACGTTGATAGCGTTTTTCTGCTACTATTTCTTGCACTGCATTCACGAAAGCGATTGCAGAAAGTAGGAAAAGCTTGCAGTTGCAAATTAACTAAATGTACAAATGTATATTAATTATTTAGAAGAAAGTTTTAATTTAATTTGATTTTCATATTGTACAAATAATATTGAATAACAAAGAAAAACAGCTATACCCAAATCTAATCAACTGACTGAAAAATTACCGCAGTTCCCATTAAAAGCGAATCCGTTTACTTGCAATAATAATATATTAATAATAATATATTTTATTAAATATTAATTTAAAATAATTAAGCAAGCTATAGTCGGGAGTGCCCGACTAGGAAATCCCCTGAAGACCATCCGATCTGACCTTTTAGTTCATTACAAGGTCGCCATCTGTCATATACAAAACTAAAGAAAGCGAAGGAAATGCAAACACAATGTAAACACGAGACAATCACAATTGTCATTCCTTGAATATGCTGAAATGCGCGAATATGAACGTATATGTATGTGTGTACATGCGTAGTTAAAACGTTTGCCTGTTAAATGTATGTATGTGTGGATAGGCAAAATGTCTTACGCTGATCGTCGCTGTTTGCCGCGTGCATGTGATAATTGTCAAAACAACTTGTTTTATGAATTGACACTGATTTAAAGGAATTTGATCAAATTTGATGAATTTGATAAGTATATGATTTTTGCCAATTTTGTATATTTAAAAAAAAAGCCAACTCATTTACATGGCTATATTTGCAACTGACCTTGAGGGAGCTTGGGAGCTGGTACATAACATATAAATATGTATAAAACATAAATATATATGATACATAAATATATATAACACAATTATATATAACACATAATTATATATAACAAAAATCAAAATCTGTCTGCAAAATTGGGAAGCTCTAATTATAAAGATGTACGAGATATAATTTTAAAACTGATTTCCGATAAGATTTAAAATCGACAACATTACAACAAAAATAGTATTCAAATTTTTTTAACAATCTTGATCTGCTCGTGCTATATACGGATCAACAACAAAAATATTAAGTCTCTAGTCTTCTCAGTTTCTAAGATCGAGGCGTTTACACTTACGGAAAGACGGACGGAAGGACGGACAGACAGAGAGGGCTAAATCGACACAGCTCGTCTCCCCAATCAAGAATATATACACTTTGTGGAGTCTGACATGCCTCCTTAATCTTTTTACATAAATTTAACATAAACATTATACCCTGATTTTCCATTTTCAATGGGTTCAGGGTATAAAAAACATAAAACGTAAGTTAAGATAATATCAGGGTATAAAAAACATAAAACGTAAGTTAAGATAATATTTATTAATATGCTGTGTCAAAATCAAAATAATGTACGTATATAAAAATAATTCAATTCTCTAGCTCTCGCAGTTTTCAAGATTCCACGGACAGAACCCGACTTAACCTCGTTTACTGTATATTTTCTATATATACTTATGCCATTGTTATGCCCAAGGGCTTGTGGCAAATGAAAAACTGGAAAGTAAAACTCGTACTCACTTGTGCCAGAACATATTCCCCGCTAGCAGCGGCATCTCCATGAGCAGGGCGGAGAGCAGCGAGCTCTTGCCGCTGCCCGTTTTGCCCACAATGATGGTCAGCTTGCCCTTGGGTATGGCCATTTCCTGAATGTGGAGCTGGACGTTGGGCAGCCGGCACTGCGGCTGCCAGGTGAAGAGGCCGTCGTTGATGGACACGGCTATGTCGTCGGGCATCTTCAGCAGCAGAGAGTCGCGGCGCCAGCTGTCAGTGTTGCGAGCGCGCACCACCGAGAACTCCACAGGCCTCTCGGCGGTGCCGCCGAACAGCTTCGGTGGTCGGATGGCCACATAGGGCGTGTTGCGCAACAGTTCCTTGCGATGCTGTACGAGCTTCTGGTGGCCCAGCTCGTGGGCGAACAGAGCCGGCGACTTGTCCTCGCTGGCCTCGCCGTTGCTCGGCAGCAGCGGCGTAATGGGTTCCGATTGAGCCAGAGGAGCTGGGGATGACGATGGCGATGGAGGCGACAACGGCTCCTCGGGTATGCGAATGCGCAGCGCCTGGCGCTGCTCGTTCAGCCGATTCTCCACCTGAGCCGTGCGCAGCGCCATATTGGACTTCTCCTGCGTCTCGTACATGTCCAGCGAGGCGTCGCTCTTGCTCAGGATGCGCGCCATGTTGCGTATGCCCTCGAATTGCTTCTGAATCTCGGGCGCGTGCAGGAAGCGCTCCAGCCGACGCGTCGACACTCTGGCCGCAATGATAATGGGCACCGTTATCGGAAAGATCAGCAGCGGCACCGTCAGCTGCTGGAACAGCGCCAGCGCAGCGAACAGATGGCTGGCATCGAAATGGGAGCGTGACTCGTGGGGCAGATAAACGTAAACAGCCAGAGTCACGAATGTGATGAGCACAGTGCAGATATGGGTCAAAATGGCTGCGAAGAAAGCAGAGAATCATATCGAATCTGTAGGGTAGATCGAACCCTCCACTCACTCATTAGCGTCCAGTACATCGCATCCTTCTTCAGGTACTTGAGCTCCTTTTCGCGTGCCGCTTGAATTTTTCGGAGAAAAACCTCGTCCCAGGCATTCAGTTTGATTATCTTAATGCCTATCAAGGTGTCGTGGATTTTCTTTAATCGCTCATCTGTGAATTTCTGTGAAAAAATTAAATGAGAAATGATACCAAAATATTTTTTTATTAAAATATTGATTAAATTTTCAGGTTAGTCTCTCCCCAATCTGTACTTGGAAGGATATACATTTAAAATTTCAAGTCTCTACCTTTAAAGAGAAATGGATGGATGTATAAGAGAATGGACATCATACAAAACTAATATACACTTTTCATTTCATGAATGAAATTAAAGTTAATGTATGTCTGTTAAATACTATTTTTAGCTATTACTAATCTAATATTATTGATCTATTATCATGGGCTTTACTATTGGAGATTGCTTGTTGAGAATATATTTGTTTTAAATGCATTTGCATAAAACATGTAATTTGTAGGCTTAATAATGGCATTTATATGTCTGTATTTCTGTATAATATATATAAATATACATTTAAAGGTATTTATGGATGGCTCGACTAGTTACACAAAATACAAAATAACTTAAATCTGTGTATTCAACATCAGGAACCTCCAAAGTAAATCTAAAAACTCTAACTCTTACTATATTAAGATACGGACGAACGGATGGTCGGACGAGTACCAGAACGGACGGACAGAGAAATGAACAGACGGACAAGCGGGCAGACGGACAGAAATATGGATGTACAGACGGACAGACGCACAAACGGACGGACAGAGGGACGGACAAACCAAAGGACGGACAAACAGATGGACTGTCGGACACACAGACGGAAGGATAGAAGCATAAATGGACGGACATACAGATGGACTGACGGACACCCAAAAAGTTGGACTCACTGTCACAATCAAATCAGTTTCTTGTCCCGATCCGAAACGAATAAATTTTATATATATAAACATACGCCCGTTACAGCCAATTGCACTAACCCATAATACCTCGTTTGTCCATTTTAATTGAGTTCAGGGTGTAAAAACAAGACAGCAGCTTTAATAAGCCCAAACTTAGATTGGCCACAAATAATTGTCGAAAGTCTGAGCAAAAAGCAAAATTCAATTAACTGAAGCTGACCAACTGACAATTACTTGAAATTGACCGCAAATCTGTTAACAAGAAACTCTTAAATGAGCCACCGGCAGCAGCTGGGTCAGAGTTCAAGGGCCACAAAACACAATACAAATTCGGAGCTGCAAATGACAAAATAATAGCAGGCAAATGGCAAACAAACGCATTGTGAAGACTCCAGTTGTAAACTGGCATATCCTGGCATAGCCTGGCATATCCTGGCGTAGCCTGGCATAGACTGTCCTATGCTAGAATTAATTTGGTTCATTGTTGCTCGCTCACTAATTAAATTGTCCTTTTGTCACCTTTAGACTATTGCATTTCCGACTTTGTTCGTTCGTTCCACTTACCGCTATCCGCTCCTCGTTCCTCGACATGGCCCGGCCGATGACGAACTGCAACGGTGTCATAATGACAATGCACACAATGGCGCCAATCACCGCACTTATGCCCAGCTTCAGATACAGCAAGTAGATGACCAGGGCTATCTGCAAAGGAAATACATAGGAGTAGAGTTTATTTCAGACATTCAGACACTAATTCATTTGCTTATGCAAATCGTGCTGGCATTGCAATAATGTCTCCGCATTGTGATGTGGCCAATCAACACGAATCTGCATCAGCTGATGAAGTTCGTAATGCTGTATGGAACAATCGAATTAATGCACTCAAATCTTATTGCTGAGATTTTCCATTGAATGCGAACAAAAGATGGGACAAAAATAACTTATTTATTTAATGTATTAATTTATTTCTTTAATTTCAGCAACAGAGAACTGGAAATTGCTGAATAGATATAAATATTTATATTATGCAATGCACAAATTCACGTAGCATGTCTATCAATCGATCAATGAATCATTGTCAGTCAATAATAACAAATGCCTCATATATTAGTAGCTCATTCTCATTAAAAAGCTATATTAATGCTAAATGTATATATAATCCAGATAAATATTATAAAATACAACTAGATACAGCATCCAATAACAATCAATAAAAATCAACCAATCAATCCAACTAACACATGAATCAAACATTCAACTGAATAAATAATTGTTTTGTGGTATATATAATATTAAGTATCGATTAATCTATCAGTCAGTCAGTTACTAAATTAATCAGTCACTCAATCAATCAATCAGACAGTAAAGCTGGCAGCCAATCAATCAAATATATAATCAGCCCCTTAATCAATCAACCAATTAACTAATCAGTCAAAATAAATACTCTATAGAACAGAAAGAGTACGATATAATATAGTGTTTTATATCTTAGTTCAGCATCAATCAATCGGCTAATTTCTCAGTTCATCAAAGTAAATAGACAAAGGTACATATGAAATCCTGTAAAATTTTACAATACAATACAAAGGGGTATCGAATACAATCTAATCATTCAGTCAATAATATGAAGGGATATAGCATTAAATTAAACATCAATCAATCATTCAAACAGTCAATCAGTCTATTAATCAACCATGCAATTAATCACTTAATTAGTTGTTTATCAATCAACTCAGTCAACTTATCAGACAGTCAAAGCAAACAGTCAACTATAACGATATAACATTGTATTGAATTTCTTAATTAATCATTCATCAATCAGTGAATCAATCGCTTCATATTTTAGTCAAATAAAATATTCAAATAAAAGCAGAGATATATATAGACGGTCGAGAAAATTTACGATATAATAAATAGCTCATGAGCATCAATCAATCAATCAAGAGTCCATCAGTCACTCAAATAGTCAGTCATTCAATCATTGGATCAATCATTCAGTCAAAGAAAGAAGTCAGATCAGTACACAAATATACCCTAAAGAAATATTATAATATAATATATAGTTCCTATCTAAATTGAACTTCAATCAATCAATCAGTCACTTCATATAATGGATCAATACATTCAGTCAATGAAATAATACACAAGTATACCCTAAAAAAGTATTATAATATAATAAATATAGTTCATATCTAAATTAAACATCAATCAATCAAGGTCAATCACCCACTCAAACAGTCAGTCATTCAATCAATGAATCAATCATTCAGTCAAGAAAAGCAGTTGGGTAAATAGTCAAAAACATGCTAAAGAAATATTATAATATACAATACAGTTTCTATCTAAATTGAGCATCAATTAATCAGAAGGTCAATCAATCACTTCAATTGTTAGTTAGTCAATCAGTGGATCAATCATTCATTCAAAGAAATTGTACACAAATATACCCAAATAAAGTATTATAATATTATATAGTACCTATCCTATTTAAATGCCAGTCAATCAATCAATCATTCAGTCTACCAAAACTATCATTATCACAATAATATCATGCAAATGCAGTGGTAAGCATAGTCCAGCTGCATCTCTTTCAGCTACATTATTCGACAAACGACTTACGTGCGCCCATTCCAGTATTTGCTACTTAAATGTTAATTAATTTTTTACACAGCATAAACATGTTGTGAAATACGATTCGGCCTGGCCGACAAATCCGATTCTGGCCTGCATACAAACGAGTAAATTATAATGCAGCTGCTGCCAGGACAATGGACTGACTGTCCACTGAGCAGAGCCACCGCACCACCGCACCACCGCACCAATAGCACCACCAGCACAGCACAGGCCACAAATCCTAAACCTGGCTAAGTACGAGCAACAGTCGCCCAACAACATTTACAAATCAATTCATTTCGAGACAGGATTCATGCATGGGGAGGCTGAACTAGAACTCGAACTGGAACTGGAGCTGGGAACTGGAACTGGTAGCTGCCTGGGCTTAGGGTAAATACAAACTGCTAGCTAATTATGCCGAAATTCACACAGACACATTTAATACTCATTAATTATGCCTGAGTGTGTGTGTGTGTGTGTTCGGGTTCTGCTGTTGTTGGTTTAATCATTAACAAGTTTGCTCAATTACATAAAAATCCCTGGACCCAAACTAACTATCTACGGTCATTTGTTGTAGGCCAAAGGCAAAGGCAAAGGCAAAGAGCAAATATTTGGGCAACGCCTGGCGAAACACATTTAAATGCCAAAGGCAAACACAATTTGCCTGCAGTGCATAAGGAATTGCACGAAAATAAATACAAATCAAATGCAATTTATAGACAGGCAAATAAATCTGGGTGCACGATTAAAATTGTCCAAGTCCAAGTCGGAGTCAAGGCGAGTGTTATAAATAAGCCTTGTGCTAAGCCAAAATGTGACCAGAAAAACAAGAACAAGTGCGAGAATTGAAGGCGGATGTAACCAACCCCAGAATACTCTTTCACATGGTACGAACAGGAAAATGGAATAAAATATTACTATTTAATGATCAAATTAATAAAATATATAATCATAATTATTTAAATACAAATATTTATACTAACAAAATGAATACTATATAAATATAAGTATATAATATATTCATGTTGTTACTAAAAAAATTATAAATATTTATAATTAATTAATGTTCAGGCACGAACATAAACTATTCAAGGATTGGAATAGTAATAATTGTCATTGTCTTGTATATAATTAAGAAAAGAAACCAGAGACAGCGATTACAGATTGTCACCTTTCTGACTCCGGCTCGAAGGACCATGAATGAATACACTTGACTATGTTGGGGTTTAGTTCAGTACTGACTTTTATTCTTCTGAGGCTGAGTATATATACCCAGCCTCATGCATAATTTCAACCCTTAAATCTAATGTGTCTATTGCTGAGTGTGTAAGGCTCAGCATTGGTCTATTGTATTCTTATACTATCGCTGAGGTTGTAGGGCTCAGCGTTCGTCTATTATCTATTCTTAACCTATCGCTGACGTTGTAAGGGTCAGCGTTCATCTGGCTATTTTAAGATTCCACACATGTGGTCTTTCTTCATCTATCGCACTGCATGCTAGTCGTCAAGTGCGTAGAAGGCATGTTTACATATTTATATATATTTCTATGTTCATGCCTGAACAATTAATTTAATTATATTTTTAGAATTCTAATCTATTGAGAAAATCAACAATGATTTTATTGGAAATTTAAAAAATCCTATCTATAAAAGATATTCTTTTTCTGATATTTAACATCTCATAGTGGACATGAAGCCTACTGAATTCTGATTAATCAATACATTGAGAAAGTAATTCACTTATACTCACTTCTAAATCAATCGTTTACAAGGGATATATATGTATATGATGCTTAGTAAATCTATGGTGGAGGATTTTATATACATACGAGTATGTTTATATACTATAATACTGAATCAATATATAGAGAATGTCAAAAAATAGTAAGCGATCATTCGAAGATCAACATTGCTATGGTTCGCCACATCTGCAGTAGGCATATATATTTATTAATTATTTATTTATTTTTTTAAATTTTGTATAGTTATTTTTATATTTATTTACTAATTTAATTTGTTCATTTATTTAATCATTTATTTTTGTATTTATATATTTATTATATTACTATTTTTTTAAATAAATAAAAAATATTTTTTTGTATTTAATTATTTATAAATTATTCAATTATTGACGTATTCAATTATTAGTGTATTTAGTTATTTATTTATTTATTTTTTTATATATATATTTGATTGATAATTGATTGATAATTAATTGATATTTATATATATATATTTGAGTTTATTTATTTAAATATTTATTAATTAAATATTTATTTTTTATTATTTTATTTATTTATTTTATTTCAATCATTTATATATTTACTAATTCAATTATTCTTTTATATATTTTTACTTATATTTTTTATTTATTTATTATATTATTATTTTTACTTATTCGTATTTATATATGTATGTATCTTTCGACCTACGAGTGTATAATTTAGCTGTCAATGAATAATATAAAAAGCATGCGGACAGACTAATAGAAACTCAAGTAACAAATAACAAATAACAACCACATACATACAATAAATATTATACAAAACTAATATACCCTTTTCAAATCATATGAAAGCATAAAAAATGGCACACAAGTTGCTCGTAAATTCGCACAGTTTTCGATACGAACCTTGAATGGTATAGCCCAGGCATAGTGAGCGATCCAGAAGAATTGCATTATATTGAGCGTGTCCTCCGTCATGTGATTCGTGATGGCACCAATGTCGCCGAGGCCTGTGAACGAAGCGATACCAATAAATAAATAAATAACAAATTACATTAACTATTAGTTAAGGTCGTAGAAAATTAATAGTTTTGCCTAAAATAAATAAAGTATGTTTTATAAATATATATTCTATAAATAGATGTTTGTGCATAAACTTTTTATATGCCTTTGTGACACTTTAGGGCACTTTATTATATATATAATTCAAATTGAATTTGAATCTTGTAAAATTTCTGAATAACATGTTTGAAAAGTTGTAATAAGAAATATATTTATTACGCCTAAGGAAGTTTTTTTTTAATTTTAGGCAGTTGTAATTTCAATTTTTCATTTTCAATCAATATTAATAAATAAGCTTAAATATTTAAGTTTTTATATTTTAAATTGTTAAATATAGTTTTGAATATTATTCTTAAACAAAAAAAAAAATTAAGATTTTTAATTTTAAAATATTTTTAAAAATTTTCAGCTGTTATTAATGTTTTTTTTTTTTTTTAAATTTAAATACAGTTGCGAGTGTTATTTAAAAATAAATTAAGATTTAAATTAAATATCTCTTGTATCCACCTGCTATTAAATGCCAAATACAAACAATTTATATAGTTTTTATCATAAATTAATTAATTAATTAATTAATTATTTCAAAAGTCATGAATTTTGTTACCATATCTCAAACTTAAAAAAAAAATGTATGCATTGATTTAAAATAAAAAATAAAATATTTTTATAGAAATTTTAAATTAAAAAAAAAAGTACAAAATATAAGACTTTTGTAATAAAAAGATGTCTAATTATTTTATATTTGTCAAATTATTTACTATTAGACAAAATTTTACTATGAAACTCTTATACTTTCAATATATTCTCATAGATTGCTCTAAAAATTTACTGCTTCCTAAATTTTCAAAATTTATTTATAGAGTATATTAACAAACTAATTTATTTAATAAGAATATATTTATGTATAAATATATTATTATATATATTTGATTGAATTTCCATTTTCTTATTCCTAACTTTTTTGTTTCCTTTTATTTATTTTTCTTAAATTTTTCATATTCTGTTTCTGAGTTCCTTATTTTAAAATTTTGATAAATATCAAATTTACAAAAAATTATTTTTTTTTTGTTTTTTGTCTATATATATTTAATTTACTAAAAATCTTTAACGACAGAGCTTTATTATGAATTGACCTAGCTAATCTATATAAAAAATACAAAATCTATATAAA
Source organism: Drosophila meridionalis (assembly GCA_035045145.1). Lineage (NCBI taxonomy): Eukaryota > Metazoa > Arthropoda > Insecta > Diptera > Drosophilidae > Drosophila > Drosophila meridionalis. Next base: position 10,666,647 of record JAWNPG010000031.1, read on the forward strand.
AAGCTAACATTGTTTGATTAACCTAATACTGGTTGTACTTTAATGGACTCTCCGGATGAAGTAAATGCCTCAACTTTTATGTTTAGCTGATTAGAAATCAATCAACTAACTTTCTACATTGATATGGCTATTTCATCTACTCATTTCGATTGTCATAAAAGCGTGTATTGCAATAAGGCTAAACTCTTTTGGCTGGACTAAGCCAATCGAAAAGCAATTTGTCTTTACTGGCCTCTGACTGTCTATCTACCTTGGTCTCTTGCGCAACTAAAAACAAATAGCTATTCAGTGGCCACGCCCACTTAAGCCAATTACACGTCGACATTTGGCTGGGGTTTAGCCAGGTAGAAAGCACTTCAGCCGTAAAACTTTCAATTAACACCAAACGCACATTTGCCTCTGTCAAACAGAGCCTGGGCACACACAGATGGGGAAGGGCGGAGGGGTGGTAAGGGTGGTGAATTGGAGTCAAACACTCACCGCCTGAACGCTCCATTTGTTGTTGTGTGTCCGCCACCTCGACAGGCTTATCATTGGGAGTCAACCTAATGTTTTTGCCATTTTGCTGCACATCAGCTGCGGAAGTGGCTGGAACTGGGAGTGGGTTTGGGTTCGGGTTCGGGTTCGGGTCTGGAACTGGTTCGGTGGCCGTGGCTGGTTTGTCATCATCAGCGGCATTGTTGCCACAACCGCTGCTGGCATTTAGAAGCAAACTTTTGCGATAAATTAGACCCTGTAGCGATGTTTTAATCCTGATGCCCGTCATGTTGAGCACATGCGTGGAGGCCTGCGACAATGCGGCCTGCGCCAATGCGGCCAATAGCACCAGCCAAGCAATGCTCCAGCCATTTGTTAGCAAATCCGACCATCTGGCATAGTAAATTCGCACATCACCAATGCCAATACCAATACCCATACCCATGCCCATGCCCATCCCATCATCATTGGCAACATCATAATCTTCGTAGTAAACAACATCGGCACCATCTGTGGCCGCATTAGGCCCAAACATTCGACTGTCGACAGACCCAACTCCCAATTGTATTGATCTATTTGCTGCAGCTGCCTGTGCGTGGACCTGGGCCCGAACTTCTTCCTGTGCCGCCGCATAGAGTCCTTCAATATACTGCACTATTTGCTGTATGGCAAGCGGACCAATCAATGCAAATAAATCACCGGCCAACTTCAAAAAGCCGCCCAGCGCAAACATGCGCCAACTGTTCTTTATATAGCAATACCACAACGAAGGCGATGCATTCGATTTTTTCTAAAAAAAAAAAAAAAAGAAAGAGAGGAAATTTAATTAATAAAAATATTCTTATTACTTATTTATTTAAATGAATTCAAATTAAATTAAATAAATTTATGTTTTATATGCTGTTGAGTAAGAGTACTCTGCTCAGGTTTAGATTGGTTGGAGATGGAATTCTTAAATTTTATAGACATTTGATTTAACAAAGTATAAATTAAAATTTTGTTAGTGCTTTACTTCTCTCAGCAAATTTTATATTAGCCAGCATTCTTAATTCAATTATAATAATAATGTTTTTAACATATTCCAAATCGTGTCTCTTCGCTAAAATTTTTGTTAATATACGAGGGTTCCAAAGTACCCAACCTAACATGTAGATGCTCGCATTAGTTAGAAAAAAATTACTTTGATGAAAAGTGATAAATAACATATGTTTTGAGTTTCAAGGCATATCACATTGTTTGTTATATTTTGGGGAGACATTAAAAGTTATCTCAGATCTCAGTAAATTTATAAACATTGAAATTTGTCAGTGTTATGTAATTTAAAGGGACTGCTTTATTGGAGGACTAGGCGGAGATTATTAGATAATTAGGACTAATACAATTTTAAAAGAATTTTTTACACTTTGAAAAAAAAATGTGAATTTTAAATATGAATTTTCTAATCTACATAAAAATACTCTTTTTAACTTTGTTAACACTTAGTCACTTTTTTTTTTTTTTTAATTAATTGTAAACATTCTAAGAATTTTTATAAAATAAATGATTCGCAATCTTTTACATTATTATTAAATTAATATTACATTTCAAACGAAAGTGTTTTGCAGTTAATATCACATACAATATTTTCACTTAACATTTTCATCAAAAAAATTTACAAACAAAATTCACACATTTAATTTCTTTCCATTTATGATTAATATACCCAATCGGCCTGCTTTCAATACATACATATATACACTTTGGATATTACGTATACGTCATGTGGCTCCTATTAAGTGTAATTAATAAGCACATTAATGCCAGACGTTTAATATATCCTTTGGCCGATTCGTTCGTTGCCATTTCATAATAATTTACACAGTCAGTTGCCATTTTGTCATTAAAAATTGCGCACAAAATGCGGCAAATAAATTAACATTTAAAAAACAAAACGAAACCAAGACAATTCGAATTTGATTCAAATAGTAGCTGCGGAATGCCCTGTTAAAGTGTGATATGCGAAATGAAGGCATGTAATTATCAATTATAAGATATAAGAAATGTTTGCACATGATCATACAGAATAATTAAAAATTCATAAATAATTAAAAAAAAAATAAGCTATATATTCTGAATAATTATTAGCTATCATTTCTTATACCGTATATTTTATGGTTGATTTATTAACTAATCAGTATATAGATAGATCCAAATGCTTGACAATGCTATTTTGAAAATTTTTAAAAACCTCAAAAACATTTACGACAAACTGTTTAAGTGTTAAAAAAATGTAATTAAAAGTTGTTTTAAATATATCTTAAATTGAAAATACTATTTTTTGGTCTGCCTTTGGATTTCATATCTTTATTTTTTCTTCTCTCTTCTCTCGCCTTTTTTATCTTTTCTGCTTTCTCTTTTCCTATGTTTTTTGTCTTTCTCTGCCTATATGGATCTCTTTTGTCTTTTATCTTCTGCCTTTTCCCATTTTTCTCTCACTCTATCCTTTCTTCTGTTTTCTCTCTTTTCAAATATTTTATGCTTTTTTTTTCATCTATTTTTTTTTTCTCGTCTTAATCTTCTCTCTTCCATTTTTTCTCAACACTACTCTCTTATTCATTTTCTATTTTGCTTTCTACTCTCTTCTCTCTTCCCCTATATTCATCTCATCTTTGCCTTTGGTCCACTCTTTGCTTTTCTCTTCTCCACCCGCTCTTCTAGCTCCTGTGATCGCCATTCGCTTTACTCTACTTTCTCGTCTGTCCCCTATCGGATTTCTTTCATTTAACTCTCTTCTCTTCTATTCTCTCCTCCTCTTCTCTCTCATTTTCTTCCAACTCTCTTCTCTGCCTTTCTCATATCCTTTCGAAAGGGTATGGAATACAAAGATTTCTTCTTCTAGCTTGTTTTCCCTCTTCACCAGACTACCCTTTGCGAATTCTTGTCATTGGGTATGCCTGAAGCAAGCTGACAAAGGCCACACTTTCACTTTGTTATCAAGCAAATGGCCTCATCTCAGGCCCATCGTGTGATATATTCAAATATATGCAGATAGGTATATACACACACACATACATATATATTTTATTTGCATTGATAATTTATTGCCTTTGGCCAACGGCGGCATTGCATTTAAATAAATAATTAAGCAATTTGCTTGTTGTGCTTTTTGCAAATGAAATACAATATTTTCTTAATGGAAATTCAACAGAGCCGGCTGGCCAGACCTGACCAGGCCAAGCCGGAAAGAAGACTCAATTGTAACAGTCGCATTTAATTATTTATTTTGTTCTCCTTTTCTTTTTTGTTAATGTGTAATTTTTAATTAAATGACAGTCAATGAGCACAGTTGCCGCTTAATGCCTTTTTATATAGGTTATTATCACAATATTTAAGTGCAAAGACTTACGAAAATGCGTGAACATGTTAATGAATATATATGTATATGTATCAGATCGCCAATCAATTGTATCATTTGCATACAAATTTTTAAAAATATTACACTGCGCAACAACGATTTTCAATTGGAAGAATTATTTGCACAACTCTTTTTAGATTCTATGATTCTATTTGTTTTCATTGTATTCTTCATCCAACTATTTTTCTATCAATTGCAAAAAATCTTTATAAATTCATTCACATTGCTCAACTATGATAGACATACCATGTCCAACTGTTGAAATATCTCCTACATAGTTTTCATTGATTTTCCATTATTAATTATTTAAATCTTTTACCTCTGTTATGTATGTATATTATTTATGTATATTATCTATATATGACTATTCTTTTTTTAAGTCGTTTTCATTTTAATTTAAAAGTTCATTTTTAATTTAAATTGCTATTTTATTAATATAAATAAATAAAAACTTTTTCAGTGTTCAATTATCATCATATATATCCATCATTATAAAGGCGGAGATCTGCCACATATCTGGTCAGGAACATAAACACCTTATCGTGTTAATAGTGTTTTTAAGTAAACCTGCTTTGTATTGATACGGAGTATACATAATATATAAATTTTCGCTTTTACGATAAATAAATAAATAAACTAAGTTGATAATTAAATGAAAAAAAAAAAAAATCATAATTAAATGTTCAATAAATTAATAAATAAAGTATATAATCATAAAATCATTGAGAAATTAAAAAATATTTATATTTTTTATATAAAAATAAAAATAAATAATTAATTAAATTGACAGATTTAAAATTAATAATACAATAACTTAATTATTTAATAATAACAAAAATAATAAAATAAAAATAAAAATAAATAAAATATGTATATATATATATATATATATATATATATATATATATATATATATATATATGTATGTGTATATATCTTATATATATATATATATATATATATATATATATATATATATATATATATATATATATATGTATGTGTATATATCTATTATATATATATATATATATATATATATATATATATATATATATATATATATATATATATCTATAAATTTGTTAGTTGTTTAATTAATCGTAAATAAAAGAATAAATAAATAAACAAATTACAGTAAATAAAAAATTTAATATTAAAAATAAATATGATTTTAAAATATTTTTATAAAATTTTTCAATATTCCAAAGTTAGTTTTTATTTCCGTAAACTTCCATAAGATTATTTTTAATTATTAAAAGAAATAAATTATTTAAATAATCATAAAATCATTAAGAAATAAAAATATAATTTTAAAATAATTTTTAAAAGTTTAAATAAATCCTGCAAATAATAATGAAAAATCCAATTATTTAAATAATCAAAAAATTATTATGAAATATAATTATAAATAATATTAAAAAATTACAATTAATTAATACATAAACCAATAAAAAAGAACATAAAAAATCAATGAAAATATTAATAAATAATCAAATTGACAAATTAAAAATAAATTATGCAATTAATTAATTATTAAATAACAAATAAAATAAATTTATAATTTTATTAATTTTTGAATTAATCCATAAATAAACAAAAAAAATGTATTAAAAAAATATAAATAAATATATATGATTTTGTAATATTTGTTATACAATTTCCTTAAATATTCCAGAAGAAATTGATTTTGTTTCCGTAAAATTTCATATACTTTAAAAAAAAATGAATTACATAATAATAAGAAAATTAATATAATAATAATAAAATAACAATATTCAAATATGTTTTCCAATAAACTCACCACCTCCTCCGTGTATATATACAAAAATCGATCGTAATGCGCTCTGGCGCTATCCTCCAATCGCATATGACCCAGATCCTCCAGTTCGAGCGGTTCCTTATAGCCCAGCCAGAGCAGCGAGGTAAGCCACCAGAAGCAGATCTTCGAATAGAATGTGGCCAACGTATGCTTGTAGCCAATACAGTCGTAATCCTCCAGATAATCGTCCCGATAACGCTGCAGCATAAGAATATATATATAAACATATGTCTCAACAGATTTTACAGATTAAACAACTTTTGATGAAGTTCTGTGTGCCTGAGCTGACAGCTCACACAACTTTGCACTGCTCGAAAAGAAGACAAAGCCAGCCAAAAACTGGACCATAACTCAAAAGGAACTTAGTAACTGGCCTTAAGTTCTGACAACAAATTTCAAGCTGCCTCTCACTGGCCTCGTCTGCCATGCAAAAAGACAAGATGACATTTGAGAGTCTTGCTTGCATGTGTTACTGCCACTTATAATAATGTGTTTGCCCATGAGTAGATCGAGAACGGGGTATATTGGGTGGGTAAGGAATATTGTGAGTAATGATATTTGGCCTTGTCGTCTATTTGTTGATAGTAACTATAATTATATATACACCTTAAGATTTAATATATCTCTGTTTATTCTTGAAGGAAATTTTAGATTAGATATTCCGATATTTTGATCGGAAGAAAGATTGATTCTCTGTCTATACCAAATTCAGCTTAATGCGTTTTCCGGGTTTACAATGTTACTGCTAACATTTTAATATAAACTTTCTTTACTTTCTCTCAATTTCCATCAATATATTTGCTTTATATCAAAAAAGTGTACAACTTATTCAGTGTCTAGACATTGTGTATTACCAGTTGAACCAAAATTTCGCTAAGAGTTCACATATTTAACGAGTAAGTCTCAACCAATTTTTCATAAATAGCTGCTGATATATTGTCAGCGCATATCTTCACAATCGTTTGATCACTATGCTCGCTCACGAAGAGGAAGAGAATCTTAATTTCATGCGGAATCTATTTTGTTCTCCATTGGTTCTCCATTTTGTCCATATGTTTGCCCGTCCGTCTATTCGTTCATCTGTCTGTCCGTTTATTCATTCGATTACCGATCTGTCCTTCAAATTATCCGTCTGTGCGTTTGGTTGTAGGTCTATTTGTCCGTCCGTCCTTCCATCCATCGTCCGTCCTTTTAACCGTCTATCCTTCCGTCGGTCTATTCGTCCGTCTACCCGTCTATTCGTCCGTGTACCCATTCGTTTGTCCGTCCATCAGTCTGTCTATTCGTACATCCGTCCATCCTAATATAATACTGTCATCATGTATACTGCTACGCGGACTAAAATTATGGCAAATAGAGAAATATTATTGTATATTTGATATAACAGAAATTTGTATGATATATAAACTGCATTGGCAGCTGAAAAACAAAAAAAATATATTGAATATATCGAAGTGCATCGCGTCGTCGACATATCGAGTAAAGCAATATTTTCCAGTATTAGAGCTGGACCTTCAAAATTTGACCGTTAAGTTACTGCACATTCCCTCTCGACAGTAACCAAAAAAAAGCTTAACTCTTTTTACAAAGTAAACAGGTATTCGGCAGTCGGTGACGGCCGATAGAAGCATTCAATAACTGTTTTGGTATATTTGGTTTTTGAAGGAATGCTTTAATAGATCAGAAATTCAAAATTTGAAAGTGTAAATGCGACAGATAAATAAAGTAATACATTAAAGGCACCAACATATGAAAAAACTTATGAACATATACCCATTATTTGTAAAAAAAATTATAAAATGCAAAAAAAAATTTTCTATGTATATAGAAGGCAAGCGGCGGATTCTTTACATATCAAGCACTTGCTGATTACAGGGTATCTCTCAGTCAATTTCAACACCACCATACTAACACCATTTTTTTCGTAGCTCTTTATACTGATGTGCAACACGTTCTGTATGCTGCTCAACGCCTTAACAATGGCACTTCGTCTGGCCAGTCGAGTTGGTCTTCTTCTCCTTCTACTTCTACTTCTAGTTCCACTTTTTTTTCGTTTTTGGCAGAGTCTTTTGTTTGGATGGAAACTGTTGCAGGTTGGCAGCTTTGCTGCAGCTGCTGTGGCACTTGTTGTGGCATTTGTTGCACTTAGCCAAGTCCAAAGCGAGCCGTTTTTGTGGCACTCGTGGTGCGGTCAAGCGCACAACGCCTTGAAGTATGCAAACGCTTTGCCAAACTGACATAAATAAAATATTTGGCCAGTGCAAAAGGATTTCGAAGAGCTGCAAATCTGCGCTTAACCTCAATTAAAATGTAAACATATTAAAATCCCAGCACAGAGAGAGAGCAGAGCACAACAAAGCCGAGTCCCTGCCCTGCCTCTGCCACGCGCCACGGCCGTGCTTTATGATAATCCCTTGTTAAATTAAATAAACCTTTTGCATTGTCAACGGCGGGCGAGTCCTTCACTGTCTTCTACTCCTCGGCTATTTGCTCAGCTAATTTTACGCGCTCGCTCGCTGCCAAAATGCAAATGCAAATGCAAACTGCACTGAAATCCACGCCTTCACTCTTCTGCCTCTTTTCCTTCCTGCCCCTCACCCATTGCCCTCTTCAGCTACACACCCACATAGATATGTATATGCATATATATATAGATATATACAATCAACCGCCTAACCCAACATCCGTTTCTAACAACAACTAAAACAAAAACAACAACAACTGCAAAATCTGCAACCGGTTTTTACTATACTCTACAGCATGTAAGGGTAACTTAGAATTAGATAATATTTTAATTAATCATATGTTTTAGTTATTAGAATTTCTTATAATTTTAAATAAAATTTAATATCTAATATATATTGTATATTTTTATAAAAATAAAAAGGAAACCTATAAACTACCATTTAAATTTAGAAATACAAAAAAAATATATATATATATATATATATATATATATATATCAATGAAAAATATGAATATATTTTAATATATAAATAATAAAATAAAATATTTTAATATATTCAAAGAATAGTACACATTTTATAAAAATAATAAAAAAAAATATTTATTAAATATATTTTCTTTAAATTTATAAATATTTTTAAAAATGAATATAAAATATATTTCTTATTATTCAAGTTATACAAACATATATTCATAATATAAATTCTATTTATTGAAATTTATTAAATCTCAATCCAATTGAAGTTTTATTACTGTTTTTTTATTATTAATTTAACTAAATTATATATTTTATATTGATAAAATGAACTCAATTTAACTGCGCTTACTTTAAATATAAATAAAATTACAATGCTGATAATTAGTTTTTTTTTTTAAGTTTGGAACTAATTTTTTAATTTAATTAAATTTAATGTAAATAAACTCAATTTAATATTTGTGTAGGGTTTATATTGAGACAAACTGAATTAAAAAAATTAAATATTGTTTATAATTGCTGTTTCTTACTTTTAGTAATCAGATTATATTTTAATAATATTTGTTATTAATTTAATTATTTTAATATTCATAATATACTTATGTTCAGTTATTTATAAGTTTGTTTTAATTTTTTATTAAATAAAATATTTTAAAAAATATATAAAATATTATAAAATATGTTTAAAATTTTTAATTTTTTAATTTTAATTTTATTAATTAATTAATTAATTAATTATATCAATTATTGCAGCTGGCCAAATAAGAGAAAAAAAGTAAATAATAATAAAATATAAATATGAAAAAACTTAATAATCCTTTAATAATTCCAATTTATATATACCCTGTCAAGCACATTTGAATATATTATTTATGCTTGAAAATACATTCTATTCACAGACAGAGCATTCAATGGCCGAGCATACCTTAGTTTTAACGCCGTCTTAGTTGTTTGTATTTTCGGGATTGCGCTCAGCGTTGCATGGCATTATTTGCGCACACCCTCGGCTCAGCTATTCTCATTTTACAAGCAGCTACCTCGCACACCCCCTGACCCCGCCCTTCCAGCCATGCCCCCATCCGCCACTGCTGCGCCCACAACCAAGAGCTGCCGCACACTTCCTTTATTAAAATTATGCACTGCATGGCGGCATCCAAATTAGGTTGGGTCTTCCCGGGGCTCGCGTGGAGTAACAGATAAGCGGAGCACGTGAAGCGGCATTTTGTCAGTTGCCGCAGTTTCCGGCTCTTCATAGTTTGAAATTTGGCCAAAGGCGGAAAATGTTGACAAATGTCCAGCGCTCAATTGTATGCCAAAGGCTGTTTTCTCTTTTCTCTTCATGTTTTTGTTTTTTTTTTTTATGCAACGTAATTCCATTGCCTGCATTGGTTGAGAAACCCTCGCAAGGAGAACCGCTTGCAAAATGTATAGCATACTCAAGAGCGCACTTCATGAGAATTTACATAGTTTTCTTCTCTTTTTTTTTGCTCTCTATTTGACAGTCATAGGAAGACGGTGGTATGCTGCTCCAACCAAAGTTTGCCTTTCAATTGGCTTTTTAGCCTCAGCTGGCATTGATTTGATGTTCGAATATTACTCATACGACATGTGTATGAATATCTAGCAGTAGACGGAGAGAGGAACCTGAACATGTTGATGGCAGCCAGCAGAATGGGACGCATGACTTTACATAAATTTACCAGAAAGGAGAAATCAATAAAAAGAATATTGAATGCAACCTCAATAAATATATATAGGCTCAGTGTGCTAACATTGAGCCCATCTTCAAGGGGTTTTCGCCCTCATAAATGTGAGGGTCATGCGAACGGATGTACCTTTTTAGATTGGAATAATCTATACTATTTTTAGACAAGCTATGTATGAATAACGGGCTCTTCTGATTGACTGATTTATTAGTAAACCGAAATCTTTAAATTAGCAACAATATATATGCAGAGGCAACTATTTGAAGTTTAAAAAAAAATAACTGAAATATATATATTCATAATGCTCTTCATTATGAATTCGAGGTCTAAATTATTATTATTTATTTTTTTTTTTTTTTTTTTTTTTTTGTGAATTTAGTTATATTTAAGATGAAGCTCATAGTTGCAAGTGGCATTTCAAAAAGTGAGAGAGAGAATGGGAAGGAAAACGAGATAGAGAGTGAAAGTAAGAGTGAGCGTGTTCTAGTAGGGAGTGACCGACTATAGGATACCGAGACACATTCTTGTACTGAGAAACTGTTTCAAGCATTGAACCTATCTATCTCCATCTGTCTATATTTATTTTTCGGCCTATAGATAACTTTCTATACATACCAATCTTGGGAATCGGAGGGGACATATTATCAAATCTGTAGCACTTATAATTCTACGATCGACTCAATCAACTTACACAAATATATATTATTATATTATCATTACATAAACATTACATAAATTGCTTATATATCTATATGTAACATTAGCATTACGTACACATATTACATTTTTAATATATGTACTAAAATATATATTTTAGTTATTGAATATTTATTATTATATTACTGAATACTTATAGCTTCCACTCTGATTTTCAATCTATATGTAATACCTAAATTATTCATTTCTATAAACCTTAAAAAATCAAATATTCACTTTCACTTGGCTTCCGCCTGATCAATATTAAATATCCACATTTTGGCAAACTTTAACGCAGCACACACAGAGAGTCTCACATACACACACACACACACAGCTACACACACATGTGACAGTTGAACTAGTTTCGGTATTCGGTTGCATCTTCAAGTATGCAACAGCATTAGTGCATTTGGCTGCATAACAATGGCCGCGCACAGAGTTAAGGTGCAAGTTTTGGGTGCACGGCGCCGGCTCGTTTATGGTCCACAGCAGCCGGTGGGTGAATGTATAAACAGCCGTAAGCTGTGGGCTTTATATGAAGTCCATGTTGCCAAACCACGCCCACACGCCCACTTTCTTTGCACTGCCAAAAGCGGCAAGCAGAGGGCAGAAGCGCCCAATGTAACTTTAATGTTTTTATTTGCTTTGCTACTTTGGAGCGCTTATTGCGCTGTGCCTCTTTTAGTGTTTACTGCTGCTGCTTGTTGTTGTTGTTGTTTCAGTTGTTGTTGTTCCAGTTGTTGTTGTTTGGATATCTGTGCATTCGTGTGGCATGTTCTGTGTGTCTTGTGTGTCCTGTGTGGCAACTTTGGATTTCCGGTCTCAAGCGGAAATAATGTCAAGCATGAGAAGACACAACGACTGAAGCCATCCACGTTTCTACCTCGGCTGTTTAAATATTTAACTATCTTCTGGGCAATATCATGTATGCATGAATGTTAATTCGATAAGCAGGTTTTAAGAGAGAGACAAACAAATAAATTGCTCTATAATAATATTGAAAATGGTAGAAGTAATATTTTGCTGGAGTAAATATGTTTTAGATTTCATTAGGTATTATACAAAATCTCTGAATTGAACACATGAAGTATTGAAAATGTTATAAGTAATATTATACATAGTAAATAGTTAATATTTATAAGATTTGAATAATTATTATCCCATTATTATCTATTACTTGTAGTTAAACTCTCAACCTGCGGCTGTTTCTAGCTTGGAGCCCAAGTAAATCACGATAGGTCGATCGATCTCTAGTGTCAATTACAATGTGTTATAGAGTATGATGAGAGTGGAGAGTGAGCCACTCTAACAAATTCATAGCACACTCAAATACATATGCCACTTTTATTTATGAATCACTAAAATGCCTTAATAAGTGTAGTAAAAACTATAGCAACACATACGAACGTACCAATCGGGTACAACCGACTGCATAATACCCATTTATGACCCAAAAGTAGATGAAACTGTTTTGGTGAGAGGGGAGTTTTGAGGTGAGGAGAGTTTGGAGGCACATAACTGTTTCATATTGGAGCTGCAGGTCAAAAATATTGGGCAACATAGTTTTTATCCAATGACCATGGACATGAATACATATCAGATTTTATTCAAATCAATAGAGCAGATGAACAATCAAATTTTCGTTAAATTCTGAATTTCTAGTCCTGAAATTGAAAAAGATATTCAGATACTCAATAGAGATTGACTAATTATTTGTGACCATTCTATATTAGAGTATATAGAATAGAGTTACGTATTGTAACTATTAAATTTAGCGGCTTATGCTCCACAAGAAAAAATAATAGAATTTTTTCGATATGCTACGCTTCCAAGGAACATATAAATTAAATATTTGTCATCGACAGAATAGGTCAATATAGATTTTTAAATTTTAACTTTCTAGATGTAAAACTTTCAGAGATATAGATTTTTGCAGCTGTCTACGCCTTCAACATATAATCTTTATATAATTTTATTGCCGCATTATCAGCGCAAGTATTATATCCATTTATTTAATTATTTTATTCCATGTTTCTTTTCTCTAACACTTTAAATAAAATATTGTTTCCGATATGCCAAACACAGTATTTTTCGATATGCCACGACCACCGCAAAAAGAACACTCAGACAAGCGTACCTAAAATTTCTGTGAGTGTGAGCTGTCGACTGATAAATGCCACAACCTTTTTGAACCTTGAAGTTGTGAGCAAGACTTCAGTTTGAAAAAGTTAGGATAAATATTTAATTTTGATCTGTGAACAGATTCAACAGAATGCATCTGGGCAAAGAGAAGCTTGCTAAAGAATAACTAGTAACATAAAAAGAAATAAAATTGATTTGCAAAAAATTATTCGCTTTATAATATATTGTATTAATATTTAATAATATATTAACTGTCGGCTGACCTTGACCTAAAGTTAATATATTATTAAATATTAATAAAGTGAATAATTATCTATTGAATGTCAATGAAAAGTTAGAGAGAGCACGTCCTACGAACAAAAATCAATTGGTCAGCTAATTTATGCTGCTTAGACACAAAATCAATTTGACAGGTGTCCAGATGCATTTGATAACATATTCCAATCAATTATGGATCTATAAGTTAATATTGGGCCAACTCATTAAGTTAAAGTTAAAGTTTCTTTCCCTAAACCTCTTTAGACCTTGCCCCATTTTTAATTAATTTTCTAATAATGATTTATGATATCTAATTTGTATTGTTTTAATTTTGCACTCACCTCTTTATAAATGGTATAGCCATCGAGTCCAGCCAAGGTTAACAGACAAATCACCGTTCCGGCGAGCAGGCAGGTCTCCAGCTCCAGCAGCTCCTCGTAGTAGGCCACCTCCGCGAGCTCATCGATGCGCAGCAGAAAAATCAACATTTCTATGACAATGCTGCCGTAGAGAAAGTCTAGGAAATGAGACGGCGTTTGATTAATTTAGCTGGCATCAAATTATCTGACCAGCAGACACACAATAACAAACACAAAGAGAGAGAGAGAGAGAGGGAGAGTATAAGAGAGAGAGGGAGCAAGTCAGACGCACCTGTCATCTTTTTGCGCTCGAGCACACGATGATAGCACATTAGCATAATTGTCAACAGGACGGCGGCGAGGGCATTCCACACGGTGCCGGTGCCAATGATAATCAGAACATTCAGCTCCTTGGGCGTTGAGTCAAAGAGCTGATACAGCTGCTCCGTGCGACGCTCCGGCAGCAGACTCCTGGCCAGCTCCAGACTATTAACGGCCAGCAGCAGCAGCGAAACAGCTGCGCGCAAATTGTGAAAGGCCAGCAAAGTTTTATGGCATCTGAAAGGACAGAGAGAGAGAGAGAGTGGAACGAGTTGTCAAACAGGTTGCTATATAGAGCTGGGAGTAGGTTGGAATCGCTGGGCAGGTAGGATCCACTAGGCAGTAGGTGGATGCATAAATAACACAATATCAACAATTTTTTGGTTTAATTAAGTGGAGTGCAGGAGACGGCCAAGGAACCCAGTCGAATAGCTGTGACTGTGTGTGTGTATATATGTGTGTGTCTGTGTATATATGTGTGTGTGTATTCAAGTGTCCTTTGTAATTTCCACAATTATATTCAAGTGTTTATGAGACTTCTCTGTAGCCGAGTTTCCAGGCAGACTCATCTGTTTGCTCGTGCTCTTGCTCCTGTTGTTGTCCTTTTGTCCTGCGACGCCTGCCTGGCCATAATCTTAAGTGTGATATATAACGACCACTGGAGTATCGCACTTTTTGATTGCATTGCCATGGTTTTGATTCAAATTAGCTAACTAACTTTTAATAGCCAACTGAGTGGAATCTGACCGCAGATTGTCAGAGAGAGAGGGAGATTGGGAGAGTGAGAATGAGAGAGAGAAAGAGAGAGAGACAGAGAGAGAGAGAGAGAGAGAGAGAGTGAGAGACACTCAGATCCGCTAAGCGCGAGCTTTTTTTATGCAATGGCAAACTTTTACTAAATACATTTAGTTTTCAAAGCGAAAGTCGAAGCCAGGTTCATGTATTATGTTAATTGAGAGAGATTTTTATACTTCTCATACTCTTTTAGAGATAGATAGATAGATATGTTGGCAAAACAAAAGGCAATTCCAATCTATATCTCTAAAAAAAATAGCACTAATTGAACAATGAAATTTATTTAGTATATATTTAGTATATATTCAGTATATATTTAGTGTGTATCTAGTATATATTTAGTATATATTCTGCGTAAATTCAAATTTAATATATATCCTGTATATATATATCCTTTATATATATTTAGTATATATCCAGTATTTATTTAATATTTTTGTTATATATATTTAGTATATGTATATACTCAGTATTTATTCAGTATGTATTCCGTATATATTTCGTATATACATATTAATGAATATATTCTGCATATATTCAGTTATATATATTTATTAAATAATGTGTATATACTCAGTGTATGTATAGTAACTATGTTATTCAGTATGTATTTAGTATATATTAAGTACATATTCAGTATATAATTACTATACTTAGTATACGTTTAGTATATGTTTGGTATATATATGGTATAAATGTAAAAATTTAGTATTTTCATATTCAAATTTATTATGCAATCGCTCTATTATTTTCATAAACACCTTAGACATACTTATGGAATGATGGTCTTAAACATAAATATATAGATCGCATGAAATGAACGAATCCGACATTATTACTGACAGAAGAAGTAATCTCTATTTCTCTCATTTCAGTTATCTCAGAAATTCTAATTTAAATAGTTTTAATTTTTATTTATTTTTAATTTTATTATCATTTTTTTTTTTTTTTATTAATTTATATAATTAGTGTTTAATCTATTAAAGAACAATGACATTGAGATTGTGTTAATAAAAACAAGTTTTTTAGTAAATTAAAAAAAATAAAATATATATAACATTTTTTCATTATATTCAAATTCAATGCCCAAGTTTACTTAAATGCTAAAGAGGAAAAATCGCTTTAAGCTCTATTCAATATCTGTAAATTGATTGCCAAGTCAATATTATAGCAAACTCTACAAAATTCGCTTCCTCTTGGCTAGGTATTTGTGTTTTTTTTTTCTTTTCTATATATTTTTGCTGCTTCCTCACACAAAATATATTTAATGATGTGCAAAAATGTGGCATACTTTTTGGCTGCACAACGTGAACATTTACACGTTTGCACATGGCTGACAAAAAGCGCGCAACTAACTGGAGGACCGGAGCGAGAAGGAGCTAGAGGTGGTTAGAGGGGGCAGACCTAGAGGGAGGCTGGCACACAGTTAACCTGCGTCCGCAATGCCGTTGAAATATTATTTATTGCGAGTACATTGTTGCATATACCATTTGGCGCAGAGGCGTGCCCAGTGCAAGGAAGGATAGAGAGACACACATAGAGAGGGAGTAAGAAAGAGTGAAAGCGAGAGAGAGAGTGGAGTAGATTGAGCGAGAGAGTAGCATTTTTTGGGGTTACCCTTGCAATTGTGGCTTGATTTTAATTTTTTAGCGCGCCGGCAATTTTTGCAAGTTTTTGTTTATTTATATTTTGGGCATTTTATTTATTGTGCTCACAGGCAGTCTATAAATTTAATGAAAAATGCCTGGCTTGACAGGCAGACAGCCGAACAGCCAGACAGACGAGAGACAGACGACTCTTACGTATTAATTACATTTTTGACCGCTCTAAAAGTGCATGAATAATTGATTTCCAATATTTTTTGGATTTTCCTTTATTCGCAGGGCAATGTGCATTTAAATGCAGTATGCAAAAGAAAATAATAAAAAATGCAAAGCTATTCGAAATTGTTTACAACATTTTTGTTGATTTGCATTGTTCGAATTTTCGTTTTTGGCCAGACTCAGGTGCAACATTTTTTATTGATAGCAAAATTTGTATTTTTTTTTTATTTTTTGTTTTTTGCATTCGCAAATTAATAGTCGTTGATTGAAAAATTTGAACAGTTCCTATAATTTGTATATATTGACTATGTAGCTGATGTTTATATACGTACATACATCTGTGTGTCCAGCACTTTGTTGGGCAAACATTTTTGCACCTGGTTGATTGATAAATGATAAATGATATATGATGAAATTTTAATTATTTTAGTCGGCCAGCTAAATTGGAGTATTTCCTTTTATCTAAAATATTGTTAGTTGATGTACAATATTTTTGGCCCAATTCGAGCCTTGCTGCGAGCCAATAAAGGAATAATAAATATATTTCTATCTCCAACTCATAAGTCAATTTATTGCTCGAAATTGCTTCGAGCATGAATTCAATAAATACAATTTGAAATAAAAGCTTTAAAATAATCTAAAGTTGATGTGAATTGAGACTGTTGTATGTTTACTTTGTTTGTGCTTATTTACCCAACATTCAATTTAAAAATTTTTACTAAAAAAATCGTCAATTGTATAAAAAAATAAAATAAAATAATCTTAGTTTGTAAGAGATAAAAATGGCATTATAAGCATTTGTTTATAGATTTGTGTTATATATATTATGATATGATTCATTCCAACAAATTTCTGCAAGCTTCAGCACTCGTACGGAAAAAAGCACAGTCAGCTCATCTAGAGTTTCCGTAAATTTTTTTAATTTTATGATCAATTCATATAGGATTTCAAAGCAGTTAGGTTTCAATTTTTCTTGTGAAGATATGAGAGTAAACTGGTGTTAGCTAGATGAACGAATGATGAGAGAACATGAATTATGGACAAGTACGTGGATTTCGCAATGGAAGAGTATTACAATTATCGCTCTATTTCAATCTGACTAAGTCAACAAAGATTATATGCTTATATAAAAAAAGATTTAAAAAGTCCAATAATATTAAATTTTCACTCTTAATTTCTAAGAGATATGCTTCCAAAACTTAAGATTGAAATTCAGAATACCTTTTATACTTTATCGGTTACTTAAATCAAAATTATGCAGCACGTGCCACGGTTTGTGCACATTCAAGTTTTTAAGTATTTAGCACTTGAAGTAAACGAGACGCCGAGACTTTCTTATATATGGAGATATACAAGTGGATATAGAGTCAACAGTACCTGTGCCTATTGCATCTTTAAATAGTTCAATTGAAGTTCATTATGAAACACTTAATTTTTATACCCTGAGCCCATTGAAAATGGGAAATCAGGGTATAATGGTTTTGTGAATCTGTATGTAACAGGCAGAAGGAGACGTGCCACACCCCATAAAGTATATATATTCTTGATCAGCACGACAAGACGAGTCGATATAGCCCTGTCCGTCCGTCCGTGTGAACGCTAAGATATTTTAAAGTACGTATTTAAAGTACGTAGTGACTTGAAATTTTACATGAATACCATACGCTGCACAAATTTATAAATTTGTTTTGACAACTTATTACATATCGAATTTATGAGCATTTATCGATAACACTAATTCGGGCTTTAAGGCCTGGTTTCAGGTTTAATCAATAGACCACAAAGAAGAAGAGCTGAAAAAGAGTCAAGGTTCTGAAGAGGAGATGTTAGTTTGGGATGTAGGCAGGATGCATATGTAGGCAGCACAGGCAGAAAATACTCTGATTGGTCGCTAACTGATGGAGAGTTTAGCTTACGTTAACTCAGAGAGAGGCTTAACAGTTGAGCTCGACTTCGAATGGTAGAGTCGCTACCCTATATAAAGGCAGCTGAAGATCAGAAGAGCAGCAGCAGAAAGTGCTCAGAATGGTCGTCTAATAATCGAGTATAAAGACTGACTCAAAAAGAGGCTCAAGAGTCGAACTTGACTTGAGTGGAGCTGTCACTGCCCTATCTAAAGGCAAGCCTACTGCAGCGCAGCTTCAGTCGCATTCCTCATCTTCTGGTGGTCAGTCGTCCAGTGCAGCGCGGTGCTTCTCCTCTTCTTCTGTCTGTTGGTAAGTGTTAAAATTGTTAAGTATGTTAAGCATGTTAAGCGAAAATGTAAGAGTTATACTTTTAATGTATATTTAATGTAAATATAAAATATTTGAAATTTTTAATATTATTGAATGCAAAGCAAGTTTTCATATGTGCAAATATCGAAGACTTTTAGCATTCCATATCTGCGTTAAGACTATTTTTTTTAGTCAGGCAAGCCCGACTAGCATTTCGACTTCAGCTCTAACCATGAGTTGTTTAAATAAAGCTGTGTTTTACTAATTTATAGTTAGGTATATAATTTGTATACATTAACTAGAAAACATTATAAAAGGGTTTTTATGTAGCGAAGTTTCGTGTAATGCATACGGAGATTACATAATCTATAGATTTTGGATGCCACACCCCATTTGCTTCACAGGGCTCAGGGTATCTCCTAGTCGAGCAGTCTCGACTAGACCACGCTTACTTGTTATTGTGGTTTCAGTTCTTTACAATCTACACACACTTGAACAAGATATTTTAGCTTTCTTAAAATTTAAGAAAACGAAATAAAAAGAGGGCTGAAGGTGAAAATGACTGACTAATAGATACCCTAAAGGAAAGCTGAGCGGATATTTAAGTAATTTTTAGTCTATTTATAGATGACTATAAATATATGAAGCTAAGAATCAATCTTTGTCCAATATAATAATAATTTAACAACTCTAAAACTTTAAATAGTCTTTTTTAGTTTTTTTTATAGATGACAGCATTTGAAGTAAAATGAGTTACTTAAAAATCTAAAGGTGAGTTTTCTCAGTGCGCCAATCACTTAGATTTGTTTATTGAACAACTTAAATCAAGAATTGGGTTTCTGTTTACTTATATCAATCTCATATATTGATGCTTGAATAACTCGTAAACTTTCCCTGCACAAACTTACTCCAAGCCAATATACCCTTTCTATACACATTCAATATACGCAGGGTATATAAACAGACAACAATATTGAAAACACAATTTCGCACACATTTTAAATGCAATTTCTTGTTGGCTGATTTTGCTGGAGAACATGTACAGCAACTTTTTCACACACTATT
Source organism: Drosophila meridionalis (assembly GCA_035045145.1). Taxonomy (NCBI): domain Eukaryota; kingdom Metazoa; phylum Arthropoda; class Insecta; order Diptera; family Drosophilidae; genus Drosophila; species Drosophila meridionalis. Next base: position 10,686,665 of record JAWNPG010000031.1, read on the forward strand.
GACAGCTCTCCGCACCTGTTCCCTCCCTCCCGGGCTGCCACACCTTTACGTAATGCTCGAGCGTCAAATTAAGATATCTAATAAAACTTAAAATACACTCGCTACTCTGCACTCGAGTCTCGATTTGAATTGGACCGAATGATTTGTTTACCAAATGATCCAAAAATACCAGAAAATTGCAGTTGCTGTTGCAGTTGCTGTTGCAGTTGCTGTTGCACTTGCAGATGTTGCAGTTGCAATCGCCGTTGCAGTTGCGGCAGCTGTTGTTGCCTTGGCACGGGACGCTATTTCTCAAGTGCCGGATATATTATGGCCATCGGGAGCTGATTTTTTATGAATGAGTCCGCGGCACAATGAGTGCACTCAGGGAGTGAGCGAGTGCGAGTGCGATTCATTGTTGTTGTTGTTGTTAATGCATTCATTCCCAACTGTTTATTGATGTGCATCCTTAGCTCTGTTTTGTGTTTTTTATTTTTTCGGGGTGTGAGTGATTCTCAAGCACTTGAAGTATCGCGCATTGAGCTCTATTAGTTTCGGATATCAATGATATTTGGAATGAGTTCAAGTGGCCTTTGGATCGCTCTAAATTGGAAGCGTGCCTCGAATGCATCCACTTGTTATGCATTTTGTTTATATTCGAATCATTTGAATTTATGTGTTATATGTTTTTAGGGTCAAGTTCAAATGGAATAGAAAATCAAGTTTTTAAGCCAAATTTTCAAGTCTAAGATATCGGGTATAGCAGGTAATGTTCAGGGATGTATTAACACAGAGACAACTTTATGGTGAGGGCTCCTCTCATCGTGAGTGCCTGACTATTAAAACCCTCAACCCTTTTCATGCATACAGACTTCTAGACGGACAGAAGGAAATCGCTATATCAATTCAGCTTCTCGTCCTTATAAAGAATATATGCACTTTAACTCTTATATCTAGATATAATACCAATGAATCACTATTTGCAGTGGGTCCAGAATATTAATTAAAGGTTAAATTTTTTAAAAATTCCATACTTTTTCATGAGCCACACCCCAATAACCTGACCACCTAATTTAACTTATATATCTATTGAGATTTACTACAACTTTTTGCGTTTTCTGCACTTAAAACTGTGGAATATCCCGATAAAAAAGGCGATAAAATGCCGACGGACAAGCAAGTGAATAGACGAACGAACTGCCGCATGTGGATATACTATTTGTTTTTTTTTTTTTGTGAGCAAGTATACAACCCACTTAATACCGTGAAAATTTAACGTATAAATATATTTAAATCTATGAATTATAAAAATGTCTATGGAAGTCAAGTTCTCTTTTATGAAAACAGTTTCATTGTCATACACGACCAAAGGCCGGGTAAGTTTTAGTGAAATTTTTCATAAAATTTATTGTTTAAACTGGGGAATGCCCAGATATTCACTAATTGATCAAATTTTATGAGCATCAGCTGACTTGTCATAATAAAAAGATAACTGAATGAACATAATCTTTCTATAGTCGGAAATTTTTGAAAAATAAATACTTTGGCCAGCTGATCCGTCTATGACACAATTTAATTAATAATAAATTGATAAATTAATATTATGAAGACAATTTTTTAATTTAAGTCACTTTTCTTAATAAATTTTTATTTAAATTAAGTTGGTTAAATAAATTTTGAAAGAATTTGATTTTAAAATTCAATCTATTATTTTTATTTATATAATATAATTATATATAATTTTTTTAATTTCAAATATTTTCCTAATAAATTTGATTTTAAATAAGGTTGTTTGAATAAATTAAGCTTCAAATTACTATATTTTTCTATTTTTTTAAATTTAACAATAATACTTGGTTAATGATAAATTAATTAATAAATAATTATAATATATTTTTTTAATTCAAGGTAATTTTCTATATGTTTGAATAATTAGAGATTCAAAATATTATATTAATGTATTATTTATAATTACGCAACTTAAAAAAAATTAGAAAATTTAAAGAAAATATAACTGTTATTTACTAATAATTGTTATAAATTTAATATTAACTAAAATTTATTTTTGGATATAAATTTAACTTAAATTATTAGATATTAAATTCTCAAAAATCAAATTTAATTGTTAATTAAAAAATTATTTAAATTAAACTTGTTAAAAAATACGAATTGTAATAATTTTTTTAACGCAATTTAATTTCCAAAATAATAATTATTAATAAACAAAATTTTAGTTTTAAATTTAAATACATTTGTTTAATTTTAATACATTTCTGTTGTTCGTTTTTTTATGTTGTTAGGTATTTTATTTATTTTACTAAAGCAATTAAAATGTATGAATATATAGCCAAGTGCATATACATATATGTCTGGCACATTCCTAGGCATTTGTGCATGGACTTACTTTAATTAAGTCCATTGAATTGACCGCAGATAAATATGTGTATGACAACAAATATTGAAATGACAAAGCGGGCAACTGTTTAATGCTTTGCCGGCCCGTTGGCAGCTGCAGCTGCTGCTTCCATTTCGAACAGATGATGAAGATATATGCGCATATTGAATGACCAATGACCAATGATCCGGCGATCCGAGTTGCGGACGGCGGCCAGGCAGGCCAGACCAGTGCAGTTCAGTTCATTTACGAGCTATTCGATGGCCAAGCACGCCGATGACAAGACCAAATAACCAAAACAACAGCAAACAAACGCCAACCAAAACACAGTTCGAAACGAAATTCCTATGAAAACTTGTGCCCGCCTCTTGATTACATATCTCTTTCGATGTCTCTCGATGTCCCGCTGTCCGTATGCAAACTGGAGTAAACTTTTATTAATTGAGCTGGGCAAATGTATGCATACAATACAATATATAGATATATTTGTATATATACACATGCACATCAAGCAAAGAACAACGATGACGTCGCAATGCAGCCGCAGCCGCCGCAACAGCCACAGCTACAGCCACAGCAGCCGCAGGCAGTCGCAAGCGCCGCCACCTCCGACAGCAACGTTCATTGATCCACAGCCAGAGAGCGTATGCGACACTTTATACACTACGAAATGTGTCTCATATCTAGAAATAGCTGCGGGAAAACTTTCGGCATTCTAAATCCTTTGTAGTAATATATTGAAGTAGTACATACTACTAGACTAATCTATTGTGATCTAGGTTAGCCCAAATATGGTAATCTAGTCTAACCCAAGTTATATGTTACTTCAAATCATTTAAAATTGACTTTTTTAATTGAATAAATGGGCTTCATTTCAACAAGAAATTTAAAAAAAAAAACTCTGCATGAAATTGACAAAGTTTTAAAAAAACTGTGTGTGTTACGAAACAATTCTAAACTAACCCCAACTTAACTTTTTCCGAAACAATTTTCCCTTATTTGGAAAACAAATATTTGGAACAATTATAGGTCAAATGAGTTGAAGTTCATTGGTCAGTAACAGCTCCAAATTTAACCTTCTTTCAGATACTTCGACATAAATTAAAAATTTCACCTACCTCCATTCATCATAACATCTATCTATCATTTATAAGTCTAAGAACTATAATTCAAACTAACTCGATTCATCCGCAATATCGATTATTCATCTGATCTATAGCAATATATAACAACTTTAATGAAGTTCTGATATATAATGCGTTTTACTTGACTGATGATCTATCCTAGTTAATTCGAACCTAATCCAACTAAAATAAAATAGCCTTACTTATTTTTTTCAATTTAAAATAATAAGCGAAATAGATCATTATTTTCAATTCAAATTTCTTAGATATAATTTTTTATAATTGCAATTTTTATTAAATTTTTTTTTTTTTCTATCTATTATGAATTTTATCTTTAAGAATACAACATAACTTTATTTTATATAAGTAAATCATTATATAATTAATTATCATACGTATTCATTTTTTTCATTATAATTTTTTTTTTCCGTAAATCTTTTATTTATTTTATCATCTTTTTTAGATTTTTATTTTCATGTTTCTTTTCGTAAACTCAACCACCATTGTATCTCATTACATTCTAAATGATGATAATCTATCCAAATCCCAAATTGTAAAAAAAAAACAAACTATATTTAAAATTTATGAATAGCACTATAAAAATTCTTTCAACTTAATCAAAATTTAAACAATTTTCTTTCAACAAAATATTCTCCCAAGAGTATCAATTCGCCTTCCTATCAAAATATTTCACGATCTATAATATTTATGAAATTGCTGAAACTACTTTTTTTATTATTTGACTTTTGTCACGGCTGTCAGTAAATAATTCAAATGATTTTGCAACTAGATTTAGATTTCATGTTTTGTGTCGCCTGTCGCCGTCGCTGGCGCTGGCGCTCAATGGAAATGTATCTTTTTATTTGATATACATATAATATATTTACAGATCTGTGTCTGCATCTGTTCTGTTTGTTCGTTTAAATCGTGCAGTCGGTCGCTGGGTCGGTCATTAGGCAAGTGTCTGGGGACGTATAAAAGCCAAAATTCGAATTAAACAGCGAAAGACGAACAGCGCATCATTGGGTTTTCACAAATGAGATATTCAAATGTTTTACTGAGAAATATGCATCTCCAAGATACTCAGAGACAAGCATATGTATATATGTAACAGTATGAGAAATAATACGTAGTTGAAAATTTTTGATTTTATTGTTGTCTGTTTGGCTGTGCTTTATATTTTTTCTCTTTTTTTTCATTTATTTCAACAGCTGGCCAAGCGCCACATGAGTAATACGCTCCTCCTTTCCCTCTCGCTGATATATACAAAGACTGCGCTGGTTTGCTGCCTTTTGTGTGTTGTTTATAAACGCATGTGCTATATTTAAATAAAAGTTCCCAATTTGTTTATGTCCATAGAATATTCACATGCTTCTAGTCACTTGTTCTGCTTATTCAAGAGAGTAACTCGCCGGAGAGCTAGAAAATACGGATTGACAGTGAAAATGTTACAAAACACGAAGCCAAGAGATACAGATCTAAATATAATTTATGTGTGGCTCAACAAACCTAGAACAAACATAAATATGTTACGACTGTTCGAGTCAGGAGTGCTACAAGACGAGATAGCTGCAACATAATGCCAATCAATATATTGAACATCAGAGTATTCACAATTATCATCCTCACGGCAATTATCATTTATATTTATTTCAATATTTAATTATTTCCATTATTTCATAATTTCTATTATCATTGACATTCTCATCATTGTTATTAATACGAACATCATCATCAGGTCATCATTTCCATTAGTATTGATATTCTCGTTATTATTTATTTATATTATAATTGTTACGATCATCAGGATGGTCCTTATGATAATCAACAGGATTAATTATCATTATCAAATAAACATTGTATAGTCATCATCATTATATATTAAGCATCAGTATCTGTGTCATCATATTCATTATCCCTATTACCATTATCATAATCAGCATTGATCATAATAATCTTCAGAAAAATATGCATATTTGTATTCCACTTGTTTATCCTTTTCATTAGCTTTTCCATATTCATCATTATTATATAAATCTTCATCGCTATCATTATTAATATCTTAATACGAATAATTTTATTACATTATTATATTATACATATTGCATAAAATATAATATAATATTATTGTCATTAGGATCTCAATATTCTTAAAAAAATTATATTTTTCTTTTTATTACCAATAAGTCCGAGATATAAAATGAATACTTAATTTTCAGATCACCCATCAAGTTTTTATCACCAATCATAAAGGATCCGTTTTACTCGATCGTATATGAAGGAAGTTCCTTACTTTTAGTGAGCTGAATACCTAAGGGATAGGCTATAATCCTGAGAGGTAAAGCGAATATTATTCTGGTGTCCATTATTATTATTAGAAATTATCCAAATTACAACAGGTTAATGGCTTTAGACATAATCACCAACTTTGTTTTCCATTTCACGACACAATTTGTTCAAACTAACACATTCCGCTTAAAAAACATACAATCCAAAATTTTGATACGTCACAAAAAAGAAAAAAAATTAAAAACATCAAGCTAGTTCAGTTCTTAGACAATTCTCAAGCGTCCTTCGAGTTGACCCCATTAAATAAATATGCTTCAACTGATCGCACGGCAGTCCATCCAAACATTTGTTGGTAGTCGATCAAATGGGATTAATTTGCTGTTTCAACAGCGTCCTGCTCACCGTGAGACCCTCGGACACCTGCTGCAGCACCACGGATTTCGAACGGCTCTGCATAAGATTCCGCCCCACCCGGGGCAAGAGCGAACGCAACAGAATTGGCATAAGTACTTTCAAAATAATTGGAGACGGCATTTTACGCAAAATTTACAATTTTTAAAAAGTCAAAACTAAAAAAACTCAACACACAAATGCTTGGTTACAAATGAAAATCTATAAATCGAATAAACATTTTCCAAAATCTAATACGCAAAGTTTATTTCAATTCGATTTACGGTTGCTTCGATGCAAAACTTTTCGAACAACTTTTCCAAACATTTCGAAGGTTGCTTGTCAATCCTCTCCATTCGTATGTTTGAGGAAAGTCACGAATTTTTCTAATTAATATTCCAATGTATTTTTAAAAATCCCATTCAGTTGAAATTTCGGGCTCTTAGAAATGATTATGAATATATAGAAGAAATGGAATAATGGGAATGCTATGGATATGAATCTTAAACTATATGTATGTATGTGTGTATGTATATATACGAATCAGATTACATTTTTCATCAATGAGATATAAAAATTGTTTGTTTTCAAGATACAGACAGATATACATACAGATATATACACATATGTATATACATAAATTTTTATAAATCTGTCTGGTATTGCAATTAAATTTTAGAAGAACAAAAGTGTTTGATCATATACATACATTAAAATATATCTATACATATGTATATAAATATATATAATTTTTTTATCATCTAAAGAAAGTTTTTATTTATTTACTCAGTATTTATTAGGTATACCTATTATATTACCAAGCTCAACCTACAATACATATTTGTATATAATTCCCAAAAATCGAACTCACCTATCACATTTTTTCCAAACATAAATGCATCCAATAATCAGCACGATTATGCAAAGGCATGTTAGTATATACTTCACACGATCTATGCCACAAATATCGGTCTTTAAATTATCATAGGTATCGAGCGAACGATTGAACAATTGATCACAGCGTATAAGATTAAAGAGCGCACCCATTTTTCCGAAAAACCGAAACAAATAACTTCTCAGAGATCACGAACAAATCAATAAATAAATTTCGAACTTCACATATTTTGTATGTATTTCAGATTTCATTTAGCTTTTTCCCGACATACACTGGAGACTAGACGAGTCTTCTTCAGCTACATAGTATTTTGCGCACGAGAATTGTGGATATTTGGAAACCGCACAGAAAATTGAAAATGTAAACAAATTATATTTCGCAATTACAAATATACAGAGCAGCAACTAGTTTGCTATATGTACGTATTTTATTGTACTTGTTTTTCTTCAAAAGATATTTCGTATTTTAGATACACACAGTGTATCTGTATACATGTACATATGTATGTATGTATGTAAGTATTTACATATGTATGCAAATAGTGTATAAACATAAAACGCATGCCGCGTTGCGTTTTACTTTTAATTTTGTGTGTTTTATCGCAATTATTGTGAATATAAACAAAACGGTTGAGACATTAAATGAAATATGCGCACGTTTCTACTGATTCGAAGAAGGCCGAAAATTTTCCCGTTAGCAAGTAGCAGCCGCCCCAACCGTCTGCAGCCGAGTAACGCAACGTACTGAAAGAAACGGTAAAGAAAGAACTCTCGCTCAAGAAGCTGTGCGTGCGTGAGAGACAGAGAGACAGACAGAGAGCGGCCGTCCACGAGCATGCAAGCGAACAGCGAACAGCCGAGCAACCTAGCAGCGGAGCAGCAGAGCATGCATGCACGTGCACGATCGCGCGAGCTTTTTCGCGCATTTCTTTTATTCTTATACCCTAGGCAAATAGCTTGGTGAAGCATATATAACGCAGAGAAACAGATATGCCCAGCACTTGCAGGGGAATTTTAATTTTAAATATTTTCTTAGTTAAGCCAAACAAGTTTAAAATAATTGTTGTTTATTTTTACAACAAGGTATTAAAATGCACATTTTACATACTATTTTCATATACACTGTACCACTTAAGTCACCGTACCCCCTGTTCATTTTCACAAAACACGCTGTAACTTCGTCAAATTTTTATATAAAAAAAAAGTTTTGATGGTGGTTGATAAAGTGATCTATTAACTACACAATAGCATTTTAATAATAGTAAAATATGATTTTAGTCTAATATTATAACTAAAAAACTAAAAATATTCACATTTTTGACTCCACAAAAGTCACCGTACTCTTGCTTGCTCTGCGCTGTCTGGCGCCAATGTTCTTTTTAGACCTAACGGGGATTTTTAAAACATGTGTGCAATGTCTTCAAAATTAATACTACTTTGTGTGAACTCTTCGTGTTGGACATAATTTGCAAATTTCGTCATAAAATTGACCAGTAAAGGGATAACTGTAGAAGAAGGTGGGCGGATCTTGCAGCTCCACACAAAGGAGCAAAAGTCGTATGCAGAGATAGCTAAACTAATGTCTAGAGCCAAGCCAACCATCCAAACAGTAATTGGTCGTTTTAAATACGAGGGACGTATCAAAAATAATACCAGATCTGGCCAACCACCTTCACTTTCCATTCGCGACAAGCGCCAAATAAGGCATTTGGTGAACAAGGATCCATTTTCCAGCGCAGTAAACATTGCATCAGAGATGAGTAACATTTCTCAAAAGGATATACACCCGGAAACCGTTCGTAAAGCCATAAAATCATACAACTTTAGGTCTTATACTCCTCGCAAAAAACCATACGTAAATTTAACAAATAGGAAAAAGCGTATGGAGTTTGCTAAGGCGTATGTGGAAAAAGCGGTTGACTTTTGGCGAAAGGTAATCTTCTCAGATGAGTCAAAGTTCAACATTTTTGGCTCGGACGGGCGCCTACGCGTGTGGAGAAGACCTGGAGATGCTCTTAATCCAAAAAATACAAAAAAGACCATAAAGCACGGTGGCGGTGGTCTTATGGTTTGGGGTTGTATAGCTGCACCTGGCGTTGGAAGCTTGGAGTTTATTGACGGAGTGATGAACCAACATACCTACATTGACATCCTCAAAAGAAAATGGATCCTTGTCCACCAAATGCCTTATTTGGCGCTTGTCGCGAATGGAAAGTGAAGGTGGTTGGCCAGATCTGGTATTATTTTTGATACGTCCCTCGTATTTAAAACGACCAATTACTGTTTGGATGGTTGGCTTGGCTCTAGACATTAGTTTAGCTATCTCTGCATACGACTTTTGCTCCTTTGTGTGGAGCTGCAAGATCCGCCCACCTTCTTCTACAGTTATCCCTTTACTGGTCAATTTTATGACGAAATTTGCAAATTATGTCCAACACGAAGAGTTCACACAAAGTAGTATTAATTTTGAAGACATTGCACACATGTTTTAAAAATCCCCGTTAGGTCTAAAAAGAACATTGGCGCCAGACAGCGCAGAGCAAGCAAGAGTACGGTGACTTTTGTGGAGTCAAAAATGTGAATATTTTTAGTTTTTTAGTTATAATATTAGACTAAAATCATATTTTACTATTATTAAAATGCTATTGTGTAGTTAATAGATCACTTTATCAACCACCATCAAAACTTTTTTTTTATATAAAAATTTGACGAAGTTACAGCGTGTTTTGTGAAAATGAACAGGGGGTACGGTGACTTAAGTGGTACAGTGTATCTACGTGTGCGAGGTATATTTCAGTGAGCACTTGTAGATCACCAGCCATTCAATGTGTCGTTACGTAAGTTTGTTGATTTTTGTGTTGTCTGCATTGTTTTTGTTTACATGTGTTTTGCTTATTTGCCGGTGTTCGGCTACAGTTTGAGAGTCTCTGTGACTCTGTGACTGCCAAACTGTTTGGAAAGCTAAACAAGCCGGTTTGGAATGTTAGACGATTTGAAATCATCTATGCTAGCTATGCCATGTTGGAAAAAGTAGAAAACAAGCAAAAATAAACTCGAAAATCATGCCACCTGCCATTTTTATTCAGTATTTTATTGTATTTCCCAATTTTAGGTTCTCCCACAGATAGAAAAATTGTTACGTAGCTGCCGCTTGATATGCCACGCTGCCTCAGGCTACCCAACGGATTGCTTAAACTCTCGCAATGTAAAACATTTTGCGAAAAGCGCTTCTCGGCTAATGATGTGATCGTGCCCACCGTGCTGGTACACGGTGGTGCCGGGCACATAGACGAGGACAAAGTGGAGTGCGTCAAGGTCGGCGTTAAGCAAGCAGCGCAGAGTGGCTACAAGGCGATGCAGGAGACGGGCAGCGCACTGGATGCTGTGGAGCAGGCAGTCATGGTACTAGAAGCAGACATTCATTTCAATGCCGGCTATGGGGCAGTACTGACAGAAGATGGCAATGTGGAGTTGGATGCGGCGATCATGGATGGCTCTCGTCTGGAAGGCGGCTGCGTCTCCATGGTACGGGACATAGTACATCCCATTAGCCTGGCAAGGTGTGTCATGGAGAGAACGAATTATCGATTCCTGGCAAGCAATGGCGCCATGCGCTTGGCCAAAGAAGAAGGATTCGACATCCTGCCCAAGAAGGGGCTGGTAACAGAGGCGTCGCGAAAGCTTCTCAAGAAATTCAAGACCACAAATACTGACACGCTTTATGACGTGTCTCCGGGCACCGTTGGCGCTGTAGCAATCGACGCCTGCGGCAATGTGGCAGCAGCGACATCAACAGGTGGCCTCACAGGTAAGCTGTCGGGTCGCATTGGCGATTCGCCAATACTAGGAGCTGGCACCTATGCGGACAATGAGTCAGGCGCCGTCTCAGCCACCGGACATGGCGAGTCCATTATGCGCTACAATTTGAGCTCGCGCGTTTTGGCGCTGGTGCGACACAAGGATTGTCCAATACAGGAGGCAGTGGAAGAGATGCTACAGAATATGACAAAGCATTTCAAACAGACGGGTGGTATCATAGCCATCGATCATCGAGGCCAGTTGGGCATCTACTTTACCACTAAGCTCATGTCCTGGGCCTATCAGCAGGCTAACGAGCTGCACTGGGGCGTGGAGGCTGGCGAGGATGAAGTAGAGATTGTCGACGAAAATGCATAGCAGAGCTTAAAGAAATAAATGTAAGAGCCAAACATTAATCCGGAATCTATAATATATAACTATAATAAATACATATACCAATTTTCACCTGGTCGCAGCCAGAACAATAAGAATGGAGCCACTCAAATGGAGCAGCAAAAATCACAGCTGCCGCAGATGGCAAATAAGGAGTTTCCCGTTGGCTGTGCCTCTATGAAGAATCGCAGTGCCTGGGTGCAGCTCAGCTCGTGCTCGTTAACTTTCTGTCGAATCAACTGCTCCAATTGTTGCTTATCCGCTGCGTGCTCAAACCGTGCTCCACATTCACAGGTGTAAAGAGATTTGAAGCGCTGCAGCGACTTGACCAAGCACACGGGACAAATCAGTTCGAGGTCTTTGGGGTTGGTGTCGGGCTCTGTGTACAGAGCTTCCAAGTGCTGCTCTTGTAGGGCAAACCATTCATTGACATCGGAGAGCAGCTCCTCAAAGACATGCTGCTCCAATTCCACATCCTGCTCCAGTTCTTTCAGCTCCAATCGCAGAATGTCTTGAAGCTCTGACTAGAAATCCAGTTTAATTAACTATTTTTTATATTTATTGTACCAAAATTACCAGTTGCACTTGACGATTTCCATCGACTCTGTCTTTACGTGCATTTAGAATCCGTATGCGACATTTCTGTTGATTAAACAAGTTTAGCATGACTTCAGACACATAAACTCAGATTTTTGCTTACCTCTCTCAGCAGGTCGCGCAACTTTGGCATGCCCAAGCGCTGTTGTCTGGCCACATTTTGTGCGTGACGCTTTTGCTCGACACTTGTATTGTGAACGGGACTGTTGGGACACTGCATTTGAGCAAATTCTTAATAATAAGCAGCCAAATTATCTGTTTAACAAATTGTGAAATGCGCGGGCGAACGCCATCAATCACAGCTGATTATTACTATCGGTAATTCATCGAAATACAACCATGGCATCTGTATAGTGGTTAACAACACTGTCACGCAGAGTTGCTTTGAGTATATTTTGACATTCGCAACATGGCGTACATCGAGCTTCCGCTCTTTCTTTCCCTTTCTTTTACCAACGTGCATAGTGTCTAGTAAAAGGTTAGTGCTATTTTTTCAAATTTCTCAACGAGAACCGTTCTAAAATGATGCAAATTTGTGCCTTAAACAGATGCCAGCCCCGGCCGCTAAGAAACCAGCAGCTAAAAAGCTGCCCGCTGTGCCGGAATCCAAGCTCAAGTTCAGCAAGAAACAAATCAGCAAGCGTGTTGCAGAGACGAAACGTCGTCTGAAGCGTGTCGCTGTCATTGCTCTGCGCAAGAAGGAGAATCTGGTGCGTGCCGAGAAGTACCAGAACGAGTACATCAAGGCTGATCAGCGTGAGATCAAGCTCCGTCGCTTGGCCAAGAGCCGCAATCAGTTCTACGTGCCCGCCGAAGCCAAATTGGCATTCGTTGTGCGTATTCGTGGGTGAGTGATTTGTCATAATTATCGCGGGTGTTGTTATTCTATTTGCTAATGCTAATTAATTATGCACTTGCAGTATCAACAAGGTTGCACCAAAGGTACGCAAAGTGCTGCAGCTGTTCCGTTTGCGCCAGATCAACAATGGTGTGTTCATCAAGCTGAATAAGGCCACCATCAACATGCTGCGCATTGCCGAGCCCTACATCACCTGGGGTTATCCCAACCTGAAGTCGGTGCGCGAGCTGATCTACAAGCGCGGCTTTGTTAAGCATAACCGCCAGCGTGTGCCAATCACCGATAACTTTGTTATCGAGCGCAAGCTCCGCAAGGCGCACAGCATTCAGTGCGTCGAGGATTTGGTCCATGAGATTTTCACTGTGGGTCCCAAATTCAAGTACGCCTCCAACTTCCTGTGGCCCTTCAAGCTGAACACGCCCACCGGCGGCTGGCGCAAGAAGGCCAATCACTACGTCAACGGTGGTGACTTCGGCAACCGCGAGGACAAGATCAACAGATTGCTGCGCAAGATGGTCTAAACAGCAACAGCGCTTCGCAGTGAAATAGTTTAAAAACACAGTAAACGGTTTGGCAACAGCGAAAGAAATAAATTTAACTCTTTTTATGAAAGTATCAAAATGCCGTTCACAAAATCAAAAGTGTTTTCACTTTTCTGCACAGATTGGATATGGAAAGGGTTAAGTTTTGTTTTGAAATACGCCTGGCAAATATATGAAGTTATTGAAACCGCATTTAAATAGAAATAGAATAGAAACTGCACTGACAAGAATTTAAGTATGCGTTTCGCATTATTCAATTTATGGACGTTATTCGGATATCGTTTGTTCTCTGCGCATCACTTTAATTTTGTTTATACTTGTCTGTATTGAAAATTAAGCATAGTTATGAATGAACTCTGTCATACCTAAATATTTTGAACAGGATTTATGTCAAGTGCAGTGAATTAGAGATGGGCTTTTAAAAACAAATCGTGATCGCGCGATTAAATAATCGCAGGATTGTGTGCAAAGCGATCTGTTAAGTTAACAGTGTGACGTCACATTTTCATTAAGCAACTTTGACACTGTTAAAGCTAGTGGACAACATATGTGCATCGAACAATGTAAAGGTCGGAATCTTTCACGATTTTAACAGTGGGAATCTTTTAAGGTAGGCTACATCGTGTCGATATTTCGGGCATATCGGTTCTTAAGCTATCTCTAATGCTGTGTGATCTGCATTTATGGAACAATAGCAACAAAGTTGACCTTTACTTTAGCTACGCTATTTATGAAGGAAATCAATAATAATTCGCCCAGGTATGTACAAAGTAGAGGTGGACACGGGCCGACTTTTTTGCACCCGACCCGATCCGCCCACGGTCAGAAGTTAAAAATTTTATTCGTACCCGAAAGCAAAAAAAATGTTCATACCCGCACCCAACACGCCCGCCCGAAACAATTACAAAAAATTTAATTCTCAATAATTACAACCAATTTTTTTTCTCAAAAATAACAATTTAATTCTTAAAAATTACAATATTATTTACAGAAAATTTACATGTTTTTATATAAAAAAGGAGCATATCAAGATTTGCGCTTGATAGCCTTGTTCGCCTTTCATTTAAAATGTTTCCAGAAGAGGAGAATACTCGCTCGCTTGTTGCAGAGCTTACCGGAATATATAAAATATTTTTTGCCACCACTTGCAACAATTTAAGGTCCGTTGCCTCCTGCCAAAAATGTAAGATTGACAAGTTTGAATTATAGCATGTGGCATAATATTTATCAATTTCTAAGTCAATTTCATTTTTGTCAGGTTCAAGTTTTCTTTTTTTTTTTTTGCTGATTTTGTCCAAAAACTCTTGAAATTCATGATTCAAATTTGGCGGAGTTTTCAATTCTCGCGTCCTCAATTGAATCATTTTGCATATCATAAATTTCAAATATCATGCATTTAACGGTTTCTAAGTCAAGATTTTTTTTCAGCTAGCAAAAAACAATTCTTTGAATGGGGGATTCAAAAATAATCCAACCAAATGAGCGGAAGTTGGCTGAAAACACTTCTCTAAAGAGTTCAAATTAAACAATTTATTATGCATTTTAAATTTTAATAAAACAGTAAAAATTTGTTCGGCTATAACGGATTAAGCAGTCTAACCCACTCCCGCCCGCACCCAGCCCGAAATTAGATTTTTCAACCCATACCCACGGGTAACCGCGGGTGCCCACGGGTACCCGATGAAAACCCCGCCCGTGCAAGACAAGTCTTGCGATTATCAAGAGAATACCAATATTTTTATTATATTTACATATATGGGGTGTACATTGTTATGAGATGAATAAAATATTTTATACGGCCATTTCCATTTGAATCTTGCCGTGCGGATTGTAGCCAACAATTTCGAAATCGTCGAAGCGAAAATCCTCGATGTTCGAAATCGGCCGCTTTATCACAAGTTTGGGGAAGGGGCGTGGTTCACGTTTCATCTGTTCCTGCAGAGGATCCACATGATTGTTATAGACGTGAGCATCGCCCAGCGTATGGACAAAATCGCCGGGCTTCAAGCCCGTCACGTGGGCGATCATGTAGGTCAACAGGGCATAGGAGGCGATATTGAAGGGCACGCCCAGACCCATGTCGGCGCTGCGCTGATATAGCTGGCAGGACAGTTCGCCGCGGGACTGCGATACGTAGAACTGCGCCAGACAGTGGCACGGTGGCAGCGCCATTTGGGGTATGTCCAGGGGATTCCAGGCGGACATTATGATGCGACGATCCGCCGGGTTGGTGCGTATAGTGTCGATCACCTGTTGCAACTGATCAATACCCTGGCCGGTGTAGTCGTCATTGCATTTACCATATTTAGCGCCAAAGTGACGCCACTGGAAGCCATAGACCGGGCCCAGATCTCCCACCTCACGATCCGTGTGGCCGCACTTGTCAAGGAACTCGCGTGTGCTATTGCCATCCCAAATGCGTACATTCTTCTCCTGCAGGATTTTCGCATCTGTCTTCCCAGCAATGAACCAGATCAGCTCCTCGGCCACTCCCCGAAAGAAGACGCGCTTGGTGGTCAGCAACGGGAACGAGTCGCGTAGATTGAAACGCATTTGAGCGCCAAAAATGGATCGGGTGCCCACCATGGTGCGATCCATCCGCACGTCACCATCCGAGATAATCCTTTTTATCAAGTCCAAATACTGCTCTTCATCTTTGTTCCTAAACTTCTCAACTTCGCCGTTTTCTTTACTTCGTTTCTCGGGCGAACCCTCCAGATCCACGGTCTTCATCAACGCATCCAAGCGCCTTTTCGCTGGGGATACCGATTGCTTCGCAGGGGAAGGAGTCTGCTTCGCGGGACTAACCATTACCGAAAATTAGAAAACAATTTTGTCAGATGATCACTCTCGTTATTAGTTGACTTCGTTGACTGAGCTTTTGGCGGTAAACCCTGTAGAAAAGCCCGCCAAAGATTTTGGGAAAATACAACCATGTGGAATGGCGATAAAATCAATTTGAAATTATTGATTCGATAAACCAAACGTTCAAATTATAAAGTTTTTAATTTACAGTTTCTAAGCAATTATATAGTTCATTGATATTAAATGAAATAATTACCTTATCTTCGTAAATGCAGATGTGGCCAGAAAAATCGACATTTCACGAAGTTTCAAAAGAAAACGTTGTAAATATTTGCAAAAGTTGATGAACATTTAGAATATTCAGTGAAAATTTATATTTATTTATTTATAACTCCATTGGGTTGACAAAAGTGGGATGTCACTATCGGACGTACAAGTTGAGAAAAAAGAAAATCCATTCTCTATTTCCGAAATATTATCGATATGTAGCTATAATATATTCATTTAAAACGTCGTCTAATTTAGATTTCCTTTAAGCGGCAATTTAAATTGGAGGATTTGTTGATTTGTTTTAAATCGATAGCTCATTATATTAGTCCTTTAATATTGTTGATCATCGATCATATCGATAGTTTTTTTAACTCCTTGACATATTATCGATAGCATCGATAGCTTGTTTTGATAAAACAAACTAAAACTATATATGAATATCAAATATTTAAAAATGAATGTTATTATTATACACTCCAAATTAATTGCTTGTTTAAATGCATTAGTGTAGCATTGTTTTCACAGCAAAAACCTAGGTAACAGAAATGTTATTCTTGTCGCGCGCGGTTCGCCTGAGATTCCGAGTTGCTTTGACTATTCAAATATATATTTTTTGGTCGGCAATATAAGAACAATTGAAAAAATGTTTGAAATGGGAATTAAAATCAAATATTAATATATTATCTTCTTAATTTTCTTTTTTGCCTTGCAGCTGGCAGTGCTTGCAATTCATTTTATAACTGTGAAGTCACATATTTATGTATATTATTTCGCATAAGACAAAGCCAAAAATTACAGAACAAAATCGAACAATGTTGAAAGAAAAACAGCAACCAGTTTACAGATCTTTGTGTTCTTGTCAAAACATATGCGATTTATATAGCATTTTAC
Organism: Drosophila meridionalis; assembly: GCA_035045145.1. NCBI lineage: Eukaryota > Metazoa > Arthropoda > Insecta > Diptera > Drosophilidae > Drosophila > Drosophila meridionalis. The sequence goes on from JAWNPG010000031.1 coordinate 10,703,891, forward strand.
ATATGTAACTTAATCTATATGCTAACGGTATTATGCGCAATTGTCTCTTTGTTGAATTATAGATTGTTTTCTTTCTATTACTGATGTGTTGTGGTAACGTGTATATTCTGTACCAGACGCTGTCCCCAATACTCTTCCAGATTGAATGGTTTGAAATTTTTTAATTGATTATCAGATTCATTGCAGTATATTTCGCCCTGCTCGCTCACCTGTAAGCAAACGAAGTGAAATTTGAAAAAAAAAAACAAAATGGAAAAGAAAAGTGACCTGCCACAAGATGCTACAAGTTGTCTTGCCAAATTTATATATACTACATCATCTATATATACATTTTCATCTCAATACATACTTTGTTCCATGCCTCCCGAATATAACGTATTAATTCATCGTGTTGTGATATGGGCACATTTTGCTGCTGCTGCTGCTGTTGTTGTTGTTGTTGCTGCTGATGTTGCTGTTGCGAGACAGTTGCATAGAGCACATTAGTGTTTGTTGTTGCATTATTAATGCTATTATTGGAGTATTGTGTGCTATGCGATGTGTTTGTTGCTGTCGATGCCGAAGATGGCGAAGATGACGACGCAGCCGACGTTGAATTTGCATTGTTATGATGATGATGATTGTGTGGTCCGTTGCCGCTGCCCTGGCGGCGAATGTAGGGGTAGCGTCTAAAACGAAGTTATATTAGTATTATACAAATTCATTTTTCAATATCGCAAAATATATCGCCTAGTTTTTCACGCAAAACACACACACACACACACACATGCATAGCTACAGTCACAAACACCCTCAAACACTGAGTGTTTACTTTTTTCAATTTGTATGCGTCACTAGCTTAACGTAGCATAAACATTTTATGTGTGTCACGTAAATATTGAACTTACCCGTTGTTGCGTTCCATTTTGTTTTTGTGTTGATAGAAAATATTGCTTTAGTTTCTTGTTTTTGTTTATCACACAATTCCCAAATCTATTATTGGGAGTATTGTGAGCTATTTTTTTCTTTTCGTTGTTGCATTTGACGAAAGTATCGATTACACGGATATCGATTAATAAAAATGAGTTGACAGCGCCAGAAACTGGTGGTATAACAGCATGCTACAACCGATTTAACAGCTGTTGTTGTTTGCAGACGTTACAAATATGAAATAAAACTTCGCATATTTTCACAATTTCGTTTTACGTTTATTTCTATAAAATGCATAACATATATATTTTGTTCAACTGTTAATAATAAATGAAAAAAATAGCTGCACATATGCGTATACATATACTTACAATATAAAAAGGAAATGTAGAGAGTAATCATATAAAAATTTTTTACAAAAGAATTACCATATATATATGTATATAGTTCTTACTGAGCATTGTTAAACACAACACAATGTTATTTAATCAATTATCATTTCGACAATATGACCATCTCATATGTATTTCGATAATAAAAACTACTTTTGTCTTTAACATAATAAAATGCACATTTGAGTTTCGATTTTTGTCATTAGATTTGGCAGCACCAAGGGTACGTGAGGGGAGATTGGGGAAAGTATATATGTAGGTAAAGTACCGTTCGATTCGTCATATCATATCATCAGTGTATGCCTTTGTGCTGCATAACATATTTATATGTATTACGAATAACAGTTAGATTTGTGCTAATAGTTTCAATTTCTTTAAAAACAAACTATTTTGGCGACGCGCTGTTTACGAATTGAAGTAAACAACAATTGTTTTTTACACTTATAACATACACACATATTGTTACAGCAGTGCTGGAAAACGATCGAAGCTGCAAGCACTCCCATTCGCTGTTGTCGAAGTAGTAGTAGTAGTAGTAAATGTGCAGTATGTCAAGGATGGCATTGGAAATTGAGGTGACCACATTCGTACATTGAGAGTGCGCTGCTGCTCGATCGCTTCACAGTTCTGCCAGGAAGTTAACATACGTCAAGATTACAGATCATCGTCTCCAATGCCCTCAAATGCTTCATTGCGCACGGACGCAGCCGTCTCATCATTGCGAAAGAAAACCGCCGCAAAGGTGCGAGCCGTCGTCAGCTTGTGCTGCTGCTTGGAGCGTTGCGCTAGAAACTTAACCGGCGGCGTCATCGTTGTCGATGTGCCTGATGTCGTGGTGCAGGACGAGGACACCGAGCTGGGCGTCGATGTGGTTGATTCCGATGCGCCGCGAGAGGTGCTCGCCTCTTGCTCATCGTCACTGCCGCCACTGGCTGCGCCGCTGCCATTGCTGTCGCTGTGCAGCAGCTCGTCGACCATGGCCTGCAGCGAGACGGACATCAGCATCGCCTGCTGGCTGGTGATCGTTATCCAGCGCAGCGTTTGCTTCGACATCAGATACTCGAAGGACAGCTGCAGCTGTGTGGGCTGATCCCGCGACTCGTACGTATTGTGCATGGCGCTCACTCGCCAGCAGCGCATCCGTGTGACCCGGAACTTGGTCTCATAGATCTTGGCACCGCGCGCTGTGCGCAGGCTCAGCTCCCGATTGCCGATGGTCACCAGCGCCGTGGTGTCCAGCTCCGGGTAGTCCACCTGCGCGGCGCCGAACTGCAGACAGCCATAGGAGGGCAGCTGACGCACTAGCTCCAGATATTGCAAGGGTCGCGACTGCAGCTGCAAGCTGCACAGCTGTCGCCGCATCTCGGGCGTGCAAATGATCCATTCGCGTGCCACATCCGCCAGCGTCTGATTGTAGAGCAGCTGGAGCGCGACGTTGTTGCCCAGCAGCTTGGCATCCCAGCGCGAGTTCCAGTAGCACGTGCGCAAGAGCAATTGACAGGGCTGCGCATGCATGCGCGAAATGAAGGGCGACTCGAAGTCCATCAGGCGGCGCAGAAGCAGCACGGCGGACGGATCATCTGGCGAGGAGGAGGAAGAGGAGGTACCATCCTCGGATGCCTCCACATGCCGCATGAGATACAAACAAAAGAATTGCATTAGTTCGTCCGGCAGCTGCAGCATGCGACAGACGGACTGCAGCAGAGCGCTTGCATTCTGCTGCACATGACAATTGACCAGCAACTGTACACCACCCGTTTCCGATCCTCCTCCTCCTCCACCTCCTGTTCCTCCCGCTCCCGCTGCCCAGCCACTATAAACCTCCACCTGGAGCTGCTGCTGCTCATCCTCGCGGCTCACCGAGCACTCGGCCAGCGCCGTGTCCAACTGAGCGCGTTGCAGAAACTGCTGTAAGTATGGGAGGCGTGCGATTCGCACATCCTGGCCAATGATCTGCAAGTAGTGCTCCAGTGCAGCGCGACGCGTCTCCAGCTGGCTGTTGCTCAGTGGCAGCAGCCGCTTGGGTGGGAATGGCGGCAAGGCAGCGTCCGTGCAACGCCTACGCAGCTGTTCGTGCAACGCGTGCAGCTGCTTGTAGCGCAGGCAGCAATGATAGTTACCATTGATGTAGATGTTGTATACCGTGTATGTGGGCGAGCCACCGCTCCCATCCGCATATTGTTCCTGTGTGTCTGGTATTGAGAAATGCATTTTGTTGTAGTTTTGTTGCTGTTGTCGTTGTCGTTGTTGCTGGACGCTGTTGTTGGTGCGTTCACTATTTCATTGCGTTTCACTTGTACGTCATTGACGCATCTAGCCTTTTGTTGGCCGATTAGTCACTATGGTTTTTTATTTGTACATGTATTAATTTATTTAATTAAAGAAATTGCGATTGAGTTTTTTCACCTACACGCTGGAGGTGAGTAACTCACTTTGGCACTATCGATTCTTATCCATCTATTGACCTATCGATATTTTTGTGTTAATACACAGCTATCGATAACGTCCCTCGCTGCTTAAGCAATTCGAAAATTAAATTTTATGAATTCAAGCTAATTGAATGGTTTATTTCAGTTTTTTCTATTTATCGTTTGGCAATTGCTTTAAAGTTAATTTAATATTTATTAGAGCATTGAGATAATTGAGATCCAGTTTTCCAATGGCTGATGCTCAGCTGAGTCAGCAGCTGATCCGTAACCATCAGCTGAGTGTGTTTATAAAGTAGGGAAAACGTGGACGCCACGAGAATAGATCAGCATACATATATTGAATGGAATTACCAAAACAAAGGCCACACCATGACATTGGAACACTCTTTGCTGACGCACAGGGCTTTCTGCGAGTCAGTGCTCCAATGGTGCGGTACAGTAAGCTAGAGTTCCGACGATTGTTGCGACAGAATGGAGTCCAATTGGCGTTTACGCCGATGATGATATCGGATTCGATCAACAACAGCGAAAAGGCGAGACAAAATGAGTTTACCACCGGCGTCGATGATCAACCACTCATCGCCCAATTTGCCGCCAAGGATGCACTGGAATTTGTAACGTCGGCACAGCTCATTTATCCTTACGTGGATGGCGTTGATTTGAATTGCGGCTGCCCGCAGAGCTGGGCAATAGCCAAGGGCTATGGCTGTGGGCTGTTGCGGCAGCCGGAGCTGGTGCGCGACGTTGTTCAAAGCTTGCGGCGCACACTGCCCACGGATTTTAGCGTCTCGGTTAAGATGCGTCTTCTGAACAACAGCGACAACCGGACATCAGTGCAGCAGACGATTCAACTGGCTCAGCAACTGGAGCACTGTGGCGTCACCTTCTTGACGCTGCACGGACGGACGCCGGCACAGAAGCATTCCAAGGACACACTCAATGTGGAGGCCATGGCCGAGGTAGCCAAATCACTGCAAATTCCGCTGATAGTCAACGGCAACGTAGAAAGCTATCAAGATGCCTGCGAGCTGCATGCGCAGACACAAGCGGCTGGCGTCATGGCCGCCCGTGGATTACTTGCCAATCCGGCCCTCTTCAACAGCGATTATCGATTGGCCACCACAACGCCAAAGGAGTGTGTGCAGCAGTGGCTGGACATCGCCGAGTCTGCGGGGGATAATTTGCATTTCCAGTGCTTCCATCATCATCTGAGCTTTATGTGGAGCAACGCAATGAAACGTGCCTTACGCGTTCAGTTCAACAGTCTTGGCAGCAAAGCTGAAGTACTGCAGTTCCTTGCCGATCACTCTGATGTCCGTCCTAGCTCCAGTAGGACCTCCAACTACCAATACACAAATTGTACTTATACCCACTTCACGCCACCCAAGCATGCTCGCCACTTGGCTGCGGAGGCGGAAGATAACTCTTGGGATGCTAGCAGCGATGGCAAATATTTTACGGACTTCAAAAGTCAGCAAGTGTCCAGTGAAAAGGCGGAGGATCTGGATCTGGGTGGACTATTCCTGGACGACGACTGAGGCGTGTTTAATAATCAAAAATAATCAGCTAGTGATAACAGTGTGTGTGCTTTGGAATTGGTTTAAGAGTTGAGTGTAATTAAAATAAAACGTATTTCTCGTTTAGGCACATAACATACTTTGATATTTATGCAAAAATGTGTTTACAAAATACAAATAGCTTAAATTTCTTTTAACTTATTTAACAGTGCTCGACAACAGCGTTCTGTTACAGTTCATAACAGTCGAAATATTATATCGATAGTAAATACGCATGATTACAATTATTGTATTATATTAGAAAACTGAAATGTTTTATACAAATTAAATTGTACAAGTTGGAATTAATTTGTAACTGCTAAAGATTGAAATCATTTAATCTTATTATATTAATTATTTGTAAATACAATCGCCATACAAACGGCTATTGTGAATTTATTTGTTATTCATATGCTATTCGATAGTCGGTAGCTTACAGATATCGGTACATCAAGCGTCCCCCATCACTAAAAACAAAGTAGTATACCAAAACAAAAGACTAAACAAACACAATAAAATGCGTCGCCGGGAACTACAAACTATACAACTAAAACTCTCCGAACTTAAGGAGTATGAGCAGGCCAAAATGGAGCGTGCCAAGGCACGCGCACAGGTGCCTTCCCCACGCACGCCCACACCCACCTCCGACAGCGATATTATGTTGCTGCCCTCGACCAGTGTGCCGACAATTTTGTTGGCCAACAACAGCAACAACGCCGACGAAGATGCGGAGGGAACGGACAAGCAATCAAGAGATTCATAAGTCCCGCTTATAGTAAGATGGTGAGTTGATATTTGAATACACAATTAATGTTTCATATTTATGTTAGGATTACATTAATACTCATTATTACCAATGTTGCTACTGTTATTGCTGTTGTTGTTGTTATTCTGAAAACGCACCGTCTCAAAGCCATCGACGAGTATCTCCCGATCCTCGGTCTGTTGGCGCTCACGCAACCATTGCTCACGCACTGGCACATAACGGCGCAGTCCCGGCCACTTGCGCCAACAGCGCCGCTTGTAGAGCAACCAAACCAGCGACAAGGCGCAGCCAAAGAGGAAACATAACATAAATATGCTTACGCCACGCACATGCGAATTACTCTCTTCCTCCTCCTCCTGCCCAGCATGCTCCTTTACTGCAGCTGGCTGTACGTCTTCATTAGTAATGTCCGGCGCTATTGTTGGCGGTATCTTGCTTTGCTCCTCGGTGCACCACGTTATGTTCACATAGTTTGTGATGACATCTCCGGCGAGCGAATGGACGCGCACGGCACACTCGTTGTAGGTGCCGTTCAGTGTGGTCTTGTGTACGTAGTTCGCCAGGGCATGCTGACGTCGCGTTATGCACCTCAGGTGCGTTTCGGCCACCAGCTCGGACACATTGTTGCGATAGTGCACTACGTAGTTGACAATCAATCCATTCGGCTGATCCGGTTCTGCGAAGCGCACGATGTAGTCCATTGTCTTGGGCAGACGGCATGCCTCAAGCTGCGGCAACAAATCTGCGCCAATTGTGAAATTCGTGCGCTCGTGCACCGTCGTGGAGCTGCTGCAGCCGAGCATATTGCAAGCCTGCAGTTGCAGCGAGTACAAGCGATAGCGGTCCAGCTGGCGCAGCTCATAGGCCGTCACATTGGCCGCCAGGCGCACCTGTTGTCCTGGCTTTTCCTCCACGGGCTTGCAGTTGTCGGTCGCGTCCAGACTGCAGCGATACATGGCAGCCATTTGGCTAATGAAGTCCTGGTCGAGAGCTTGATTCGCTCGCCGCGTGCAGCACTCGTCGTAGTCATCCTGTTCCTGCCGCCAACGCACCGCTTCCATGTCTAGCCTACCCGCCGGTTGCCGGCAAAAATTGCGCTCATCCATATAGGCGGCATCGTCCGTCAGCTCGTGCACCGTTAGCATATAGTAGTCCAGCTCCTCGCCGCTCAGCCGCAGCGTTAGCGTACTGTCCGTTTTCTTGCTAACGGCCAGTGCTGGTGGCTTAGGTATATCCATGTGCGTTTCCATGTAAATCAAATCGCTGCGCGCATCGTGCTTGCCATCGCCGTCAAAGGTCCGCAGCAGGCAGGCGTAGCGCGTATGCGGACGAAGCTCGTCCAGCTGGTAGCTGTAGTGGGTGCCATTGTCTTGCAGATCGTCCACAAATAGCAACAGTCGCTGCCAATTGATGCGCGTGCAGACCGGCGCCTCCAGCTCACTCTGTTCGGTGTACTTTGTGCCCAGCGGCACGGTTCGATAGATCAGCTCCAGCTCCACGCTCATTTGCGATTTCAGCCAGCTCAGTTGCAGCGTGCGATGAGATGTGGGCTGTAAAAAAAATTATGGAAAAATATGAAAATCGTATAGAGAGGCGATAGATGCATAACAAAGCTGATTTGAAAAAGGAAAGACCTCAAATTAGTATTCCAAGATCTATAAAATTAAACAAATTTTCTATAAAGGTAGAACAATCTATATTCTATTCTATAGAACATTCATGTGAACAGCATTCACAAATTAATATGAGCATCGCATAGCGAGGCGATAAACGCATAACAAGGCTGGTTAGAAAAGAGAAAACATTTAAACAATGTTAAATATGAAGTCATGAAAATTGCCTTGGAGAGCTCAAGATCTAATATGAAAATCGCTAAGAGAGGCGATATATGTATACATACCAAAACTGGTTTGAAAAGGAAAAAAATCGTTTAAATCAAATTGTATATGAAAAAGAAACGGAAAGGCCATGGGAAATTAAATGGGAGGATAAAATCGCAAGGTTGGCATGTTGATGAAGAAATACAGAAAAATTAATATGGAAATCGGTTAGAAAGACAATAGTGCACATCAAAGCTACATTTAAAGAGGAATTATTTAATTAGTAAACTAAGATCTAAAAAAAAAAAAATTTTCTGAGCCATGAAAATGGCATTAAAAAGCTTTGTCAAGCTCAAGAATTTATATGATAATCGCGTAGAGAGCCGATATATGTAAATCAAAGCAGGATTGAAATCACATTTATAAAGCCTACTTAACTATAGATCTATACAACTAGCAAATTATACATAAAGCAATGAAAACTGCATGGGAGTTTCAATATAATCGCAAGGTGATGCTGATAACGAAAGACATAAACATTAACATAAATATTGTTTAAAGATGCGGTATATGTATATTTAGGGTAGATTACGAAATGATTCAGTTCGTTAAAAAAATAACTACAAAAATATAAAATAGCTATGATGAAATGAAAATGGAATAGAACCGCCTTTAAAAGCTCAACAAAAAAAATGATGTTGATATAATAACAATAATAGTATTATTATAAAGATCTGAAGTCTCTAGATATTGATTCCAAAAGCTTGGCGAAACCAATTTGATGTTGATATAATGTGATATATAAAAAGAATAGTAGTATTACAAAGAGCTGAGGTCTTTAGCTCATAGTTCTTGATTCCAAAAGCTTAATGAGAAGAGCATACCATCTGAAAATCTATAGAATTTAAAAATATTTCCAGCCATGAAGACTCTATTGCTGCATATTTGCACACGATCTCACCTGTACGATCAACTGCAACTTGGCTGGATCGCAAAGCACCTCCTGATCACTGATCTGCAGCTTGTCCATCACCTTGTCGTGAATAACGCGATCCTGAAACTCTTTGATATGCTTGTTGCACAGCTTGTTGTTGCGATCCATGAAGATGCCGCCGCTGACAAACTCCAGCTGCTTTGTGGGCTCCCACAGCTCGCTGAGATGCTTGTTGTCGTACAATACGAAGGCGTAATGGCGATTCTCGAGAGGATCGCCGTGTATGCGGCGGAGGTTCCTGAGAAACTTCAGGCTGCTCAGCTGAGAGGCGCTAAAAGCGAGAAAATACATATAAATAGATGATAATTGACCCTTTAGTATGGCATACGAACCGATAGACCTTTAAATGTCCACGTATCTCGCGTATGCTGCTGAGACTGTGCTCCAACTGCTGCTCATTGACCTTGTTGCGTATGGTGATGATGAGACTGCTGTTGACAATTTGACAGCCGCGCAAATCCTCCGCATCGGCCAGGTTGTAGATGATGATCATTCCCTCCATATGCTCTGGCGAGCAGACGCTAATGCAGGCCTCCATTAGCCCACAGCGTACGCAATCCGATGCGTTATTGGCCTTGTAGCCGCTGGGACAGAAGGCGACGCACTTGTTGCCAAATGTGTAGTGGCCATGGAAGTGGATGCATTCATCCCGGGTATAACATCGCTGATAATGCTCCAGCATATACCTGCAAACGGACTAAGACTAAGTGGCAATCAACCAGACGCCAAGCCGAACGTGGCTCAGCTCCTCACTCACTTGTTCGCCGGGCAACTCTTCACACAGACACCCGCATCCGTCAGTCCGCGGCAGACGACGCAGCCGGCGGCTGTGGCATTGTGACAGCCACCCAGACACTCCTCGTGGCAGCTCTGCAAACTTCTGTGAAGTGGAAACAAAATTTCAAAAAGAGTTAAAAATTTAAATTTCTTTAATTTTCACTGATGAAATCAATTATTTATTTTATTATACTCTGAACCTATTGAAAATGGAAAATCAAGGTATAATAATTTCCTTAAATTTATATAATAGGCAGTAGGCATGACAGACTCCATAGAGTGTATAAAATCTAGATCAGGAAGACTTTATATTGTAAATCGATTAAGATCTGCTCGTTTATCCATATATGTATGTAGGTTCGATCCCCGCAATGTTGGGGTTTCTTTGAGTGTAGTTTTTTTGTTTATACCCTGAGCCCATTGAAAATGGGAAATCAGGGTATAATGGTTTTGTTAAATGTATGTAACAGGCAGAAGGAGGCGTGTCAGACCCCACAAAGTATATATATTCTTGATCAGGGCGACGAGCTGAGTCGATTTAGCCCTGTCCGTCTGTCTGTCCGTCCGTCCGTCTGTCCGTATGTTTGAACGCGTCGATCTCAGAACGTAGTTGACCTAGAGACTTGAATTTTTTTTGTTGGGTCCGTGGATAGCACGCGCAGGTCAAGTTTGTTACCAAAAAACGATATCTATTTTTGTTGTTTTGTTATCGATTTTAAACCCTATCGAAAACATGTTATAAAATTATATCTCCCACACCTTTAGAGCTAGACCCCTCAAATTGCATATAGATTTATGTGAATTTTATGCAATTTCTATTTTTTTATTTTTTGGATACCGGCTCTTTTTACTAATTACCCCCCCCCCCCCCTGCCTTCAAACACCCATTGAGAGTCTGTTGCAAATATAACCATGTGAATAAATTACCATTTTTATAAAATGTAAAAAATGCAATAGAATCATACATATGCTGAAAGTTTCATCAAATTCCGTTAAGTCAGTCCCGATTTATTAAACAAAACGTTTGGCCAACAATCACACGCACGTGGCAAGCAGCGACGCGCAGCAAAAAACATTTACACATACACATACATTGAAGCGTGCAAGCGCGTCTGCTTATGCATGTGCACAGTCGCTTCTGTGCATTTTCAGCCGCTTCTGTAGTTTTGTATTTGTCATATAACACGCATACATTGAAACAGACCACCGTTTTTGTATGTACACATACTCATACGTTCATATGAGCGCATTTAAGCATATTCTAAGAATCACAATTGCGATTGATCTGCTTCTGTAGTTTTGTATTTGTCACATATCGCCCTTGAAGTACTACTTTGGGTTTTGCCAACGAGAAAATCCAAGTCGGACAGGGCTTAGGGTATCTCCTAGTCGGGCACCTCCGACTAGAGTTTTCTTACTTGTTATAAACTGGTGTCTTTTAACAGTGCTAAGATTAATGTAAAACTTTGAGACCGAAGGTTCCGGATGGAAAACTATGCTGATTCTTATATACAACAACTGTAACCTCGTCATAGTTAAAGTTACAATTTTAGTTTAATCCGTGACTCACTCTAGCTGCTCTTTTATCCACAATTTAGGCCTTAATTCTAATAAGTTGTGATAAATCAAAAACAGCTTAATATCGAGAGCTTAATCATAGATTATACCCATTATATAATATAAAACACTTAAATTCATATACCCACCGATCATAGTGCGCGACATTGTCATTTTCGAACCGCTGACAGGTGAAATTCGACCAACAGTAGTTGGAGGCGCAGCCCTTGCAGTTAGCACGATGCGTACAGTTGTTGGATCCAATGACAATGTGATTTTCCCCCGCACTCAGCGTGAGTCGATCAAAATTGATCTAGAAAAAGAAAGTTGTTTTAGCACAACTGGAGATGATATATCAGGCTTCATGCATACCCTATTCAGCTGGCAGAGCTTGTGGCAGTTGCCGATGTAGACGTGACCGTGTTGTATGGCAACTAGAGATTTGAATTCCAACTGAAATTGAGGGAGATATAAATGATATATATGCAAGTAAGAAACGTGGATTTTGTTTGTAAAGTGTTCTTAATCCGTTCTATAAAATCCATTATGTCACTTCACAATTTTTTCCGTATTATTTTCCACTTACCAGCTCCAAGTCGGGCATGCTGGTAATGCCCAGAGCATAATTGAGGAATAGTTTTCGACCGCGTATCACAGTGAGATTAGGGAACATATCACGGATGTTGGTCAAGTCCTTCACTTCGGTGAATATCATGTAGTCCGTGATTTCACGCAATTTGGGAAACGAATACGCCGAGTAGTTGCAATTTTGACTGGGCAACAGGGTGATCATCACATAGCCAATGACCACTGTACAGTTATCCAATAGTCTCATTTTGCTGCATTCGTTGCGTATGTCGATGCTGGTGCACTCCTTGACCTCAGCCGTTGGATTTGGCTGTGTGGCTGCCAAGGCCAAGGCCAAGGTGAAGATGTTGGCCAGCGCTAGCAACATGTGTACAAGCTTTAGCAGCATGTTGCCGAGTGACTGCTGTTTGTGCGTGCTTATAACTGTTGCTGGAAATGCGAAGGTTGCTTTTGCTGCTGCTGCTGTTGTTGTTGTTGTTGTTGCTCTTGTGCCGTTTGTTGCTGTTGTTTACATCGGCGTCTTTTCAACATTGCTCAGCTTTCTGCTCTTTCATCAGATTTGTTTATATGATGGTATATGTATTTTACAATTATTTCGCTCTGCCGTTTCTCTGTCTCTTTAGCAGTGTTCGTTTAATTAGCGCATTGGCTTTTGCCGATCGAACCCGAATTCCCGATTAGCGCGCAATTTATGAGTTTCCACACTATCGTCAACGCCAATCGCCCGAGGGGCTTCAGCTAGTTTTTGGTCACCGACTTTTTTTTCGCTTAGTTGTCTAAAAATTCACACAAGTAAAGTGAAAACACACACACACACACACAAATGCAAATACGAACACAGTTGAAATAATTATTGCAGCTTCTGCTAGAAATCACAGCGTCGCTTTTTTCCCTCCTTTGAAACGCACAAGCGCGAACCACGAATTGATTTGATTTCAATATTGCGGTACTTTGTCGACAGAGTCTTTCCAATGACAGCGTTGCCACTTAAGTCAAAGTGTAAGAAGGAGCTGCTTGATGTAGGAGATTAATCAGGGATTAAATGATATTATATTAATTAATATTAGATTTTTGATAGAAAACAACCATTTTTTCTGGTAAAACAAAAAATTATTAATTAAATTTTTTATAATTTAAATATTTGATTATAAATAATTCTTATATTGAATATTTAAATTATGTTTTTAAATTATCAGTTAAATATTTTATATTATTTATATATTATTTTATTAAATATTTCAGGTATTGTTTTTATGATTATTAGTTATACTTTATTTATTTTTTAGATATTGTTTTCTGTTTTTCTTTTTTATTTTTTTTTTATTTATATTTTAAATATATATTTTATCCACAAATTATTAAGTTTATAATTTTAAAGATTTTTTTAAAGTATTATTTTACATTTTTAATAATAAGCTATTAAATATATGTTAATTACGGTTTTTATATTTATGTATAAAGCTTTATTTATATCATATATATTAGATTTAGTTTAACTATCAAAATTATATTTTGCAATAAATTATTAAGTATATGATTTTAAATGGTGTTTTTCTATTGTTCATATTTAACAATGTAGTTTTAAAAATAACTATTTATTTTTTAATTAAATTAATTTATTTTTTTTATATACCACATTTATAAATTATTTTATTGTTCTTTTTTATGTTTCATTTTTTTAATTATTTACTTTGTATATAATATTAATAATTTTGTATATATATATATATATATATATATATATATATATATATATATATATATATATATATATATATATATATATGTATTTAGAAGCTTTTAATTTATATTTAATAGTTTTGTATTTATTTTCTTCTTATTTCTTTTTAATAATATTTTATGTATTCTTTAAGGAATATAAATAATTATATGTAATTTAAAGCTACCATTATTCCATTATATTAATAGGAATTTCCCATTTAGAAATTTGTTTACATTTTATTTTTTTTATTGTTCAATTTGTCTTCTTAAATAACTTGACAAGTTGAATTTATTGAGTTATTTTTTAGCAACTCGAATAAATTGGCAAAAATTGAGCAATCGAAATAGTTTAAATTAAAAAAAATTTACCAAATTTAAAATTGAACAGTAAAAAAAAAAAAAAAAAAATCAATTAAGTGATCAAACATTTTAATGGTTTAATTGAAACTTGTGTTACTTTTTCTCAAAAAAAAAAAAATTCTTTTATTTCTTACTACTATTAACACGAACAAATACATTTATTTGTTAACACATAACTTTAATAATTTTTATTATATTTCATTTAATTGCAGTTGGCCATCATCAAAGAATCTAAACACTATATAAATATATATATCACTTTGACTTTATACCTCGGAATACTATATACAAAGATATAGTTTTATTTATTTAAAATCACAATTTCAATTAAATTTTGTAAGCACTACTCATTTATAGTTAATTATTAAGTTGTAATAGTTCAATTGTATTTATTTAAATTTTACACTCAATTTGCCATTGATTTGTCTTATGTTACAATAAAGTGAGTCTGGAATTTGTAATATTTGTTCGAATATAATTGAATTTCGAACAGTTTCTGGGACGCGTTCGCGACGATCTTGCTGCGCCGATGTCCGATTGCCGACTGGATGGAGGCGAATGGAAGCCACAGAGTCTGGGCCGGGAACTTAACGATCTGTGCGAGCCATCAAATTGATTTTTTATTTAGTGTATGCCCGCTTACACTGCGCATCATGGTTGCTGGAACGTGCCAGCGCCAGCGCAGGTCTGACTATCATCTTCTCTGTCGGTCGGCATTTCGAGGGCAGGCCGTAAATTAATTTGAAGCATTTGATTTGCCGTCGATGTCGTTCGCGTTTTCAGTTAATTTGTCAACTGTGCAGCTGCCTCTTGCATAATGTCGGGCACTCGCATCGAATGCACATAGTGTGTGATTTCTCTCAGTGCATTCACTGGGGCTGCCTTTCCATTTTTATCCAGTTCCTGTTCTTGGCCATCCTCCTCCTGCTCCTGTCAAACAGCCAGCTGATTCGTATGGCTCATAAAAACAGCTGACTCCAATTAGCCACATGGCATATCGACTTTACGGGACCCTACACACACACACACACACACACACACACGCACGCACACAAATCCAAGACTGACAACTACCCATGCATCAAAGCAGCTGAGGCCCAAAAGCTATTAACGTTAACGAGAGAAGCATAAATATGGGAGAGAAGAAGAGCTTAAACGAACCAATTTTCCAGCTGGGCTTGCAGCAAGTTGACGGCATCTTAAGAAACTTTAAATATTTTATTATTTTTCGAAGAAGTTTGAGAGAATTTTGTAAAATTTATATATACATAAATATTTGGACTTGATTTGAGTCGTTGTGATTTAATAACTTACTCATATTTTGGGGTTGCACTGTGAAGCTCGAATTAATCGAAGCCTATCTAAAGGCAATGCTAGGTTTTTTAATATACATTATGTATATATAGCATAAGAGAGAGAGAGAGAGAGAGAGAGAGAGAGAGAGAGAGAGCGAGAAAGTATTTAAATTGATATACAAAACTATTTTAGAGATACAGAGATATAGATCCATATATAAATAATAAATATATTTAAGCTTGTGTCTTTGATTCTCTATGTATATAGTTCTATTTAGAAAGTTTTTGAAACCAAAAAAAATCAATTTATTTGTAATTTTTCGTATATCGTATATTAGTTAGTAAAATAACTATATGCCTTATAAAGCTGAATTTCTATTCATGATATACATATATTATATAGTTAAAGTAATATATATATATATATTTTTATTTAAAAAAAAAAATAAATTTATTTAAATTATTATATTTTATATATTTATATATATATATTTTATCATGTAAGTCAATTTAATAGAAATTAAGCATCAATATATAAGGCAAATATAACTCTTAGCCTAAATATTGTCTACATTGAAGCATATTGTGAGCCCTATCATAATATTTGTGGATTATAGTACTTCAAAGTATTTCTCAGCACTTTAGACAGATATTTTTGTTTAAGGAACTGAATGGGAAACTTTAAAACAAATGTGCAATGGATTTTTCTTGCATCTAATTCCTTTCTCTTTCCCAATCAGTTTTTAATTGATTTCCAAGAAAATTTGACTTGAAATTTTATTTTTGCGCATTCATTTATTAATTTATTTATTTTTTTAATATTTATGGATTTGTAATTGCAGAAAAAATGAAATGTTTTAATAATAATGCGAAATCCGTAACATGGTGAATTAAAGTAGCTAAAAATATATAGAAAATTAAATACTTAAACAGGAAGCGAAAGGTTCGAACAATATCCCAAAACTAACTGAGAGTTGATACGAATCAAAAAATTAAATCGTTTCTTCTTCTCTTTGGCTTGACCAGCCCTGTCTTAAATCATATGTAAATTGAAAAATGTTTATGTGTTTAAAAAATATTTTTTGTGATCTCTCTTATCTATTTTCTTATAGCAAGGTATCTATATTTTGATATATTTAAATAGAAATAATATGAAAATCAACATCTCTATCAAGAGAAAGTCTTGAGTTCAATTGAATGAATATTTTTAGCAAAATATTTATGCATGTATATTTATTCAAATATACAGTGAATTTTGCTCTTTAAAGTCTTCCGATAATAAATAAAAAAATTAGGGAAATATTGTTTTCTTTGCAACGCATTATTTGTATGGAAAGGCCTCGTTGCGCGTGTCAAAGTTCAATTAATTCAATTAAATTAGTAGTGTGCGTGTTTACGTATGTGTGTGAGTGTGAGTGTGTGTGTGTATCATATATAAAGTCCAACGCATATGAATCCAATAATTTACATAAAATGAATACGTTCTCGTTTGAGGAAAATAGTTTTGGATGTCTTTATCAATGCTACATATAAAACATATATATTTATATATATAAATTTAAATATGAATATATTTAAATTTCAAGCTTAGTTTAGTTTAGTTTCATGCACTGTAGTCGTCTTTACTCCGGCGGTGTATTGTCATGGATCCATTCTTGGAAGTAAACCAAGCTCGTGTAGACGCTGGGTATGCGCAGGCCGCCGCAGTTGTCCGAGCCAAAGGACATGATGCCGATCTACCGAAAGAGAGAGAGAGAGAGAGAGTTATTAGCATCCTCAGGCCAGTCAGCTGGCATGGACTCACCTGTGAGTAGATGTTGTTCTCCTGTATGAAGAGCGGCGCTCCGCCAAAGCCCTGACAGACATCTTTGCCCTCGCCGCCCGCGCACATCCATTGGCCCTCAATGGAGTTGGGTGACTCGAGGGCGCCCGTGGAGCCATAGTTGCGCAGACAGAGATCCCAGCTGGTCAGCGGGACGTCCAGATGCGACATCTCCGGCTGGCGGATGCTCGACGTGGACATCTTGCCCCAGCCGGCGATGGTCGCTCGTTTGCCCACCACCAGATTGGCGCGTGTCTTTTGCAAACAGATCGGCTGTGTGGCCACTGCATTGGAGGAGCGGAAGAAGAATTACAAATCGATACGAATCTAATTATGGGTCAGTGCGGGCTGCAGACATGCAACGCCCATTGATCTTGGGCCAAGGATAAGGGAGGCAAGGCAGGACAGGACGAGGCAGGGCAGGTTGTAGTTGTTGCAACATTGTTGCTCTTTCACTTTGGCCGGAGCCCATTGATTGCCCTTGTGCTCACGTACGCCCATAAAACGTTATAAAGCCATAAAAACCACCAGCCAACAAGCCTGGCCAGCAATTAAGGTAACGCCCCCTAGCATCTCGCATCTCGGATCTCGCGTCGGCAGCGTGGCTAATGTGTTGTTTACGGGTTTGCTTTCCACTCCACTCCACTCCGGCCAGCCCACTGACGAGTTGCCGGCGGTAATGGCCCTTATTTGTTCAGATCGCAATGATATTGACGCTTTAACATTCAATTTAAATTTATGTTTTCCCCAAAAGTGAAACTCCTTCTGAATGCGTGAGAATACAGAAAGGCGACTCAAACAAGAAGAGGAAATATCTGATTTCAATTATACATCAAATAATTGCGATGCGAATTTCATAGTTCGTTAATCCTAATGCAGAAAAGGGTAATGCTAGTAGAGTAGAGCCAGAACAAGTTTAGTGTGTTTGAATAACTTACGAAAGATAACTTAAAAATATTCATTGATTGTATATCTATGTAATATTATTCTTAAATGCATAAAATATTTCCTTATTAATATTTGATCATTCATTTTCTTTCTATTTAAATTCATTCATAATTCTATTTTCTTCTAAGATGATTCAAATGTTTTCATTTCTAGAATCGTATAAATATTGATTGATTGAATATTGATGGACCATGAATAGAAAATATAGTTATACAATATATTTTGTTTGTTTTTTATACAAAAAATATTTCCAATTTTTCCCATTTTAAAAAAGTTTTTTTTTACCAAAATTAAAATCTTTTTTAGTTTTATTTTTTTATTTAAAAAAAAAATTGTTTTGCTATATAAAAATTTATTTTTTAAACAAATTTATAAAATATATTTTCTACTTCAACTGATATCTTTTTTATAAAAAAAAAATATTATAGATTTCGCATTTATAAAGTCGTATTTTCAGACTATGAATAAAATTCATAAATATATATTTCTACTTAACCACTACGGATACTTTTTTAATTTTTTGTTTAAGAGTTCTAATTCTAACTTATCTTAAGGTTTGCATTTTTAATATCGTATATCGATGTTGAATGATCTAAGCCCATTTTTGATCTATATACATATGAATATTTCTACTTATTCTATCAGATTTAGATATATTGAGATAACTTTAATTAATTATTTGCTTTAAGTAATGAAATTTAAATGTGGATATGCGTACTGCGGTGTAAAGAATCGGAAATTATTATCTTATTACATAAGTGCTCATAAGTATGGTGCTAATTAAGGCACATATTTGATATATACCAATATATACTGTATACAACTATCCGATTATGTATATAATATATTTTACACCTAATGGGGCGTGTCAAGCAAAAAAGTTTTGGATACATGTCTACATGTCTCATCTCAAAAAAAAAAAAAAAAAAAAAAAACACACATACACTATATATTTTGCTTATTGAGGCGTGGACAAACGCAAACTATCTATTTTTGCAGGAGTTAACCTGGTTTTCAACCGTGAACAAAATATCCAAATACATGATAGTATTTAGTATATATACTAGAAATGCTTCTTCTAATATTATCAAATATTTCTATAATTTATAAGTGTTCTGGAGTGTTCTGTAACTAACAATTTGTAATATCTAAACCACTATTTCAACTAATATATATAACAATTTATAATATCTAAATAATATTTTGTATTATTATTTTGATTTATATATTTTTTTATACAAATAGAATTTTAACTCTTAAAACTTTTGGAGTATGTATTTGAAAATCCGTTTCGAGTATAACAAACCCGACTTAAAGAACTAGGTTTTAACAAAATTTGAAAAATAAAACATTTAAACAGAATACATAAAACTATACAATAACATTTTTGTATATGTCTATCTATATATGTTATCACGCATGTATTTTAAAGATTTTTAAAGTTGCGTTTCATTATTATCATACATATATTAAATGTTTGCCTAATCATTAAAAGAAATCTCTTAAAAGTTCTCTCCATTAATTTCCAACCCAAAAACAGGGAGTGTAAAGCTTAAAATTTGAAATTTGTTTTAAATACCAAAGTCCAGAACTATTGAACCATATCTAAGATCGAAAAGCAGCTCATTATTTGCTACACTAAGCACAGAGCGTATGGCTTGTGGCTGGCCAATTAAGTTAGCCCCCAGTAACCCGCCCCGCCCGCCCCTCCCTCTCCCCTACCATACGAACTCTCGCTCCAGCCTCAAATTAGCAAACATGCAACATGAGAGACGATGCGACGCATGTGTAGTTGACATTATTGAACTTGGCGAGTCGAAAATAACAAAAAATAGAAGAAATATCACAGAGCAAAACGATTTTTAATTAACGTTGACACTGCGAAGCGTAACCAGATAACCCCTTTCTCTCTGGGGTCCCCTACCCAACACCCCATTGACCCGCTGACAGCCCCCGCCCAGATGCCCAAATGCTTACCCGAGTAATTGAGCGGCGTTTTGAGCACCAGCAGCGCAATGTCATGATGATATTGGCCTTGCTTGTAGTCGGGATGCACAATCACATGGCTAATGGCGTGATTCACAGAGCGCGGCGCACAGAAGCCAGTGCTGGCGCAGTCCGGATCACTGGAGGTGTCATACTCGCCAACGCGCACCGATGAGCTGAGTTTGGGGAAAGTGAACGAGATTTGGAGAGAGAGATATTTAGAGGTATATATAGAGGTATGGGCATTGCTTACAGACGATGCCCATCGGCTTTGGCCAGAGCACAATGGGCGGCGGTTAGGATGACGCGTCGAGCAATGATGGAGCCAGCGCACGGATAGGCAAAGGCGCCCGTGTTGACATCTGCAATAGAGGGAATTCCATAAGAAAATCTCAGAACTGAAAGTCGTTTCATTCCACTTACGCTTGAAGCCCACGCGCGCCACAAACGGATACGAGCCGAGTCCTCTGTAGAAATGTCCCTGCACCAGCGACTTGCCGCACACCTGGTTCTTCTCCAGCGGACTGCTGGGACAGCACACATAGGGCATCTCCTCGCCGCCGCCACAGTAGAGTGACTTGTCGCCGTAGTAGCAATTCTTGGCCACCTCGTAGATCATGGCCGTGCAGTCGTGCAGCGGCGTGCACTCGGTGCCGAAGGCGCACTCCGTGGTGCCAGCCGACTGGCCCAGGTAGGAGCGGGCGGACACCGAGTGGCCGGCGCTGCTGTTGCCACTTGTCAGATCTCTTTTGGCATAGGTCGGCGGTATAACTAGTTTCTCTAGCGAACAGTAAAAGTGATTAAATATTATTAAAGGATTTTACTTAATTAATTAATTGCTTTAATTTATTAATCTAAATTTATTCATGATGTAAAATTATAATACATACTATATATTTTTATTTTAAAAGCCAATTTTTAATATAATTTTTATTTTTATTTTTAAATTTAATTAAATATAATATATAATTTAAAAAAGGTTTAATTTAATAATTTAATTTAATTTTACAATAAATTTTATTACCTAATTACTACATTTCTAAGTTAATTTTGAAAAATTGTTAAACTTTGTAAATTTTGCAAAAAATTAAAAAAAATATATTAAAATCAACTTATAAATGGATTTTATTATTATTTATTTTAACCAGATAATACAAATTATTATAAAATTTAATAAAATTAATAAATTATATATTATATATATATATATATATATATATTAGTAAAACCAACAATGCAAATTATGTGCGTAAGTTAAAAAAAGTTTTTTTCCAACTTATTTAATTTTTATATTTATTTTTAGTAATATTAATATTTTACATTTTAAAATATCTACAATACTTTTATAAATTCTTTAATTTCAATTTCTTTCTTTTCCGCTTAAAGAATAAAAATATTACAAAAATTAAATTAAATACAAAATTAAAAAATTCTCACTATTATGTTTTCGTTAGTTTCAATTTAATTTGTATGAATAAATTCAATGGGCTATCCCTTTTTTGAAATTCTAAAACAATAATTATTTTTTAAATTCATTATTAATTTTATAATTTTAAAAATATATCTTTTGTTATTTAACAATAGACAAAAACGAAAGTAAATATATTTTTTATATATCCATCTGACAAAATATTTTTTCTATGATTTAAGATATTCAACAAAATATTATCATTATATCTGGTTAAACTTTTTAAAGAAATATCTATAAAATGTAGAATAAATTCTTAGTTACAAAAAAAAAAAAAAAAAAAAGAATATTATTAATAACAGCTAAACTATAGCTCGATTTTAAATTTTCGATAAAACCCATTAAATATTTACTACCTACCAAATTCACCGGCTTCAGTTCGAATGCTTGCAAATATATTGCAAAATATGAATAATGCATAGGAGGAATGCATAGTTCTTAGCAGGTTGTCAAACACTTGTGTGATTTAACCAAATTGTTATTGAGGCCGTAAAACACTTGGCATCACTTCACTTATTAAATGGAGTTCTATCGACTGGCGAACCGAGCGCGTTAACAAATCTCTTTCGACTAACCGAATCGACGCTGAATCCGGCACTAAAAATCGCGCGACCAAATGAAAACGAAAACTGAAAAATGAAAAATGAAAACTGAAATCTGAAGTTTTATGGCCAGTTGGGGTAGCTGTTGCTGCTGCTGCTGCTGCTGCTGCTGCTGCTGCTGCTGTTGGTTGACTAACTGATTTTTATGACAGTTTGGTCTCAATTCCAGGCAGTGTCGTGTTTACCTTTATTTTCAGACTCCGATACGATCCGGGCACGGGCACGCTCTATGTGTTTAATGTGTGATATAGTATGTGGATCATAGCAGCTCGTGTAGCCAGCCGGTCATTAGTTAGTTGAATGCAGTTTTTATTTACCAAATGATGAGCACATATTATAGAACTGTGGTTAAGCATATACAACTGGTATGTATAACTGTTATGGCCAGAAGAGACACACATACTATATGCTGACGGATCGGGGTAAACGAGGCAATGATGCGACTGTTAGCTGCACTTTTTCACTTCGTAATTGTAAATAATTTGCTAAATATACGTATGAATATTGCATATAAAAGATCTTAAATTAATTTATTTCTGCATATACACACATATCATTAAATATGAATTCAAATGAATCATATAATTATAGAAAATTAAATAATTAATAAAACATAATAAATATATTTTAATGAACTTTTTCCACAAAATAAATTACTATGGAATTATATCAGATACTAAAGCAAATTTCTCAAGGCATATTGGATTTGAAAAAAATTAGGAAAACTAAATCTGTAAAAAAAAGTATTTATAAATTTAGTTAAATACTGTAAATACCGGCTTCCACCCCACAATGTAGTTTAAGGTTTAATGATAACTGCGCTATAGAGTCTAAGACAAGAAGCTGCAATAAAGAATAATACAAAAAAAAATAAAAATAAAAAATTTAGTTAAAGTATAATTTATTTAAAAAAAAATTAAAATTCATTTTAAATAAAAAATGTAATAAATAAAATATAATTTTTATAAAATTAAATTACATTTAAAATAAAAAGAATTTGTAAATAAAAATGTAATAAATAACTGAGTCAATAAAAAAATTCGCTAAGCAAAAATCAAATACAATCAATAAGGAAATTGAACTTTTAAATAATAATAAAAATAATAATAATATAAAAAAAAAATTAATAAAACTGAACAATAAACAAACAAAAATTAAAATATGCCATTCCATTTAAAATTTGTTTTTAGCTCATTGCAAATTTAAAGTCTTTAAAGTTTGAAAAATTCTATTATTAAAATTGAAAAGAAATAAACTGAAGTCCGCGAAATAAGTAAATGTGACACTGTGTTAAATAAAAAAGAAACGTTGAATAAAATTTTAAAAATCAAAATTATTATTAAACTTGATAAAATTATAAATATTTTTCAACTTAATTAAAATCACAAAAAAAATGTACGACATTAAACAAAATAATGTCAAAAGACGTCTTAATATATGCATAAGGCAAACGAATGACAAAACCTTTCAAATTGAAATGTAAAATACTACAAAGTATTAAATCGTTCTTTTAAATTTTATGTGTAGTCCAAGTGCTTCAACAAATTATGTTCTTCTCATTGTAGCGCACATTTTCGATTCCACTTAGCCGAAACTTTCTTCTGTGCTTTATTATTTAAGTTAATTTTACTTGCTTTATTTAGTTACTCTATTTTTTTTGTTTTATTGTAATATAAAATATTATGAATGAGATCATTTTGATTCGATAAGCGGCCGACTGACCAGAGAGACGGTTCCACTTTTTTAAGCATGAAAACAAGCGCGACAAACGCACATTAAAATATTTTATTGCACTAACAACTACACACGCAGCATGTGTATATATATAGTAGTATATATAGATGTATAGATGTGTGTTATACATGGGCATAGATGAGCGCTTGTACTAGGCTAATTTGTTTTCTTTTTTTTGAGTAGTATTTATTTAATGGTGAATTTTACTTTCATTGCGATTAACATCATTTATCGCGCTTTGACAAATAAAAGCAACAAGTAAAAGTGCTTTTTTTTGGGAGTGCTAGACTAGCAGATACCCTGAACATTATGTGATGGCAATGGGAACCACAAAATAACAGATGAACTATGGATAGAAGAATCTAGAAGTTAATCTGTGTCTAGAAGTCAGATATTTTCCCACAGAAAAGAATAAAGAGTGATGCTTCTGCTTATCTTGTTATATTAGAACACTTAACTTTAAATGTGTAATCGCTTATATATATTCTTAAATCACATATATATTGTTGTGGAGTGAGTATTATAAGGGAAAAGCTTTCCAAAGAATTAAGCTTTAGTGAGAAGACGTCCAGAAGGAGATCTTTCTCTATCTACCATTCAATAGTCTAGGCCTAGGTTATAAATCCTCGAGATTAATGATAATGAAAGTTGCATGCCATGAGATGATATATAAATACTTACAAGCTTCATAGTATTTTATAACATTTTTCCAATTTTTTAATGCGTAAAATGAGCGGAAATAAACTACAGTTTAAGACTGTATAGAGACTTACACTATGCAGCTCTGTGTAACAGTCAGCAGTTCCAACACCGAAATATCAATCTTTGATGTACCATTCATTATATGACGCCTAGAACAATTACAGATGCTCCTTGCTTTGATAATATAAAATATCAGGATAATATAATAAAAGGATAATATAAAAAATATCAGGCATATAGACACGATATATTAGCACTAGACTAGACCACTTAATAATCAAAGGTTTCTAAACAGATGCCATGTTTTGGAACTTTTAATTAAAGAGTAGACAGATAGTAGGTAGATAGCAAGTAGACAATGAGAGACAGAGACAGAAAGAGAGAGAGAGCGAGAGAGAGCGAGAGAGAGCGAGAGAGAGAGAGAGAGAGAGAGGAGAAGAGAGAGAATAAAAGAAAGAGAGAAAGAAAAAAACAGAGAGAGAGAGAGAGCGCGAAAGGGGAAGAGAGAAAGAGTGAGAGAGAGAAAGAAAGAAATAGAGAGAGAGAGAGAGAAATATGGAATGAATTCACTAGAGCTCAAACTCTCTGGTTAATTATAGTTATATTTTCTTATTGTTTAATGTAAGACAGATTGCAAATAAAAAACAAAAAATTAATACAATTCAAAGAAAAACATTTACAACTATTTAGAAAATAGAATAGAATATGAAGAATATGTATATATATCAAATTACAACTTTAAAATATAGGAGAATGCAATGATTATGTAACTGGAAAAACGACATCCATAAAGTTAGGCATACATACTGTAAGGCTATACATATCCTTACTGAGCTTCAGACAGACCCACTCAGCTCAATATCCTGATATTTATACTTGTATCTGCTAGACCACGCCTCTTTTCGGCCGTGACATACATTCTGGCCAACTCAACATACCCCCACTCATCATCCTTGATGCGTTCAGGAAGATAAAGTTAAAACATATTTAGTTCTTATTACTTTACTACGAACATGATATGGTTTTAATAATACTAAGCCTATACAGTGCACATCACTCAGTTTGTTTCATCGCTGCTGTCTAGCAACTGTTCGTCCTCCATGAACTCCTTGTCCTGGGCCGATCCGCTGCCGCCGCCCAGCTGGGCCAGAGTACTGCGCACCGCATTCTCGTAGTAGTCGCAGCGGGCGGAGAGATTGGAGCTGCCGCTGAGGCTAGACACGATGCTTGATAGGCTGGCACTCGACTCGCTGGCATTGTTCTCCATGGACGTGGTGCTCTGTGCGCCCGACAAGTGCTGCCGGCGCTGGCTCTGCTGCTGCAGTGCATCGTACACATAGTCGTAGTCGTAGGTGCCCTCTGGGCGGGCGTGCACCGGTATGGGAAAGTTGTGAAGCACCTGACGGAATACCTCATACCGATCGCGCAGCTCCGCATCCACCTCCTCGTCGCGCCGCTCCTCGGCCTGCATCGAGTGCAGCACCGAATACATGAACACACGATTGGCGATGTGGCAGTCGGGCAAGAGGCTGCCCTCCACTCCCTGATTGGGGCACATGCCGTACAGATACCTCGCTCGGAAGCCGCCCAAGTATATATGGAATGCAATTCTCGGAAATTTCAACGGACAGCTTGCTAGCTCTTATTGCTGTCAGATTTTATTTTACTTTTTTTTTGTCTTTTTTAGCAAAAACAAAAACTTCAATTTGAAACGAGCGCTTAATTTTTCATTTACTAAATCAACACAAAATAAACTGGGACAGCTGGGTGAAAGCATTACATAATCGTATCCATTTCTAAAGCATAGAACAATGCCAACTACTAAACGATTGGAACATGCATTAAACAAACAGCAAACAGAAACAAACAAACATTTAACTCAATTACCAAAGGCGGAAGTCACGTTTGTATTGTACCGTTAACTATTATAGTAGGGCATATATTATTTAATAAATATAATACGAATAATAAGCAAATATCAATTCAATTCAATTAAATAAAACGATTTTACAATTATTTATGCGGCTATATATCGGAGTTAGAGCGATTGAAGCGAACTCTTCCTGCAGTTCTAACGCTAATTAGGAAATTACATACACTGTGGCAAAAGCAGAGTGTGAATTTTAAATATTACAATCTTCATAATAATATTGTTAGAATCTTTACTTATACTTTTACTTATGTATATTATTTTATTCCATGCTTAATTTAAATTTTCTAAAGTCCATTATCTAATTAAAATTTTCAAAGCCATAATTTAAGATGTTCTATTAGCAGTAGCTAAAAGCAAATAATATAGTACCAAATATTTATTTTATTTTTGTATTTCTTATTTTATTTCACTCAACAATTATTAAAAAAAATTATGAAATTAAAAGTACAAGTAAATTCCATAACCTTTTCTTCTTTTTTATTAATACAAAGTTAGTAATTATTCTTTTTTATTTTTTGTTTAAAATTTTATTTTTTTTTTTTTAATAATATAATTTTATTTATACCAAATATATTTCCTATATGTCGGTACAGGTTCCTCTAATCAAGGTCTTTTTTTTATTTTTATTTCAGTTGAAATGTTTTAAGATATCACATTCCACATTTCGTATTTGACGTATTTGAAATTTGAGAATAATGTGTATAAAAACGTAAGTGATTGATTTTATTGTATTCTTTTGATTATTTAAAAGCTAATACCAGATCCTGATCACGTCAAAATTAAAATTAAATAACAGAAAATGTGACTACTCAGCAGAATGAATATTTAACATGATAGTTAACAGAATGTTTATTTCAGTGAACAACCCCACCCTGCATTTTTGAGTTTAACAGAGCATAAGTCAGTCTTAAAAGATTCGCGCAACGATTGAAAATAGTCATATTGGCGCTCATTTTCTGATCATAAAAGACTGTTCTGTCGGGAGATAATGGTACCCTAGCCGCGACTCTTCTTGATAAGTCGCTTGACTCTAAAAGAGTCTCCCACGAGTCATAATTTAATCATTTCTGACTCATATTCGAATGAAATTTTCAATAATTTGCAACGAAAATCATTTTTTTATTAATGTAGTTTTCATTTACTATATATATATTATCTTAAAAAATAACAAACAAACAAAAAATTAAATAGATATTCAAAACAAAACATAGAAATTCAAAACAAAAAAGAACAAAAACAGTAATAGAAATTTATAACATTTAACATAAATAATTGAATTAATATCTACATTAATTAGAAAAATATTTACAATATTATTTACATGTATGTTTCATATTACTCTAAACGCCTTCGCTTCGCCAGTCTGTCATTGGCATGGACAAAATGCTTTTGTAGCACTGTATTCAAGTCTTTGTCCGTGCATTTATATTTTTCATTAGTAAAATCTAAAAGGGAAAATATTAATTAATAAAAAATATTTTAAATATTTTCCAAAATTATACATACTTTTTATTACGGTTACAATGTAGCACCTTTCTGCTGAGGGTTTAATTTTCGTCCCCTTCCAGCTGTATTCGGAAGCTACCTTGTCCGAAAAAACTTTTCTGATTGCAGCTCTAATAAATTGTGTGGGCCCATCTCCTCCAACTTTCGATATTAGATGTTTAAAATAAAATAAAATATTAATATCTGCTTTTGTAGTACTTACGAACTGCCTAAGTTGACTCCCATTTTCTTGCAATTCCTCATCAAATGCTACTACTTCACTCATAGCACTGAGAGGAAGTTTTGGGATGTCCGAGAATAAGACATCAGCATCAAAATCTGTGTTGTTTTTTCTGTTTTCCATTTTAACAGAGACAACCTCCTCTGTCAACTTTAAGAGTCCCCGCTTATTTGACTCTTTTAAAGTAGTTATTTCTGCTTTCAAATCGGAATTTAACAGTTTTATCTCAGAAACCTCAGACCTCAACTGTTTAATTTCTTTCACCAAGTCTTGTAAAAGATTTTGAAGGTTTCCGGTCTCTGGTATCGTAACGATTGTCACTAAAAACGACGTGTTTATGTGTTCGTTTGCCAAAAGATCATTTGAATTGTTGTTTTTCTCTATTATTTCCTTTTCAGGAAATAATAGTTTATAAGCCTCTCTTTTGGCCACGCGACGCAATTGTTTGACTGACATAATCACCTTTTTATTTGATATAACTGATATAATAATTGATTTGTTTGCACTTCGCACTTGCACTTCACTTGCACTTTCACGATCGAATGACAAAATTTGCACATTTCGGCATGTGCTTAAGAAAAAGTGCCGTTTAACTTAGATCTTAGCTTAGATAAGAATCGCTTTTGGATCAGCCAAGCAAGCAGAATATGAGTGCATAGTAACAAAGCAAAACCAAGCAATGATCATATTTTAATCACCTGCATGCTCATTTGGCGATTGCTTTGCATTTCGTTTTTGTATTTCAAACCAATCATACTTTGAGCATATGGAAGGGTCATTTATGAGTCTTCTTTCGATCGCCCAGGAGATTAGTCGTTTTTTAATCGTCAAGGGGACTCAAAAAAGACTGTTAAAACAGTCTTCCAAATGCTTGCTGGGACTTCGCCGCTTAACAGATTTGCGCAGTGTCCTCCCACGATTGAGTGCCTTTTAGTGTCTGTTAACAGTCCTCCTCATTTTTATAACGTCTTGCATTCGTTACGTTCACCACGAAACGCCTGCACATAATTGATTCATACTGTTAATTAACATTGACAGCAGACAAACTGCATTTTACATAACATAGCAAGTCTTTTAACAGTGCAGAATAAGGCGCAATGTCAACGTGCAAAATGTCCGACAAGACGCAATTCTTACCCCCACTCCCACTGCTTTCATGCATATATGTATGAATGTATGTATGTATATATGATTGTGTGTGTGTGTGTGTGTGTATTCACAAGCAGCAGCGCTAGCACAGCGCACAAGTTCATTTGAGTCATGTAGATATGTATGTATTGCATGGCATGGTTACACACATACATATATGTATGTAAATTGTATACCTTTTTTTGCAGCTTTTTGAATGCTATTAAAAAAGAAGTACCGTTAGCAGTTAAGTGCCATCTCCGTTGATATGGCCCATAATCGTGCCTAAACTGCCATAAAATTGTTGAAATAAGCTAAATTATACAGTGCGTGGACAATTTGGAGTACTTAAATTTATTATACTTTAATCTTTATTTGAAATACAGAATGTAATAGAATGTTTGTATAAATGTAATATTAATATTGAATAAAAATGAATTAATTATAACAACGAAAAGAAAAACAAGACAGAGAAGCAGATGATAGATGATAGATTAATGCCAGTCAATATGAACTCGAAAATAACTAATAGAAAACACAAACAATGGGGCAGTAATTTCACAAACAAAATAAATTGGTAACTGGAAAATATAAAAAAAAATATGTATTTTTATGCATGTAATTATGCATGTTGCGTGTGTGTGCTTAAACATTTAGAAAGACAGTAATGGGGCAATGGTCGCTGCCCAGGCACTGGCTGCGCATCACATTGTCCACGACGCGCGAGACGAAGCGCTCGGAGACGATGCAGTAGTCCAAGCGCCAGCCGACGTTGCGGGCGCGAGCATTGGCCATGTAGGTCCAGAAGGTGTAGGCGCCAGTCTGTTTGGGGTACAAGTGCCTGAAGGTGTCCACATAGCCAAGGGCCAGCAATTCGGACATCTTGTCACGCTCCTCCTTGGTGAAGCCGGCGTTTCGTGTATTTGTCTTTGGATTAGCCAAATCGATCTCGGAATGCGAAACATTCATATCGCCGCAAATGACAACTGGCTTGAGGGCATCCAATTTCTGGACGTACGCCTGGAACAGTTGCTCCCAGCGCATGCGCATTTCCAGGTTAACCAGCTTGCGTCCCGAATTCGGCACATACACATTGATCAAATAGAACTTCTCATACTCGGCGGTGATCATGCGACCCACATCATCGAACTCCTTGTTGCCGATGCCGTACTCCACGTTTATGGGCATTATTTTGCTGTAGATGGCGACGCCCGCATAGCCGCCGGGCATGCACAGCCAGTACGGATGGTAGCCGGGCAGACGCTCCATCTCATCCGGCAGCTGATCATTCGAGCATTTCGTTTCCTAAAAGCGAAAACAGATTACATTTAGAATATTTGACATATTCAATATTTAAATATATATTATATACCTGCAAGCAGAATATATCCGGCTGCTCGCAGTCCACAAATCTTAGTCCATCTTTCTTTAGCCAGGCACGCAGACCAGCCACATTCCAGCTAGAGATTTTCAAATTGAATGCCTGATCCTTTGGCGATGTGAACAGACTTTTATCATAGGCCACGTCCGCCTTTTGTGTCGGTTGCTTTTTGGCCTTGGACGCTGGAAGACAAAAGTTGAGCACATTTTGCAAACTTTTCAATACCGCAGTGCCACAGCCGGGCTCCGCCAACGTACTTCTTGAGCCATCGGCTTCGTCGACAGCAATGGCGTCGGCGTCCTCCTCAGCGATGGCAGCTGCGCGCTTGCGGCCGCGTGCTGCAGAGTGGAAATGAACTAAGTGGAAGCTGCCAATCATTATAGCCTGCCCTCGTTCGCTTACCTGGCTTGCTCTCTGGCACATTCTCTTCTTCTTCTAGTTTGCCGTTAGTTTTCTTCTGGGCACGTTTCTTGCTAGCTGCTGGAGCCTCCACACTGGGTGTCTCCTGCTGCGGCTCGTCGGTTGCTGCTTTCCTGCCGCGTTTCTTCACGGGAGCCTCGACGTTCTCATTATTGACCTTTGTGGGTTTGGCACGTTTCTTGCTCGCGGCCTGTGCCTCAGGCTCTGGTTCGTCGTCGTCTGCTTCAACCAGCTCGGCAATTTCACTTTCTGCCAGACGCTTAGTGCCGCGCGAACGTTTCGCCGCTGTTGTTGTTGCTGCTGCTGCTGCTGCTGATACTAGCTCAGCAGTTGCATCAACTTTTTTTGCCCTTCCCTTGGTGGCAATGTCAGTTAAAATCTTTTTAGCACGTCCCTTAGCTGGCTCCGGCTGCTTGTCTGCCTCCTTTTTCTCTGCATCCTTTTTGCGACCGCGCGCTCTTGGCTCCTCCTCCTCCTTGATCGGCAGCTCAACAATAGCGGCTTCTTCGTTTAGGGTTGTTTTCACTTTCTTGGCCCGTCCCTTATTTACTTCAGGCTCTTCAGGCGCTGGCGTTTTTTCTTTTTTCGCGCGCGGCTTTGCGGCTTTAGCTTTAGTCTTGGGCGCATCACTCACCTCTGTAGACAGCTTCTTAGCGCGTCCCTTTGGTTTGGGCGGTTGTGTGTCCTCGACCACGGCGTCTGTTTTTTCAACAGGCTTCTTTTTGGCTCTGGCAGCAGACTTCTTCGCACCAACAACTTCCTCTTCCTCCCGTGCATCGTTCACATCGCCAACTGCCGTAGCCGTTGGTGTTTTCTTGCCGCGCGCTTTGCTCTTAGCTGGCTGTTTGATAGCAGTGTCGATGTTAGCGACCCCCTCCTCAGACGTTCCATCACTTCCATTTGTTGCTGACAACTCTAATGCCGGCTGTTGTTTTGCTGCAGCTTTCGGGCGAGGCATTTTAGTAGCGTTTCTTCTTTTTACACACAGCCAAATAAGTTGTGTTGCTATTTGTATCGCAAAATGTGTATTTGTATATGTAGCGTTGTTTTCACTTTTTGCTTATTTTTAAATGTGTGTGATACAAAAACAACTACCGACCATGAACTCTGCGCGGGCAATGGCAATGCCATCCAAGCCGCGATTTTTTGCCCGCGTGAAACGGAAGGTAAAATCATCGATATTATCGATAACATTATTTAATAAAGTATTCAAATATTTCTCAAAAAGGTTTACATATTTAATGTCTTCAAATTTTCAACAAATACAAATTTTTGGGGGAATTTTTTATCGTGTTTATTCAAGTTTATTGTTTAGTTTTGCACCTAACATTCACAACTGGATTTGTGATTAGCATACCGATTTCCACTGATGTGTGATATCGATAAGACAAACGAAAAATTAATCTGGTTACAGTAACTGTCTGCCAGCTTCACTCGTCTCGATTGTGTCATCGATTGTTTTTCTGTACTACCCGCTGCATCTTTTATTTAAGTTTTTTCCTATAAACAATTCGTTTTCGTAACAATTTATAGTGTTTTCAGTGTAATGTGTATATAAATTAAACTGTGCTTATCAGCATTCTACGACAAAGCGCACAAGTAGCACAAATTTTTACGACCACCCGCATCAGCAGCCATCATCGAAACAGCATCTCGTAAAAATGCCGAGTGAAATAATTACGCTCCAGTTGGGGCAATGCGGAAATCAGAGTAAGTACACTTTATTCAGTTTGGTGCATATATTAATTATTTTATGCACACATTTTAGTTGGCTTTGAGTTTTGGAAGCGGCTCTGCTTGGAACATGGCATCTCGCCCAGCGGCGTGCTGGAAGAATTTGCCACCGATGGCATGGACAGAAAGGATGTGTTCTTCTATCAAGCGGATGATGATCATTATATACCGCGTGCCGTGCTGCTGGACTTGGAGCCGCGCGTCATTAACACTATTATGACTTCTGCTTACTCGAAAGTAAGTAATAAAACATAAAATAGTGAAATAGTAACAATTTGATTTTTAGCTTTACAATCCGGAGAATGTTTACTTGTCGAAGCACGGTGGTGGTGCCGGCAACAACTGGGCATCTGGCTATAGCCAAGGCGATAAATTGCAAGAGGAAATCTTTGATATAATCGATCGTGAAGCGGACGGCAGCGATTCCCTTGAAGGTTTTGTGCTATGCCATTCTATTGCAGGTGGCACTGGTTCGGGAATGGGTTCATTTCTGATGGAACGCTTAGCGGATCGTTATCCCAAGAAACTTATCCAAACGTACAGTGTGTTTCCCAATCAAGACGAGATAAGCGATGTTGTCGTACAACCCTACAACTCAATGTTAACGCTTCGCCGTCTAACAACCGCTGCGGACAGTGTCGTCGTCCTGGATAATACGGCCTTAAATCGCATTGCTTGCGATCGTCTACATATACAGAATCCAACATTTACACAGATCAATACTCTAGTCTCTACCATAATGAGTGTTAGCACAACAACGCTGCGCTATCCATCGTACATGAATAATAATCTCATTGGCCTGACGGCCCCCTTGATACCAACGCCTCAGTTGCACTTCCTCATGACGGGCTACACGCCGCTGACTAGCGATGCTAACCTGAGCAGCCAAGTAAGTGTGGTCCAGTATGTGCAGATATATCTGATATCAGAATTGATGTAATTCTTATTTTAGCATAATCCATTGTCCTCGCACCAGGCTGTTAATGTGCGTAAGACCACCGTGTTGGATGTGATGCGGCGTCTGTTGCAGCCTAAGAACATGATGGTGTCGACGGGCCCCGACAAAAGCAACCATCACTGTTATATCTCGATACTGAACATCATCCAGGGCGAGGTGGATCCCACGCAGGTGCACAAGTCGTTGCAGCGCATACGGGAGCGCAAGTTGGCGCAGTTCATCCCATGGGGACCAACCTCAATACAGGTGGCATTGTCCCGCTCTTCGCCGTACGTGCAAAGCAGCCATCGTGTCTCGGGCTTGATGTTGGCCAATCACACGAGCATTTGCTCATTGTTTGAGCGCACTTTGAATCAGTATGACAAGCTGCGTAAACGTGGCGCTTTTCTGGACCAATTCCGCCGGGAGGATATCTTTAAGGATGATTTAACTGAATTGGACGAGTCTCGTGAGATTGTGGACGGTCTCGTACAGGAATATGAGGCGGCTACACGCATGGACTATTTGCAGTTTTCGACAACCCGGCGTGGTGCCAAACCCGATGGAGTAGGGGATACCAAATCTGAAGACACCAAGTCGTTAACCAACGCTGATCTTTAAACCATATATCAACCTTGTGCCGTTCACGTGCCATGATCAAGAACCGAAGTATTCTGCACTTGCTCGAATATACATTTCTATGTAATGTGTAATTATTTATGAATTCTTAACACGAAAGGATTTCAAATCCTTCAAGTATTTGTATATCATAAATTGTTTGAATTATCTAATGTTTATGTGTATTTCTGTTTGTAAGTACACTGTTTAAAAAGACAAATATTTTTTTTTTCTAATTAAATTGTTTAAAAAGAAGATAATCTAATAAAGTTACTGTTAGATGATTTCGAAAAACCTAATAAAAATGAGCGATAGGGATGCGGATATTGAGGGCCGAAGTGGTAAAGCAGTGGTAAAAATATTGCTAATCTCATTTTTCACAATGTTAATCAATATTAAACTGTAAAGATAACGGTCTATAAATTTGAAGTTGTTGCAGTATGTCATTTACCGTAAAACGTTTTTTTTTTTAATTTATTGGTGTGGTGAATTTTAATCTTTCGATTACCGAATATTTATAAATTGTGGTGGCAAGTCGATATTTTACAGTACTCATCTTTTGTTTGGAGTGGATTGTTCCTCTTATTTATTTTCACAATTGTTTTACATATTTAAACAATCAATATTGTAAAAAAAAACTTGTAATAATAAAGTTATAGTCTAACTGAGGTGAATGTAATATTAGCTTGTACAACGTAAAGATGTTAATGTATAATACATCGCAATAATCTTCAAATACTGCTATTTATTCCAATTGATTCTAAGCGTTCCTTAGTTACCCACGATTTTGATGGCGCCAAATAGTCCTGTGGATACAAATCATGAGCCTAGGGAGCCAATATCCACATTCGCAGTGTTGGACTTGGAAGCGACGAATTTGCCCGCACACAAATATAATCGCGTTAGCATCACGGAACTGTGCATCTACGCCTTTGATCCTGCTATTTTAAAGGATCATAAGAACTCAAGGGGCGGCAGCCCAACTGGTGAACTGTTCCCCAATGAATTGCCTGCGCCGCCAAGAGTGATGCACAAGTTGAATCTACTATTCCAACCGTCAATGCTTGTGCACCCGGAAGCCGAAAGTATTACAGGTCCGGAGCACAAATGACTCATCAAGGAAATTCCCATATTAAATGTGTTTCGTTGGTTAATAGATATGTATAAATTGTATTCCAGGGCTAAACAACTACATTTTGGAGCGAGAGTCAAAGCTGAATGCGAATTCAGGCGAGCTCATAAAGAGGTTCCTGGAACACTTGCGTCCCCCAGTCTGTCTTGTTGCGCATAATGGCTGGCATTTCGACTTTCCCATTATTAAGCAAGCGCTGAACAAGCTGAATATCAGTTTGCCGGCCTCGACGCTTTGCGTCGATTCGCTGCGCGCCTTCATGGAAATTGACGATAAGCGAGCCGATAAGCAACTTGATGTGGAGATCAATTTGCCAACCGAAACTAACACCGATCTCATTGATATTGCTTACGATTCAACTGAGCCAGCTGCTCAAAAGGAGATCAACTGGCAGTCGGTGAACGAAAGCACGCCAAAGCGTCAAATTCTTAACCGTGTGGATGCAGCACTTAAACGCAGGCATATAAACGCCGATGACACGGATATACCAACCATCAAGAGATCACCCCACGATATAAAAGCACGACGTCAACTTTTCGCTGGACTCAACTGTTCCACAACAAAACGTTATCCACCCGCCGGTCTCTATCGCTTATCCAATTTGTACAAGCGCACATTCGAGCTACCGGCCGACGATGCCCATCAAGCCGAGGCGGATGTCAACATGCTCACGAAGCTCATCCAACATTACAATGTAGATTTTGTAGCATTTGCCGAGGAGCAATCCATTCCATTCGCAGATGTTGTGCCACTTGGTGGCAGGGCTTCAAATTCCACTAAATAATTAATTATAGGTTTTAAAAAGTAATACGCATGCATGTTTGCGAAATGATCTTAATTGAGTTAAGTAACAAAAACTTTTTAATTGTTTTATTTAAAAATGCAATATATTTTTATACCCAAATGTTTATATATTTTATAAAAAATGTACATCTAATCTGAGTTTTTTTTTTTAATTTGGATGCGAAGAATTAATGGACATGGAAATGTAAATGTATTAATGTGTCATGAAATTTAAAAAGTAGCGTTTTTTTAATATTAGTATTTAATTAAAAGCAAAATATATATATATATATATATATATATATATATATATATATATATATATATATATATATATATATATATGCTCATTTTCTATCGATAGTTGTTTACTAGTTATTTTGTACAGTCACAAGTATTTCAATATATCGATAACACTTGTGAAACTGCTACAAATCAGCTGTTCCCAAACAAAGAATCAGAGCAATTTACGTTGCGAAAAAAACAGTATATATATTAGCGAGCAAAGATCAACATACGAGTGGAAGGAGCAGCGAAATAAAGAAAGTTTTATTTATCGACAGTTACAAGCGCACCGAACAGTAAAAAATACGAAAATAAAGTGAATAATGAATTTATCTTTCGCTGGCTGCGGTTTTCTCGGCATTTATCATGTCGGTGTGGCCGTGTGTTTTAAGAACTATGCGCCACATTTGCTGTTGGAGAAAATTGGAGGAGCATCTGCGGGCTCCCTGGCCGCATGTTGCCTGTTGTGTGATTTACCACTTGGCAGCATGACATCGGATTTTTTCCGGGTGGTGAACGAGGCGCGACGCCACTCACTGGGCCCCTTCAGTCCTTCGTTCAACATACAGACGTGTCTACTCGAAGGCCTGCAGAAACATCTGCCTGAGGATGCACATTTGCGTGTCAATGGGCGGCTACATATATCACTGACGAGCGTCTACGATGGCCAAAATGTTATCATCTCACAGTTCGAGTCCCGCGAGGAGGTGCTTCAGGCACTGCTCTGCGCCTGCTTTATACCGGGTTTCTCGGGTATTTTGCCCCCGAAATTTCGGGGTGTGCGCTATATGGATGGAGCCTTCTCGAACAACTTGCCCATCCTTGATGAGAACACCATCACAGTCAGTCCCTTCTGCGGCGAGAGCGACATTTGTCCGCGTGACCAAAGCTCCCAGCTGTTTCACTTCAACTGGGCAAACACAAGCATCGAAATCTCAAGGCAAAACGTCAATCGATTTGTTCGCATTCTCTTTCCGCCCCGCCCCGAGTTCCTTTCGAAATTTTGCCAGCAAGGCTTCGACGACGCCCTACAGTTTCTGCACCGCAACAATCTGATCAACTGCAGACGTTGCGTTGCCGTTCAGTCGACGTTTGTTGTCTCCGAAACAGTTGCTCAGCCGCCAGAATTCGATCCAGAGTGCCATGAATGCAAAAAGCATAGAAAAGTATGTAGCTGTTGCTTATATATATATATATATATATATATATGTAAATAATCCTTAATTGTTAATTTGATTTGCTTATGCAGGACGCTTTGACCTCCAACATGCCACAGACTGTGCTGGACGTAATACAGGACTACATTGAGCAGGCAAACAAGGGATTGGCCAACTGGATATTTCGGCATCGCGGCCTCAAGCTACTCTCGCTGCCAGCGACAGTGCCAATGGACTTTCTGCTAGCCACCGTATATAAAATCTCCAGTCTGACCCCGAAGCTAACCAAGCAGATGCGACAAGTGATTGCCCAGCTGCACACGGTAATCCAAACGCGCCTCTTTAGCAAATTCACGCTCTACGATACGCCGCACTTTGATGCCACTGGATTGTTGCATTCCAGTCGCTTGTACGGTCCACGCGTCTCAATATTGGTCGACGAATGGTCAGTAGAACTGTGGATACTTCAATGTGTATGGGCCTAAACCTTAACTCTGTTTACAGCGGAGCTACCCCACTAAATGCTGATGTTGATAACTTTGAGCACGTTCTCAAGATGAGCACGCACAACGATGCCCTCTATGCCTACTACTACACCGATAATAGCACTAACCACGTCAAGGTGACTGAAATATTTGATTTTGATGAAATGACGGAGCACGGCCAGCTGGCCACAGATTTGCAGCTCTACGAGGGCTCCGTCGAGGATCATCCAAATCCGCGCCAGTCGCACTCGCATAATGCAGTTGTCAGCGAATGGAACGGCGTTGAGTCCGGTTAGTATGACACACGATCCTACTGGATCACCATCATTCCGTCGTATCACCCCATCAGGAGCCATCAACATTTACCCAAACATTTCTTACAGTGCAAATTATGCCCACCACACCCGTATTGCACGACGTTGCCTTTTAATCACTCGCACACGCATTCACACACACCCACGTATTGGCTATAAAAAATTAAAAGCTAAACTAAATGTTCATATCATTATCAGGTATATTTCTTATATACTCATTGAAGGTGCACTCATAATTTGATCATTTGATTTGATATTTTACTCTTGCTTCACAGACTTCTTCATAGACGCTCAGACGCCCAATTCGACAGAAGAGCCAGAATCCCCATACTTCAACACGTTAAATATCGAACACGATACGGTAGAGATGAATTCTCCTTTGGCTAATCAACGTGCGGCTCAAACATCCATAAACAACAACGATTTATGTATAGAAATCGAATGAGCTGCTCCACTCATGACAATCGAAACTCGAATTTGTAACGAATGTAAACGATTCCAAAGCGGCTCCTAGCCAAGCGAAGAGCCTTGTTTAGCTTTCCGTTAGCTTGTAATACTTATATAATTGTAGTACGAAAGCGTATGTTTCTATGTATGTAATTATGTAATTTCTTTTACATATGCTCATTGCTTCATCTAGTTTTTTTTGAATTGCAGTTAGAGCACGTTATTAAACATTGTTTTATCCTTGGCTGTTTACTCGTATTTCAAATGCCTTGAGAACATATATGTTTAATGTCATAAATAATAAAAATGTACATCATTTAATCTAATTTATTCGCTTTTAATTTACCCTAACCAATAGTTTACTGGAATGTACCGAAAGAATTTATAAATTTGGTATGTGGATTTCTAAGTCAGATACGACGATGTGAATATAAAGGATAATACTTACTGTGGGCAATTTCGAACATCTCAATTCCATAATTCCATAAAAACTCGCTATGAAGCATACTTTTGGGAACAATGCACACATTTTGCATAGGTTCAAGAATCGGCCTGTAAAACCCATTTGCAACAACTTTTCTGTAGACAATACGCATCAAATTAAATTTGGCAGATAAATTGTTATTTTAATTATACAAATTATACGCCCACATTGTCCAATCGCATTCAATAATCGCAAATGTTTTGTTTTATAATTTAATGATATACATCTTTATAGACTTCGGACACTACAACATGCGTAATATTTACTTATTTAAATAGATTAATATTAACTACAATACATACATACACCGTCTCCAAATACGGTATCTATATATTGGCTTCTAAAAGGGCTGATCCATTAATATTGAAACGAAACTTTTTACAGAATTGAAGTTTTTCCGTGTTTGTTTTTATTTATATTTAACATAATCGTTTTATTCAATTTAGTGTTTATAAATATAGTGAGAATTTTTTATTTTCAAAGCTTTCAAAAGACCTATTGAAGTGGCATTGGCCCGTAATTAACTGTACAGTATAAAAAGGGTTTAATGAAGACAACTTAAAGCCTACGCTTTATACAAGGGAAATCGTAAAATTATCTTACGCATTTTGCCCGAAACGCCGCCATGCATATGCGGCTCATATATAATTTAAATTTACAGTACAATTTATAAATAGCTGCTATATATAATTATTACTTGTACATATGTTTAGCTATGTATGGTACCTAATCTGTATCATGCGAATTCTCATTTTGCATGTGAGAGTGTGGGTACGTGTGTGGTTGGATGTGTGTGTGTGTGTTTTGTTTGGGTGTGCGTGTATGTGTGTATGAGCACGTTTCTATTGTGTGTTAGTGTGTGTGTGTGTTGCTCATGGTTTGTGTCAAGATCGTTACGGAAAGACTTATCAATTAGCCGCGCCCGACACAGACACCACAGCCAAGCTTAAAACTAACCTAGGTGTATATACAATAATTGGCGGCATTCGCTCCTCACGTCTGCGTGCGCCGTTCGTAATCGCTGCGTCTGTAATCAGCGGGATATTCGCGCGGCATGACTGGATAGCCGCGTGGCTCATTCCGATATCCTGGCGGCGGTGGCGGCAAAGCCATGCCATTCGGCAGGTAGTAATTAGACGGCAGGTAATGGCTCGAGTAGGCATGCGGCGGCACAGCGGACGGGTATCTGTGTGAAAGAAGAAGATAATGATTAATCAATAAATTGGCACAAATTTAGTGTTCCGCGATAACTGCTGGTCTTCATGTACGTTAATAATTAAATTAGTGAATTAATATTCAGGACAATAGTAAAGGAGCTTGCCTTGAATTTAAATATCGGTATACTATATACAATTAAACTGTTAACAATTACACTAAATTAACAAATATAAATGCTACATTCTGCTCTATTCAAATAAAGGCTAGATTCAATGGAACCGATTAATCTGATATGTGATATGTAAAATATATGAAATGCAATTCATTTCACAAATATAATTGGTCCATTCTGCACTCGGCTTACCTGCGTTTGTCTGGTCTTCGTTCACGATCACGTTCACGATGATCTCGATGATAACCGCTGCCGGCAGCGCCACTGCCTCCTCGTGCGTATAGTGAATCATATCGCTCGCGCTTATAGTCAAAATTGTAACTACAATCAGAATAAAGATGAATCATCAAATATTAAAGATTATATTGGTGCCCGTGACATACCGGTCCCGTGGATGCCAGCGATCCATTTCAGAAGCGTAGCCAGAGGGCGCAGGCGACGGCTCAAAGCGCCGACTGCTGCCGCCGAGTGCTGATGGTGAGTTGAGACCAGAGCGACGTCCACCACCACCGTCATAGCCACTCGGTGGCCCACCACCGGCGCCACCGTAATACTCATCGCCTCTGTGATGCTTCTTGCGCTGGTCTTCGTGGCTGCCATGGCGCGAGGATGCTGCTGCATCCATATTGAGACGCTTGAAAGACATCGACTTCAGATTGTCGCTGATTCCCGAGTTGTTTACAGCCATGCCGCTGGCCTCCGCATCGTTCTCATCACGTTTGCGCTTCATTGGCGAATCGTTGGTAAAGCGTCGTGCAGACTTGTCATCGGTAGGCGTACCCGTGTAGCGTCCCTGACGTTCCTTGTCCTTGTCTTTCTTTTTCTTCTTTCCACTCTTATCACGCTCCTTCTCCTTGTCTGCAACGCCGCCGTTTTCAGTTCGCGCGCGTTTCGCCTTTCCGTCATCAACAGCTGTTGCATTTGCGGGGTCATCCTTTTGCGTTTGCTGCTTGAGCGCATGCTTGTAGATCTTGAACAGGCGCTTGGCATCCAGCTCCGTGAACTTGGACACAAAGTACCACAGATTGCTGCGCCACTCCTTTTTCTCAGTCTCGCCATAGGGCTGCAGGCAAACGTCAATCTGTCGTCCAATCTGCAGTAGGCAGTCACGCGTGTGCTGCAACTGATCCTGATCGGACAAACTGAGATCGGGCTGATCTAGAGCCTTAAGCGCCTTCTTCACCGGTCGCATCTTCTCCTTACACTCATTGAAAATGCTCGGATCCAAGTCACCCAGAACCTCCAGTGCACGGGGCTCATTGTTGGCCGTAAAGTGCATGGGCTTATTGCCATTGTTGTCGGACGCGCTTGACTTTTTGCTGCGAGTCTTTGACTTTTTCTTTTTCTGCGTATTGCCGTGGTCGGTCGCTGAAGCGGATGCAGTGATTGGCGAGGCGACAACGTTGCTGGCATCTGCAGCCTGCCGTAAACTACTGTCGCCCGCCAGCGAGGAGCTGCCCTCCTCGACAGCGCCATCCTTTCGCTCCGGCGTACTGACTGCCGCCGTGTTTGAATTGAGATTTGCTTTGAGCTTGCGTGGTCGGCGCTGGCGCCGCTTTTCGCCTTTCGTCAGCTCTACATTCTTTTTGATAATCTTGAGCAGGTACTCCGCCCTGGATTGCAAGTGCTTGGCTTGCGGTTTGCGTGTGTCGTTGAGCAGTATCTTCTCGCTCAGCTTGAGCGTTGGATCCAGCTTCATTTGCTCCCAGGAGCCAATACCATATTGATAAATGCCGCGCAGCAAATGGGTGTCCTCGTCCGCACCCCACTCCACATCGAAATTGGCCGAGCGTGTCTTGATGTTGAACACCCACTGCTGCCGCTCGACTGCCGAGCTGGGCATGAGCTCGTTCAGCGGATGCAACTCCTCCTCGCAGGCCAGCAGCGTTTTGGCATTGAACGACACTCCGCCCAGTTTGACAGAGTAAGTGGCGCGGGTACGTCGCTGTTTGCTGCCCTGTGTCTCCTCTTCCTTCACAGTCTTGATTTCTTCCTCCTTGTGCTCGTCCAGGAACTGCACGCAACGCTGATGCAGCATCTCGCCAATGCGCTTCAGCTCCGCTAATGGCTTCTCCTGCA
Source organism: Drosophila meridionalis (assembly GCA_035045145.1). Taxonomy (NCBI): domain Eukaryota; kingdom Metazoa; phylum Arthropoda; class Insecta; order Diptera; family Drosophilidae; genus Drosophila; species Drosophila meridionalis. Next base: position 10,746,691 of record JAWNPG010000031.1, read on the forward strand.
GCTCCGCATCACATGCAATCGCCTCAAGACGCTGCAACGGCGCTGGAAACTTTTTGTAGCTGCGTATGAAACGTCGTAGTTCTGCATCGGTGAAGCCAATGATTTTCTCTTTCATTGCGGGACGTCCGCGCTTGCGCTGCCTGCCGCCTCCATCCTCGCCACCAGCTCCGCTGGCATCGGAACCCATTTCATAATCGGAATCACCTGAATCGTCACCCTGCTTAGAGCGTGGCCCGGTCTTGGGAGTGCCTCGCTTGCCGGAATCGTTTTTATTTGCGGCTGCTGTTTTGCGTCGCGGCGGCAGGTATAAGTCCTCCATTTCCTTGGCGCGCTCCTGATCTTCAATGACCTTTCGGAAACCCTCGGGTATAATGTCGTCCCAATCTTTGCTGTCATCCTCATCATCAGCCCCCTGCTGATCCTTACTCGCCGACTCACTGGGCTCGTCCTCCTGAAACGCAGCTATGCTGGCCACCTTAAAAGCTGACAGCAGATCGTCGCCTGGCATTTCGGGATCTTCGTTGCGCGTCTCAGCACGACGCAGTATTTCATCAATATCGCAGACAAGCTCCTCCTCGTGCTCCTGCTCATCCTTGAACAGTTCCTCTGCGCCAAATTTGAGAATTGCCGACAAATCATCTTTGTTAAAGGGATTCGAATTGGACGAGTGACCATTGCCGCTCTTGTCTAGCACCGTTCGGCCTGTGGTATCCATGCGCTGTATCACCAAATGATCGAGCACCATTTTCTGCTTGGCACGCTCCACAATTTGCTCCTCGACGGAACGCGCTGTGACCAGACGGTATATATTGACCTGATTCTTTTGGCCAATGCGATGGGCACGGGCCTGCGCTTGCAAATCATTCTGCGGATTCCAATCCGAATCGAATATAATGACCGTATCGGCTGTGGCCAGATTAATGCCCAAACCGCCGGCACGAGTCGATAGCAAAAAGCAAAAGTCCTGACTGCCCTCAGCATTAAAGTGATCCAATGCTTGCCGGCGCATTTCACCCTTAATGCTGCCATCCAAGCGCTGAAACGAGAAATGCCGCTTCTGGAGATAATCGGCGAGCACATCCAACATGCGAACCATCTGGGAAAATATGAGCACTCGGTGACCCGTCTCCTTCAGCCGGCACAAAAGTTTGTCCAACAGCACAAGCTTGCCGGAGCCCTTAAGTAGCACCTGGAGTGCTTCATCCTGCTGCAGGCCAAAAAGCTCAAATTCGGATGGACGTATGAGCGCCGCATGATTGCAACACTTCTTCAGTTCAATGACAATGTTAAGGAAGGTGGAGGTGGAGCCGCGTTTGCCCTTGCGAAGCGCATCAAAATTTTTAGTAAGTATCCATTTGTAGTACTGCTTCTGCAGTGATGTCATCTCCACGCGAAGTATTTGCTCCACTTTGGCGGGCAGCGACTTCTCCACATCTTTCTTGACACGTCGCAGTATATATGGCTCGAGCTGTTGATGCAGGCGCGTGTAGCCCTTGTCCTCGGCATTGCCATGCTGCAACTCAAAGTTGTCCCATGTATCAAACTTCGCCGGCATTATGAAGTGGAGCAGAGCCCACAGCTCCTTGAGTGAATTCTGCAACGGAGTACCCGTAATGAGCAATCGATGATTTGTGTCAAATTCCTTGAGCGATTTGTACAGCAGCGAGTCGTCATTTTTCAGCCGATGCGCCTCATCAACCAGCAATGCCGCCCACTGAAGGGTTCCCAGAAATTGTTTGTCCTTTAGCACAATCTCATAGGTCGTTAATATGCAATTGAATTTCAGTCTTTTGGAGCCTTCGAACTGCCACTCGTATTGCTGTATTAGCTCGCGTGACTTGACGTCACCCAGATATGTAACCACATTCATATCCGGCGCCCATAAGTCGAATTCCCGCTGCCAGGCGGTCATTGTGCTGAGCGGCACCACACACAGAAACGGTCCATACAGATGATGAATCTTGAAGAGCGAATAGAGAAAGCATATTGTTTGTATGGTCTTGCCTAGACCCATCTCATCGGCTAGGATAACGGAGTTCTCCTTGCACCAGGAGTGCAGCAGCCAGTTCAGTCCATCCATTTGATAGTCACGGAGTGTTAGCCCGTCCACCAGAAAATCGGGCTGTGACCTGATGCGCGAGAACTTGGGACGATATTTGATCACACGGCAATGACGCGATGGCGTCCACTTGGAGTTTTCTCGCTCGGTGAATTGCTCAACGCACCGTTGCCATTTCCTAAACACTAGTGTTGCGTCCTCCCACGTGGACTCCGAATAAGGCAACGATTGCCATTTGCACAGAAACTCCTCACTGCCGTCATCCGGCTTTGTGCCACGCGCTATTATACGATCCACATTGTTGTAAGACTTTAGCAAATCATGCTGCAGCTCTAGCTGGCACTCAAAGTAGTCGATATCTTCAGGGCCCGCATAGCGACGCCAGTAAGCTGTGTCCTGCTCCTTTTTGATGAAGTTGTCCAGCTTTTTCATGCCTTTCGCCTTCATTTCGCGCAGCGTCGCTTCCGACTCCCAGGTATTGTGTATGTAGCTCCAACCCTTCCATTTGATCAGGTATTGCACCTCTAATGGCTCGGACGAGTCCTCGAAACCCGTATTCGGATCGCATCCATTCTCCTCAATGGCATAAATTGTCGTTTGATTGCCGGTACAGCCTTTCTTGCCATCGCGCTTCGCCAGTATTCTCTCAATAGTCTCGCACTTCTCCTCCTCCTCTGCGGCAGCTGCATTGGCAGCTGCTTGACCTTCATCGTACTCGAATTCTAACAGATCCTCCGAGTCGGTGGCCTCGTCCTCAGAGGCCTCTTTGTAGCTCACAGCAGCGGCGGTGCGACGAGTTGCGCACCTGTTATTATGATTCATATATGAGTGGATGTTATTTAAATATTTTTATCCTTGACATACCGCTTGCTCGCATCATCATCGTCGCTGTCATCAGAGCTAAAGGATTTCACGCGACGTCGCGACTGCTGATGTTGTGACTGTTTGTTACCACCGGCACGAGCATTGCACTTGCGTTTCTGTGTGGCAAAAGGTGCCTCATCGCTATCTGCGTCATTACTCCCGTCGCTCTCGTCGGAGTCCCAACTGTGTATGAATAGATGCTTAAAACGTTTCGCTCAACAATACTAAAATAATACGATTGCACTGCCTTTTTTTTGTTTGATATATCAAAAAGCAATTTATTGCACCGCATCCTGTTTAGCAATTCCTAAAAATGTTCTTTAAGAACATTTCATTGTTAGTTTTATCTTGTAAAAAGTAGTTATCAAAATCTGAATAGTGCTACGCTATACAGTGTTCTACACATCTTATGATCTAATACTTTTTACTTTAATTTATTAAGGCAATACGATATGAAGTAAATTATCAAAAATTCCTGATCTAACTATATTTGGTTAACTTGCTTATTTAGTAATGCAATCTATTTAATACTAGTTTATTAAACTTACGTTTGGCTTTTCTTCTTCTTTTTGGCAGGTCTCTTTGATTTTTCAGCAGCAGATGGCGCAGCTTTCCGCGGCTGTCTCGTTGATCGCTTAGGTCTGTAATCATCCTCCTCATCTTCCTGTTGAGTGAGTTGTTTAAAGTCGTTGATATAACGTGTTGTGAGGCACTAAACCTATAACTTACGCTGCTACTACTGCTGCTGGAGGATGTGGGCGAGGCATTGGCTGAGCTATCACTGGCATCATCTTCATCGGCGCTGGCTTCGCTGACGGGCTGTGCTTTTTGTGTCTTCTCTTCTTCACCATCTTCATCATCATCATCATCATCATCGTCGTCGTCGTCATCATCCTCTTCGTCAGGCTTGGCAAGGGTGGCAGCAGAGGTGCCCGAGGAGCTGCTGCTACTACTCGTATGCAACTTGCTGCTGTTACTGTTGCTGTTGTTGTTGTTATTGTTGTTTGTTCCGTCGGGCTCGCCGCCAGCCTCCGCATCTGAGTCAGAATCACTGGCACTGGAACCACTACTGGAACTATCGTCCTCATTCCCATCCGTAAAGCCATTCGTTTTGGTATCTGCTTGAGCGGCCACTGCTGTTGGTGGAAAACCTGCCACCGCCGTCTTGGCAACCGTTGGCTCCTGCGAACTGCGTCCATCGCTGGAGTTACCTGAGGAACTGTCTGAATCAGAGTCGGAACCAGAGGATCCACTCCCACTACCACTGCCGCTGCCGCTGGCCTCTTCTCTTGTGTCATCTTGTTCGTCTGAGCCTATACTATGCGACGATTCATTGAGTGCCTGTGCAAAAATAAAGAAGACGATTATGGCTCATCGCATCCGAAAGCTGGACATTCATTTCAACAAATGCATTTAACTTCATTAAGAATTTAACTACTTATGTGATTCGTTATATTAATTTAGTTGAAAGCTAACGCAGATTGTGTAACACTTCCATTATACGTAAGCCAATTAAAAAAACTAAAATATATGAAAGCATTTCAATTTAAGAGAACTATCGGGATCTGTAAAGAATTCAACTATTACGTAAAATAATTCCTATTAATTAACATTATAGAGCTTCATGCTTTTTAGCCCATTTAAGAGTATCAAATATTTCAAATATTCTTGCGAAGTATATTCCAATTGATCAACTTAACCGACTGCAATTTAATTTGATCTTCCCTCAGCCTTAGAGCTAGGTTAAGGGAAGACCAAGGTTAATTGTTCAGTATCCCTTAAGCATGTGGTTGTATCTGGCAGCGGGTTGACTGAAGCTGATCCCCTCCAGCTTTTTGGGGACAAACCCTTTGTATATCGTTATAGTCATCAATTACTTTGTTAAAGACGCACTTTTTGATTTAATAGCCATGTCTCGTCATTGGCAAATGTTTGCGGTACAAGATAGCAACTAAGATCAGACAAGAACTGAAAAAACGCCCCGAATCCCAGCCAGACATTAGAGATATCCTTATATTGACGAAAACCTTCAGATTGCATCCAAAATGAAGGAAATTTTGCTGCTGCGATATTCCAAGATGTCACCAATGTAATTTAAATGCCTTGCACCTTATAAAACACTTATGTACATTGCAGATTCATGGCTAATCCTCTCCAGCAACACAGCTAAGGGTATTTAAGGCCGGTTTTTATATAAATATCAGCACTTGCTGGCTTCAACACGTTCTCTGACCCGGGTACGCAGGCGTACTACGAAGAAATGGATGAATAATACTTTATACGCGATTCAGGAGAGAAAAGCCGGTAAATACATAAAAACTACGCGGATTTGATGATACAGGCGAGATTTTCTTAGTATAAATGCACAAGATTGTTAATCAAATTCAGAGAAAACGGACAAAATTTAGTGAAAATAGGTTTTAATACAAAAATTGAGTTAAAGCAGGACTATATCCGTGCAAGATTAGTTTTGGCGGGCTGATATTCCACGAAAATTGGCCAGAAATTCATTACTTGGAGCACGAGGAAAACTTTGCACCTGACAAAATGTGGTTACGTAATCGATGAAAATTTTCTATTTCTACTGGAATCGTACGAAAATAATGCAAGTTATGCATTTTTTGATGCGCCATTCAATGAAAACAAACTGAAATACCCAAATTCAAACGAAATTTGCGAAAATGGGTACCTAATGGATTTTCAGAAAATTAACATTGGCTGCCACGTTGAATCCTCGGGCACCGGTTGACGTTATAAAAACAGTGAAACACTATCGAATATACAATATTTAAGCACTTTTATGTTGAAAGCGGTATTAGCTGGCGCACCAAGTGCCGTACGTGTGACGGAGTCTCAATCGGGGGGACACCTCTTGGGTCGTTCTTCGTGACTGGCACATGCCACACCCACAAAAGCAACGTAGAAATTTAATACGACACAGTTTTTTATAATAATACTCACACGACGACTCGAATTCAACTGATTGATATCGCCTTGTTTCGAGTGATAGTAAAATTTCATAGTTTTCTTGTTATTTTTTTCTCTTACACGACGTTCACTGTCACAGCTTTTTCAAGGCCTACTTACCTGGCTCATTATATTTTCGTGGTAGCACACAGAGTTGCCTTATAGCGCTCATTAAACATGCAATACACTATTTAACGGTTTTGATAAATGTTTGTTTTGATTTAAAAGTGAGCCACTTGTTTTTAAATGCAGTTTTCAACTACACAAAAGATGTTCACGTCGTCTTGGTCTATTGCAGTAAAAAATACGCCATTTTGTTTTAAGCAGGGCTGCACTGGAAGCGAAAATAATCGAGTTAACCAGTGTTGCAACTGGCGATATATTTATTGCCTCTGCACACCTGTTTCCGACAACATCCAGCTGATTTTGTATACTGTACAATTTTTCTATAGAGTTGGCAGTTCCGCGACAACTGCTCTAACTACGTCGACGCTTTTCGATCCATCTATTTTTCTCAAATTTACAATGCTTACGCATTAAAAACTGAAAGAACTGCAGCATGTAGCACTTGTGTAACCTACGGACGTGTACAAAATGAAAGAAGTGGGCATAGCGCTGCCCAAATCGCGGGGAATAGGCGTAGGCATTGTAGGCGCTTTCCTTCTGTTTTTCATTTTCTATTATTTTTATGGGGGTTACATGACGCTTACGCTCTTTGCAGCCATTTTATTACGTATGTAAACGGCAATATATATCCAGGATGGTTCCAAAAGAGTTCTTTATTTATTTGCAGTTATCTTCTACCATGCACAAGACCTGCTCCTGTATCATCCGGATTTGCCAACAAACTCCCGCATTTACATACCCATCCCCACGATGCACAACCTGCCACATCTTACCGTTAGCATAAAGACGCCCGATGGAGTTACGCTGCATGCCTTTTGGATAAGCCAACCCGAGGAACGCTGTAAATCAGTGCCCACATTACTCTATTTCCATGGCAATGCTGGCAATATGGGACATCGCCTGCAGAATGTAATGAGAGTGTGACAAAAAGTGTTTTATGCCAGTTTATATTAATTTGTTCCTCTTCTTTCAAGGTGTGGGGCATTTATCATCATCTGCACTGCAACGTCTTAATGGTCGAGTATCGCGGCTATGGTCTATCGACTGGCGTGCCTTCCGAACGTGGTCTGGTAACAGATGCACGTGCCGCAATTGATTATTTGCACACGCGCCATGACCTGGATCATTCGCAGCTTATACTCTTTGGTCGCTCGCTGGGCGGCGCCGTTGTAATCGATGTGGCCGCAGACACTGTCTATGGCCAAAAGCTAATGTGCGCCATTGTAGAGAACACATTTACCAGCATACGTGATATGGCGGTCGAACTGGTGCATCCATCTGTGAAGTACATACCAAATCTATTGTATAAAAATAAGGTAATCTATCTTTATTCCTTATTGTTGTTGCATTTGGTGCTTATAAAATATTTCTGCTGTTCTGTTGCAGTATCTTTCACTTAACAAGATAAGCAAGTGCTCGGTGCCTTTTCTATTTATATCGGGCCTTGCAGACAACCTAGTGCCACCGCGCATGATGCGTGCCTTGTATACCAAATGCGGTAGCGAACAGAAGCGTATGATTGAATTTCCGGGTGGCTCACACAACGACACCTGGATAGTCGATGGGTAAGCTGAGAATCTCTTTAAATAATTAGTTATGTGCTGAGCTGCTATTAAAATCCTGAATCATTTATAGCCAGATCTAATGTATGGATGAAGTGCTGTCTTAATAGAAACTCTTAGTTACTTATGCTCCATCAATTGATAACTGCAATCTCATTAACTCACACCCATTTATCATTTTTCAGCTACTACCAAAGTGTTGGCAACTTTCTGGTCGACCTACTGCAGCAGCCTTCGCCGCTGCAAAAGCCGCCTGAGAAGAGCAACGTCTGGGTCGAGCTGGAGCATAAGATAATTGACGTTTAACTCCCATACTTTATAGGTATACACATACAAACTTACACAAAAGTGTTCTATTGACTGTGTTAACACTGCATTGGTTTATTACTGATGAATATATATATACACATACATACATACATGTAGCCAATATCGTGTGTGTTCATGATATTCGTTGACTGTATGTGTGTGAATGTGTGTGTGCAGAGTGTTTTTTAGATCTGAATTGTGCACTAGGCTAAGACATTTTATTTGCTTGTAGTTCTGTTAATGAAGTTGACAAGCATTAGGAACGACAGGTTCCATATTTTAAATGTTAAACTACTTATGTATATTAGGTTAATTGTTAACAACTAACAAGAGAAATTAGTTTTTAGATTAGCCTAAAGTCTAAATCAGGTTCCGCAAATGCAAAAACAATAAATTATTTGTAAATTAAAGAACTAGAAGCCCAGGAATTCTTCCTCGGCGCTATTCTCTGGGTCAAAGTCTTCGTCATCGTCGCTTTTGGAAGTGCGCTTAGGACTCAGCTGCTCTTGCTCCGATTGATCTTCCTCGGTAATAATAGCCGCTGGCTTTGTTTCTCCCTGTGATCGATGATGGAACACAAACGAAACACATTTACTTGCTGTCCACGCCTGGGACAATATGCTATCAGGCAAACCGCGATTGTTCGAGCAGTGGAACCACTGCGACAGATGCGAGGTGCAGTCTGTGTTCTCTGCTGGTGGCTGTCTTTGCACGTCCTGGAAACAGCGCTTGCACTTGAGCCTGAAAGGTGCAGGAAATACATATGAGAATTGTTATATTTGACAAGTTAAATCCACCTACTTAATGTGCGTGTCGGAGAGCACGTTGGCCTCGAAGCTGAACAAGTCCTTAAGATCATCGCGTGTGAAGTGCTTCTCAGCCGACTCATTGTTGTCTATGATTGTGCTGGATAGGGACTTCTTGTGTGTCTGCCTCTGCAGGATTTTCTCCTCAATTGAACCGCTCTTAAATTAGAGATAATATATATATATATATATATATATATATATATATATATATATATATATAATCGCAGCTCAACTGCTTTAGCACACTTACTGCCACCAGGCGATAGATGTAGCATGGCTTCTTCTGCCCATCGCGCCAGACTCGAGCCATGGCCTGCTCATCGTTAGCCGGATTCCAGTCGGGATCGAACATGAATAAACGATTCGCGCCTATCAAATTCAGGCCGCAGCCACCGGCTTTGCTGCTTAGCATGAAGAGAAAGCAATCGCTGCCGGGATCGTTGAATCTGTCCACAACTTTGGAGCGCTTCTTAATCGTCATGGTGCCATCCAGCCGGACATAACTGTATTTGCGTTTGCGCGCCAGCTGCTCAAACAGATCCAGCGTCTGCGTATAGTTCGAGATGAGCACCACCTTGTCGTCGCTATTGGCTCGTATGGCAGCCAGCATAAAATCCAGCAGCATAAACTTGCCGCTCAGCTCCGGATTCACATCTCTACAAATAGATAAATATATTAGTATAATGTACATATTTTAATAATTATCAATTAACTTTGGTTTGTAGTTGGACGGCAAAACATTCTGCGAGTTCTCAAAACCCTTTTCCCTCGCTGCTATTTTTTCGTAAATCAAATCCGGATGATTGCACAGCTTCTTCAGCGTTGTTATGTCCGCCAAGGCAGTCAGCGATGCCTTCTCATTGCAATCTAGTTCAAATAAACATTTTTAAGCAAATATCAGGCATTTATATTAACTATTGTCTTACCTGCGAGACTGCGACGCACCTGATCCGATTTCAGGAAATTCGTATAGATCTGCAGTTGGACTGGTGTTAGCTTGACACACACTACCATTTCAAATTTGACCGGCAGATATTTGGTCAGGATTTGATTGGTGCGCCGTATGATGCATTGATTGACCAATCCAATTAATTCCTGGGTCTTCTGCAAGGCGCGTTCGCGTTCCGCGTCCGTGGAGTCCGCATTCTGACCACGTAGAATTGCATTCTCAAAGTTACGCTTAAAATCGGCAGCAGTGCCCAACATTTCCGGATTGACGAAGTTCACTAAACTGAAGTACTCGGTCAGATCGTTTTGTATCGGCGTGCCGGAAAGTAAAACACGCCGTTTCGTCTTCAGGCCCATCAGAGCCTGATATGTAAGATTATCGCTGTTCTTCAACCGATGTCCTTCGTCACATATGACCATGCCTACCTCCGTCTTGCAGAGTATGTGTGCGTAGAGCCGGAATGTCTCGTAACTGATCAACAGCACTGGTGTTCCACAGCGCGTTGCTGTATTCATGGCGAACTGTTCGAGAGTTCGAGTCGTTTCTTCCTTGGAACCGCCTTCCATGGCCAGGCAATGCATACGGCCGTGCAGCCATTTAGTAAACTCCTTCTCCCAGTTTTTCACCAGCGACGAGGGGGACACAACAATCGCCTTGGATATAGTTGGCTTGCAGTCGGCGCTTTGACGCAGCAGCGTCCACGTTAAGGTGACGCACTGCAGGGTCTTGCCCAGACCCATCTCATCAGCCATAATACAGCCGTTGAAATTACCTCGTTTACCTTCCACGCATTCATACATAAAACGCACACCTTCCCGCTGATGTGGACGCAGTACGTTGCTGAGGATTGGGTCAACTACGACATGTACCTGCAACTTACTCGGATCCATGGACATGCGCTCATGCTCGGTATAGGCCGGCGGCACATATAAGACTAAGGCATTGCACGCCTGTGGATCGTGCAGGGCACGCCGAACTATGGTACGTCGTACACCCAGTGTCCGATTTCCTCCATAATCTGGCACATAGTTGGCAATAGGCACTTTGAACTTGCGCGCTAGCACCTTGGCAATGGCCTGTTCATACTCGCTGTTCGCCGTGAAGCGGATCGGGAGCGGCAGCTCGACTCGATTGGTAGCATCGCGTAATGCGCTTTGGCGTTGCTGCAGCTCCTGTTGACACGCACGTTTATGTTTCTTTAGTAATGGAGGAGTGAAGGCATCTTTTGATTTGATACGCACGCCCAGTCTTTGACTGGGTGCCAAACTACGTCTCTGTATAGAAAAAAGTACAAATTTATTTACATTTACTTGAAATTAATTTAAGATATGTGCTCTTACCATTTTGTATATTTTTAATTTCGAGGCGCGTGAAATCAGCTGTTGTCTTGCCGTTTACCAACACTGTTAATTGGAGCTGTGTTTGGACACATTTCGAAGGCAGCAATAGAATGACACTTTGTTAAGTTGAAGTATAATACCTATATGAAAACTTTTTGGTATTGATAACCCATGAATTTCTTCCATTGTATTTTTTATATCGAATTATCAAGTTGTATTTTAAGTATTTACAAATTTCCAATAGAGATAAATTTTAAATTCACAAGTATTTCATAAATTGACGGTGTCATTCCGGCAGAGTTTGGTTTGGGTGACCATAGAAAACGAAATACCAAAGATATTGTAAAATATATATACATATTTTACAGCACTAGTCTTTTCGCACTGTAACTTACTGAATAGAATTGATAAGAACTAGCCATTTTAGCAATTTGTGAACTGCCAGCTAAGCTTAATTATATACGAGCTGCAATTACTCGTATATGGCATCACATCTAAATACAATGTGTACATACTAAACATTTGCAGCGTATAAATTTGTCTCGCAACGAGCGGTCGCTGCTCGGGTTTCGGCGATTTGCAGTCGTGGTGTTTTGTTATTGGAGCAGCAGCAGGCAGCAGCAGCAGCAAACAAGATTAAAAATAAACTATCTTGAAATGTTACTAATTTGAATGAAAAAAAAAAATGCAAACAACGCAGCTGAGCACGTCACAAACGCACAAATGCAAGAAAAAGTGCAGCAAAAATTTAAAAATATTTTTGTCGGGTAAGGTTAATGGTCACAAATGTAAAGACCCCCACACAAACACACGCACACACACACACACAGACATACGTATGCATATGCATATATGAATATAATATATACTAATTTTTTCTTTTGACAGTCTACCGTCCGTATATTTAAATGAGGCGCTGATTTAAAATTAAAACCAGAGAAACTCTAATAAAGCGGACAACGCGATAAATTCAAATATACAAGTAAAACAAGAAAACACGTTCAAAGTGAAGGTCAACGTCACTAGCAGCAGCAACAACAATAATAACAAGGTGATAAGTAACGGCAACTGTGGCTGCCAAAAGCGATAAACGCACAGCACCAGCTGCTTGGAATTGGAGCTAGCACTTAAGCTCAAGCTTCAGCTCCCAATTCCAGTTCCAGTTCCGACTCCAGTTCCAGCCAAAAGCTAGGATGAGCTCGACAACATTGTCGATCGTGGCACAGCGTTTGCTGCTGCCATCGCTGCTCTCCCTACTCCTGCTAATTGTCAGCGTAATTAGCGAAGATGCGAGCACGATGCCCACCCAAAACATGTCGCACAAGGAACGCGCCGAACTGCGGTAATTGAACACAGCTGCACATAAGCATTTTATTAAATATCCATTGCCTTCGTAGCGAGGAGTCACGCGAGATGTTCTATCATGCATATCGGGCCTACATGGAGAACGCATATCCTGCCGACGAGCTGATGCCACTGTCCTGCAAGGGACGCTACCGTGGCGTGACACCCTCACGAGGCGACATGGACGACATATTGGGCAAGTGAGTATAGCCAAAAAAACAAAAAAAATAAACAAAAAACCCCGACAGCTTTCATTCCAATAATTTGTAATGATTAGATAAAAACTTAAAAATAAGTACAATATGTTTAGTTAATTAACACTTTGAAAGTGTTTGACAATCTAATCTTGATTCCGTATCGCCAATATACGACAGCATAAAAACTTTTAATAGATATTTTATGGCTATAAATGTTGAAACAATCCTTAAAGACCTGCAGCTGCTATGACCTTCAGCTGATATTTATGCAAATATCCGTATATCCTATGTATATCGGATTATATTAAGTTTATATTTAGTAGATTTAAATCTTTTGATATCCCTACTGATAATTCTCTGCTTTGCAGCTTCTCTATGACCCTGGTGGATTCACTGGACACTCTGGTGCTGCTTGGCGACTTTGCAGAGTTTGAGCACGCCGTGAAGCTGGTCATACGGGACGTACAATTTGATAGCGATATCATTGTCTCGGTGTTCGAGACGAATATTCGTATGGTGGGCGGATTGCTCTCGGCTCATATACTCGCTGAGTATCTACAAAAGCAGGCGGATGTGATGCATTGGTATAAGGGCGAAATGCTTGAGATGGCCCGAGAGCTGGGCTATCGTCTGTTGCCGGCATTCAATACCACGACGGGCATACCGCATGCACGCGTCAATCTGCGACTGGGCATGAAAGATCCGCAGCTGAAGAAGTCGCGCGAAACGTGCACCGCCTGCGCCGGCACTATTTTGCTGGAGTTTGCAGCCTTGTCACGGCTAACAGGTGATCCCATCTTTGAGGTGCGCGCACACGCTGCCATGGATGCACTGTGGAAGTTGCGCCATCGCGGCTCTGATCTGATGGGCACGGTACTGAATGTGCACTCAGGCGACTGGGTGCGTCGCGATTCGGGCGTGGGTGCTGGCATCGACAGCTACTATGAGTATCTGTTCAAGTCCTATGTGCTACTCGGCGATGACAAGTATCTGGCTCGGTTTAATCGCCATTACAATGCCGTGATGAAGTACGTCAGCGAGGGACCCATGCTGCTGGATGTGCTGATGCATCGGCCGCATGCCAAGTCACGCAACTTTATGGACTCCCTACTGGCGTTCTGGCCAGGACTGCAGGTGCTCTCTGGCGATCTGAAGCCGGCGGTGCAAACCCACGAAATGCTGTACCAAGTGATGCAGATGCACACGCTCATACCAGAGGCGTGGACAGTGGATTTCCAAATACATTGGGGCCAGCATCATCTGCGGCCGGAGTTCATAGAGTCCACCTATTTCTTGTACCGTGCCACCGGTGATCATCACTACCTTCAGGTGGGCAAGCGGGCGCTGAAGACGCTGCAGAAGTACGCGAAGGTCTCCTGTGGCTATGCAGCCGTGAACGATGTGCGCACCGGCAAGCATGAGGATCGCATGGACTCGTTTGTGCTGTCCGAGACGTTTAAGTATTTGTTTTTGCTGTTCTCTGAGCCACAGGATATAATCATCAATGTGGATGAGTTTGTGTTCACCACCGAGGCGCATCTGTTGCCGCTGTCCATAGCACAGCTAGGGAACTCCACGTTTAGTGAGTGATATGCGTGAAATCATATACTAATCATTTTAATTAATTTTAATTAATTAATTACTTTGCAGGCTTTCGGCAATCGGACGAACACAATGTTCTCGACTTCATGCGGACTTGCCCCAGTTCCAATAAGCTTTTTCCTGAGAAAGTACGCAAACCATTGCGCAACTTCATTACGGGCTCGTGCCCGCGCACCATCAGTGGGAAGCGACTCAGTGCCCTGGATTTTCAGGCAAGCAATGCGGATCATCTGCGAGCTGTATACGACATGGGCATCACCATGGTTTCGGTAGGCGACCGTAGCCAAGGCAAGGTGCGGCTGTTTCATAGTTTCTATAATGTAAGTTTCCTTTTGCTTCTTGCACTTGTCCATTCGAGGCTTTTCCATATTTTGTTGCTGTATTTATATGCTATATAGTGTATGCTTGTATAATTCGTTATACTTATATCTATATATTTGTTTCCATAGGCCAAGAGCCAAGAGGAGGGCGAAATGGGCTTGCAGTTCATGCAGGAAATGTTGGAGCTGACCAAAATGCAGAGCATGAACCAGCTGGCGCAGCTGCAGGTGCGTAATTCAAATGATAAGAGTTGTCCGAAGAATTTGATAATGGTGAGAATTTCAACGACAAATATTAGATAATCTATTTAGTCCTCTGGCAAAGACTATACTAATATAAATCTCTTCTCTAGGCCGTTGCTTATGCTTTGGACGAGCAGTCGCAGGACTGGACCGCTTTGATGGCCGGCCCATCACACTTCAGTCCAGAGCTGATCGGCGAACAGTTTGTCGAGGGTGAAATTGTGCTGGCCAGTCCGCTGCGCGCCTGCGACGAGCAGCTGGAGAACGCCAGCGATATATCTGGAAAAATTCTTGTCGCGGAACGCGGCGATTGCACGTTCGTGAGCAAAGCGCGTTTGGCACAAAAAGTGGGCGCCACGGCGCTGATCGTCTGTGATAATGTATCAGGTTCTTCCGGCGAGACGCAACCCATGTTTGCGATGTCCGGCGATGGCAAAGATGATGTCGCCATACCCGTCGTCTTCATGTACAGCCAGGAGTTCACCAAGCTGTCGGCGGCGATGCAGCGCCGCCCGCAGCTGCGCGTCCGCATCATGCAAATGGTGGAGTTCAAGCGTTGGCAACTGGCCAAAGAGGCTCATCAGAATGAGACAGCGGCCGCCGCAGCCGCCGCTGCATTAGCTGCGGGGACGATGCCAAAGAAAAAGCCAGACAAGGAGTTGTAGTGACTGCTCCAGAATGCGTGTGGCTCTTCGCTTTAACGCTTCGCTGTGGCGCCTTCTGAGGTTCTAAAGTGCTTTTCGATAGACATTTCACTAATTATATAGAAGCATATACATGTATAAGTTTATAAATCTTAACTTTCGTACGGAGCGGTAGCAGCAGCAGCAGCAGCTGGCGTATCTTCTTGTACTCTACTATATAAGTAAGGAACTATATTTAGAGCTAAAATATCAGTCGATGGAGCTCATTAGCTTCCACCTCGCTCCGTCGGTCGCCCAACTGTTAGGACAGTTTTTTAGCATTTCATTAAACATTTGAGCGATAAATGTTTCGTTAGCATTACTCAGCTTCCTATCTATCTGAGTTTGAACCCGATATGTATAATATTATATGGATATGTGCGTATATATATATACTATAACTATATATATTGTATGTGTATAGAATCGTACTTAT